>CM023489.1:58547163-58862135 GCA_013339685.2 Hyalomma asiaticum | reverse complement strand
CGCATGACACCACTTTCTCACGGCTGCGTCGCTGAGGGGCATCTCTCATTGGTATTGTTCGCTTGTGGCTTGTTTGCGGCCATGGCGCACCACAATTTAAATTGGTCCAGGACTGATCCCTTCGGTGTCAAGAATAACTTGCTTCATGACAGCTTTTGTGCCATGCGTTTCGTCATTGCCAACTGCACAGTGCATGTGTTCCACAAGTGCGCCCAGTGGTGTCGTCCAGTTTCAGCTGGAGGTGGAATTGTGATAACCATCGTGGTTGCACACATCCCCAACATATATCTGTGTATCCCGAAACATGTATCCCAAAAAAAAGTATTAAGTGTGACCGTAATAACTTGAGTTTCCTTTACTCCATAAACGATGAAGTTAGGCAAGCATTAACAAAGCAGTTAATTTTCCTGCATTTTCCTCGGCTTCGTTTTTTTTTTTCTCCCGTTCCTCCAGCATTTACCATATTGAGTGAAAGTAGTGGTATTTTGTGCTGGTGTTGTGCCTTGTATCACTTGCCTGATCATGTTGGCTTTTCTTGTGCGTGCTGCATCTGAAAAGTTTTTTTTGCTGCGTTTTCAGCTGCCAATTCGACCGGCACTGCAGCCGCAGCAGGTGAAGCGGCTGATGCCAATGACAAAAACAAGGGAAAAGCCAAAGACAAAGAGGACAAAGTGAAGATAGCCAAGAAAATAGCCAAGGTAAGGGGGCAGCAACCATCCCATGTTTATTTGCCTCATTGGAGGTGGGTGATCATGATCATCACTTATTTCACTTTTGTGAGGTCTCTGGTAAGGGAATTATATAAAAAGGGGATAAGTAATTACGAACAAAAATGAACATGAACTCTAGAAAGATAAGTAAGTTTATGAATCTCGGCTACAACATAAACAATGTCTGTGTCTTTCATTTTTCTACGAAATTTTTTATCTGCAAGCGTATGTGGTCTTTCAGTTAAATTGGAGAGAATGTGTGGACCAGAGGGAAGTAACATGTGGTGCAGACCCAGATACCAAGGGCTTCTGTTGGATTGCATGAAGAACTGTTGGGACTGCGACTTCACTTCAGTGAATCGAAAACTCCAACTAATTGACTATTGCATTGTCGGAAGTCAACTCTATATGTGTTTCACAAATGTAGACAGGCGTAGCACAGAAATGCTGCCGTTTTCCACTCCTGAAAGCGGAGCTGTAGAAGACCGACAATTGGCCAGAACGTGTGAATGAATCTTTGTGGAGAAACTGAATTACGGTGTTAGAATCAAGCATCCTGTTCCAATTTCAGCAGCATTTGTATTGGGTTTAAAAATTGCAGCAACTGCAACATGGTGTAACCTGGTGGAGTCTTTAAATAGCTGTACATCACATGCCGCTGTTCAGATAACCATAACTTGACCTAAAATTACAGTTGCTATCTAAAAACACATTCCCGCTGTGTTGTTTGCTTATTTAGAATACAAGGAGTTGATGTTGAGAAGCAGTGTCGCCTTCACAGCAACCGAAAACCTGCCTTAAGGGGGGGACATGGTACCTGAAGCTATTTTCTTTATTTTTTTAACCGAATTTAATTTAAAAGCACAGGTACATGTATTTTCTTGTGATGATTTCAAAAATGCAGTTATTTTTTCTGTCACTCAATTAGTTATTGAAATAATTAGATGTTAATTACTAATAATTGATAAGACAATAGATAGAAATCAACTGGGCGGAAAGTTAAATTTAGGACATGAATGCAAAGCAGAATACATAAGGAATGAACTGCTGCAAGCAGTTTTCAAATCCAACAACAAATAACAATTTAGGAGCTCATCAAAGCTTAGATATTTATGCCACAGCTACTAATGAACTTGAACAAAAGCAGATAAAAAATTATAGAAAGAGAAAAAGAACAATCTGCTTGCAGCAGTTCAAGCCCTATGCATTCAGCATCACATATAAAAAAAATTACACCTATATCTCTTCTAGACTTTGAGAAATTGCCGCACTAAACAAGCGGAGTGAGTGAGAGCATGTTCTGAGAAAAAGCAAGAAAACAAATAAAGCTCATTTTGAACCAAATGTAATACAGAGTATTGAAATATACTTGCAGGTGATTTGTGGCTATTGGGGATATAACCTTGATGCCTACTACTGCAACATATGTAGCTCAGCAGCAATTTGGCATGAAAAAAGCCCATTTTTCTTGCTTTTTGATAGCCAAAATATAGCTTGCCTTGGGGATATAAACTGCTATTGTGGCTGAAATATCAGTCCGAGATGTGAGAAATTTGGTCAGCATCTGCAGCACTGCCTGTATGTTGCAAAAATACCACTTTCCAAAAGTCGATTTTTTTTCATGAAATTTTGTCTCTAAGAGCAGTTCCCCCCTTAACTGCGGTGCATGTGCTCTGTTGAGGTGGAACCTGGCGCTAACACACCCCACAGCAGTCGGCCACTGTTCGCAGCATGTGTTGCATATAAGCCTCTGTGGTCAAAGCACTGATAAAAAAATGTTTTGTTGGCATTTGCCCATTGCCACTGCTTGATTAGACACTTTGACCATTAATCTTTCTGTTTTAGTAAAGAAACAGGTACCCTAAGATTTCGCTGTTGGTCCTTTAAAGGAGTACTGACACGATTTTTCGGTGGCTCAAAATGTACATTTTTCGTTTTCTAGCCATGTATTGTTAACGCCCTCCGCACACGGAAGCCAGGAAACACGTCCAAGATATTTTAGTTTGGTTTTAAAGTTTTCGTCGCCCAGCACAGCAAGCCAGACCCATTGCAATGGACACTACGATGACGTATGAACACTGGCTCTTAAAAATCGCCGAAATCGCTGTCATAGTCACTGGACGACCGTAAAATTGTCGTTGTTTGCGTGCCCCGCGTGTAATTGACCACAGACGACAGAGTTGCAGCGACGCTATCACGAATTTCTGTCCCTACGTGACTCAGACTTCGTCCGACGATGTTGATACGTCACTAGGAAACCGCCCCCTCGAAATCGAAACAGAAAGTGGGCTTTTAAGGAAGCCGTATTAAAAATGTATTCATTGTCTTGCGATGCACCATCATACTCTTTTTGGGGTTCCCCACGCCAGTGCTTTCATTTACAGCAATAATACGAGAATGTCAAAAATTCGTGTCAGTACTCCTTTAAAAAAGTGCCCCCTCATCTATCCTTTTGCATTGTGAACCTCCCTATTAGGGGGTGCCTAGGTTGGCACGTTTGTAAGTGCGTTCGCCTGCCATTGCAGGACATGGAGCGTTGGGCCAAGACGCTCAACCAGAAAAAGGAGAACGCCAAGCAGGGCCTGGTGGCCTCCGCGCAGAGCCTGGCCGACGAGCGGCAGTCGGCAGCCGCCGACGCTGGCTTTGCCATTCTCGAGAAGCACCAGACCGTCACGGTCGACCGGCTCGCCTTCGGTGGAAGCCTACTGCAGCCCAGTGTGCCTGAGAGCCCCCTGGCTGTTGGTGAGGCTCGACTCTCGGTTGCTGTCGCTTTGTAAGAGCCGAGTGTTGCGTGTGTTAGACCCCTGTAACACGGGACATCTTAATGTCGTTGGATTTCAATGACATTTGATCGCATGAATCCCACTTTCATATTTCTATTAATGTCCCTCAAACTAAGAGTACTGACTGCCACATTTTACTTTGTCTCGGGGTTACTGTAAAAACCCATGTATAATACAAGATTTTTTTTTTTTTTTTCCTAAATTTTGCTATGTGAAATTTATGCCTCGTATTAACAGATCCCAAAGTGTCCATCTCAAAATTAGCAGTTTCGGTTTCATTATGCGGTATCATCATCAATACTCATAGCAGTGGATGCGTTATCTAGCGGTGGTGTCTCTATGCTGCTTTAAATGGGTGCTACTTCCAATCGCCATTGTTAATTTCGCAACGATGTCAAGACCGTGAAAGCAGTACCCAACTGCGTTTAAAAGGAATGTCATTTTGAAGGCCAGAACCATTGGTAATGCACTGCAGTGTGCCACTTCGGCGTCACCCTAGGTAGCATTTCAGGAAACAAAGCGAGACAACTTTTTTAAGCCATCTGAGATGTGTCCGGTAGTCGAAGAACGGAGTCTTTCCCGAGATTGAACAGCCACTGACTGCCCTTGCAAACTGCCAACAGGATGCTTACCCAGCTGTGAACGCTGAGCTGAGCTACTGCAAGCGAAAGTAAGAGAAAGCCATTCCTTGTGTAGCATAGGATTTTCTTTACGTTGGCAGATGTTGCTATTGCAGAAACTGTTGTGCCTTGTGATGAAAATATGGAAGCATATCTATGAGGCATATGGGGCATATCGGCAGCGCGGATCAGACGCCGGTCCACCTTGACATGCCATCGACGCTGCAGGAGAAAGCATCCCCGAGGAGCTCATCAGTCGTCCTCTTAGAATTACCACATCTCAGATATACTTTACGGCACTGAAAACTACCGTATAGTGCGGAATATAGGTCGAGATTTTTTCCAAAAAATGTCACTAAAAAGTCGCCCCTCGACCTATATACCGGCCCTTGGCGCAAACCGAGTGATCGTCTGGCAACGGGGAGCGTCGCATGCTTCTTGGACATCAGCATCGACATCGCCTCCATGGGCCGACGCCCGACGCCATTTTTCTTTTCTTGTTCAGCGTGTTCCTAGCGAGTGGCGACCTTGCTCTGCGGCCAGCTATGAATACCGGGACGCGGCGCCAGTTCACCGCCGCGTTTAAAAGAAAAGTTATTGAATTCGCGGAAGCGAATGGCAACATGTCGGCGCAGCGGCAGTTTGGAGTGTCTGAGAAAAGCGTCAGGTACTGGCGCAACCAGAAGTCCAAACTGTCGGTGTGTAACGCACGGAAGACGTCGTTTCGCGGTCGCCGAGCTGTGCACCCGGAACTCGAGGACAGAGTGGCGGATTTCGTCCGCGAGTACCGTGCCAGGTCCCTGCCAGTGAGTGCGGAGCTCATTCGCCTAAAAGCCGTCGAGCTCGCCCGTGAAGCCGGTCTGTCGAGGGAAGAGTTCAAAGGGTCCATTTATTGGGTCCGCCGCTTCATGCGACGCAAAGGGTTTGCCCTTCGACGGCGCACGTCAATCTGCCAGAAGCTGCCGGAGGAGTACGAGGACAAGCTGATAGAGTTTCAGCTCTACGTGAATAGCCTCCGGCAGCAGCATGGCTACATGTTAGGCCAGATCGGCAACGCCAACGAAACGCCGGTGTGGTTCGACATGCCGTCGTCCACAACAGTCTGTGAACGCGGGGCAAAGGAGGTGAAGCTGCTGTCGACCGGAAGCGAGCATTCGCGCTTCATCGTGATGCTTTCCTGCACGGCCGACGGCAGAAAGTTGCCCCCGTTCGTCATCTTTAAGCGGAAGACGCTGCCGAAGGAGGCCTTCCCGCGGGATGTCGTCGTCCGCGTAAACGAGAAGGGGTATATGGACGAGGCCCTAATGCGCGAGTGGATCCGCACAGTGTGGAACCGGCGGCCCGGAGCCCTCCTGCAGCGCCGGAACATGCTCGTGTTGGATGCATTTCGCGGGCATTTGACGACATCGGTGAAGGAGGCGCTTCGCGACGGGAAGACCGATCTTGTCGTCATTCCGGGAGGGATGACGTCAACGCTGCAACCGTTGGACGTCGTCCTCAACAAGCCTTTTAAGGACCGTGTGCGTGCTGCATACATTGAATGGATGGCTGGCGACAACCCACGGACCCCGACAGGCCGGCTGCGCAGGCCACCTCTCGCGACAGTTTGTGCTTGGGTCTCCGAGGCATGGAGGTCTCTGCCTGAAGAAATGGTGGTGCGCGCATTTAAGAAGTGGTACATCAGCAACGCTCTCGGCGGCACCGCGGACGGCATGTTGTGAGAGGCGGCTAGCGAAAAGCAGTCGTCCTCGGAGGAGAGCTCCGACAGTTCGGAGGACTGAATAAAGTGCACCAGTAAACAGTTCCCTGTGTGTGTGTGTGTGTGTGTGTTTTTTTTTTTTTTTTGCTGGTCAAGGTAGGGGGGTCGACCTATATTCCGCCTCGACCTATATTCCGCATTATACGGTACTTTCTGTGGAAAAATACGTCCTGCACGGGTCTTTCGGGAGACAGTGCCAGTGAAACAGACGACAACCGAATTGTAACTGTAATGCAAATAAAATGCCCTCTGTGAGCTTTCCTCACTCACATTATATGTCGGTGAATTTTTTTCTTTTCGTTTCTGCCATCCCCAAATTGCACCTCGTATGTGGGTTCATATTATATGCAGGTTTTTATGGTAATGAGTGTACATTCAGGTTAGGCATGGAAGAGAACGAGTTTCTCATACTCATTCGATAGTCACTCCATTCGATTGGCAATCAGTATCACTCTGTAGCAGCCGAATAATGTCATTAGATGCGGATGTAACATTCAAATTACAATTTATACAGGGTGATAGGGGTATTACTGAGTGCTAAATCTACTGTATTTACTCGATTCTAACGAACACCTGTTTCCTGCACCCAAAAAAAAAAGTGAGACATCGATTGTAACGTGCTCCCATATTTCGTGACATGGGAATAAAAAGGTCCTTAGTAATCAACCTTCTCACATTTATAAAAAAGATGCCATACTCGCGTAATGAATGCACTCGCGTAATAAACGCACCGCGAGCTTTGAACCCGCGCAGTATCTCGAACGGCCGCGCTATGGCTCTCCCACTTCACTCAATCCGCGGCATCTCGGACATGTTCGGCGCACCGATTCACAACTCCTGCGTCCTGATGAAACTGCCACACGTTGACGGGCATAGCCACGTCCAAGCGATGATAAGATCATTTACTCGCAGTGCTGCACTCCTCCGTGCTATCGCAGTTCCCTCATGCCCACTGCCGCGTGCTGCCGTGCGTGCTGCGCAGGCTGGCGCAGGTAAGCCTTCTAGCATGGTCGGGGCTTGGTCCCCGAGATTGCCGTGATGCAATCTCAGACGTCGTGCAGCGCGCACGACTGAGACGCTCAGGTGGCTCAGGCTCAGCACAGATATGAGGGAGAAATGCGATGATGAGCCGGTTTGCATGCAGTGATGGGAAACATCTCCCGTTACAGCTACCCGCGAACGCTACCGAAAGCTGGTGAAGGAGATTGCACCAGCGACGTAGTGACGTTGTTTGGCGGCAAGACAGCCAAGCCGGCGCGGCGAGTATCGTCAGCTTACGCATCATGTGCGTTGTGGTGTCGTACAGCGCAGGACCAGCGGCGACATAGAGAAACTACAGAAACTATGCGCCAAAGACCACTACGCCACTGATTCGTTTTTTTCGCCGGTGACCGCTCGACAGCACCAGAACGTTGTAGGAGGCGGCCATTTTGATGTAGACGGCGATTTGGTAACGGTGTGGTTCGTTTGCGCTCGATTCTAACACGCATGCGATTTTTGGACTCGTTTTATCGGAAAAAAAGGTGCGTGTTAGACTTGAGTAAATGCGGTATATGTGATCATAATGCGCAGGCAATGGTTGGACTTGTCCTATAGCAAAAAAAGGTGCACGTTAGATTTGAGTTGATATGGTACTTGGTGACCTGAGCAACATAGATGTTGAGACTTCATAAGTAACTCACTGTGTTTTTTTTTCTCTCGCACTTACGCCATTTGAAACAAACACTATGAATGTCACCAGTGTTAACACTTGTGCTGCTTTGTCCGTGACGCAGCCGGTGTGACCAGTGCACGCGAGGCGCTGGTCGCAGAGTACGGGGGTGGCTCGGACTCGGACTCCGAGGCAGAAGCGAACGATGAGAGCCACCTGCTGGACTGGACCAAACTCGCCTGTCTGCTGTGCAAACGACAGTTTCCCTCTCGGGAGGTCCTCTCCAAACACGTGCAGCTCTCGGGACTCCACAAGGTAAGGCAGCAGTGCCAGCTGTCTCCACAGAGCCGGCTGTTAAAGCTGCCATTTCGAATTCCCCCACCATATTGAATTTTGGTTTGTGACTGAGGACCCCCTCCATAAACTCATTGAATTGCCTCTCGCTAGAATTCTTTGTCCCTTTTTATAGAGCAGTCTCCTGCTGCTATTACAGTGCAAAAATGTATTTAAAGAGCGCTGTTAGAGGGTGCTAAAGGGTGTTTAAAGAGTGCTAAAGGATGCTTCTATTGGCACCTAACGTTACCGAATAGTTCCTGCAGACATAGTCCCGTAATACAGCAGAAAAGAAATTTGGGTTGGGATGGCACTCGAACCTAAGTCTTTGGGTGTGAGGCAGGCACAATTCGAAAACACCGTGACGACACTGTAATTCAAGCTGAATAAGCAAGGGGTGTCCAAAGAAAGGCCAGGACGTAACACTAGGACCCCTTGCTACGGGCTGTTCGTTGATGTGGCTGCCGTTTTTCTCGTTTCAGCAAAACCTGGAAGCTCTGCGATTGTCTAAAGGCGGAGGAGGTGCAGAGGGTCAGGTATGCCACCTGCATGTTTTTGCTTCTCCTGCTGTTTCACGTTGCTCCATATGTTATGTGTTAGTCTGCCACCTCCTGAAATAGTGCAGTAGCCACAGCTGCTTTGGGGTCAGTCTAAGTAATAAGCTACTCTGTTTAGTTGTGGCTGGCTGATGCAGTGTGTTTGAAATGTCTGAAAGCTGTTGTGCTTAGGTCGTGTGTGCTACTGGACGTTATCATTGAGAGGCAGATTGCTCTGTGACGGTCCACAAGGTGGAGTGGGGTTCATGGAGGGAAAAAGTTGTGATATATCCATTTGTAGTATGAAGATGCAAGGTCATTCCATACATATTGAGAGCTGAGGGTGCTTCGTCGTTGTTACAGGCTAAAGTTTTTATCGGCTACGAAGTTTTTCAGAGAAATCTGTTTGTATTTCCTGGTAGTATTTCTTTTCATGTGTGTGTGTGTGTTTTCTTTAAAGATTAAGTGAAGGGCTGAACACAGTTGTGAAGAACTCACCATTGCTTAGCTGTTGGCGTGTAGTTAACCGCAGTGGTTCGATTAATGCATTGGCTTGTATATACTTTACACTGTCTGTATCAAAGCAGCATCACAATGGTAACACGCTTACAAAAAAGTGCCCTTACAAGCTTTATTTGTCAACTACTCATGGAATGAGTCACAGCTGATTCTGGATATGTTACTCAGATATTATATTGAATTATTGGCTACATCTAACAGATGAAACATCCCCTTCAAAATTTATTGCAGAAGTATAGGGCTGGCACGCACATGTGTCGAACACCCATGGTTTGCCGTGTTTGACATATCGAACTTTGACCTGCGCCGAAAACCTCAAGTGTGCTCCTCCTGACGTGTTGATCACACTTCAACCTCGTTTGAACATGCTGCAACACCATTCTATGTGCAATGGTGTTGAAAACGCCGTGTGTTGTTGGTTTCTCGGGTTGCACAGCACTTGTTAGTGGACCAACTTGTCTGTTACACCATTTTCAAGTCGTAACATGCAGAAGCAACACTTTCGAAAAAGGCCAACAGGCAAAGGGGCCAAATGAGATGTATGAAAAGGGGCCGTAACTCTGGCAGTATTTTGCACCGGTGGCGTCGACTTGCGTCGAAGCTATGTGTGCGTTCCGATGGTTGTCCTCTCTCTCTAGCGCATGTATTTCGCAGAAGCTTAGCCTTTGAGATCTGTGCCCAATAACGTCATTTCTGTGATGCCAGTCTCGAAGGCTATGCCAAAGTGTTCCAAAAGCTGGGTGAGTTCACGTTCTAAAAGATTTGCTCTGACTTAACTCAACCAAAATATAACAACCTTACATAGACATTTCGCCACCTATGTGGGTGCCATCCTCAGTATACACTGACACACACGAACAGAGGCTGCCCAGTCTACTGTTAGTCACTTGTGTCTTTGTAAATGTCCGGTAGAGGGCCACGGTTGTTGTTGCCACCCAGAAGCGTATGTGGAAAGGAACGAAGAATGCGCCGCGCGAGAAGCCGACGTCCATTGTGTCCATTCTATACGTTCAAGGCATATCTGACTCTGTTCGGAGAGCCTTGCTTCCGCTGGGTATTGCAACCGTTTTTAGGCCCTATTACACCTTGGGACACGTGTTCGCTGAACCGAAAGACCGCACACCTGCGAACGATCAAAGCGGGGTCGTATACAAACTACAATGCGGCGGATGCGACGCGGCGTACATCGGCGAAACGGGCAGGAAAAGGTCAACAAGGCTCAAAGAACACAAAAGAGACGTGGCTAAAGCGACCCATGCCACACATTCGAAGACGGAGCTCGTTGAACACAGCTGGAAAACTGGACATGCCTTTGATTTCAACAATGCGACGACGCTGGCTCGGGAACAAAGGTGGGGGAAAAGAAAATTCCTGGAGTCGTGGTTCATCCATCGAGACCAATCGGCGTGCGACAACAACCGTGGCCCTCTACCGGACATTTATAAGGACATATGTGACTAGCAGTAGACTGGGCAGCCTCTGTTCATGTGTGTCAGTGTATACCGTATTTACTCGCATAATGATCACCCCTTTTTTTCAAAAAAATTGGCCCAGATTTGGGGTTGCGATCATTACGCGGGGTAAATTTTCCGCGAAATAATATTTTGAGCACCGAGAACACAAACAAGTCACGTATCAGAATTCTTACGATAGCTGTCATGAACATAACCAAAAATAAAAGTGGAGTAAGGCTTGTCTTTGTAATAAACGCACACATTACGCAGGAACTACATGCATTACATATTGACGATTAATTTTTTCATTCACTGACCCCCTAACTTTCATTCGGAGTCTGAAGCATCACTGGTGTCAGTGTCGTAGCCGCTCGATTCCCTGTCGGAACCGGCAGTGTCATCGCAGTTCCACAGAAGGTTATCTTCCGTTCCGTCGAGAGTGTTAGATATGCCTGTCTTCTTGAAGCTCTTGGCGTGGTGAAAACTACGGCATTTGTCTTTACTGCTATCCTAATACGGCACGTTTCCGCCAAGGGTCGGCATAAATTAGGCATCTGCTTGGTGCGTGCAGTTCACTTGGTGAGTCTTGAAGTTATTTACGTAACGTTCGACAGATGGTAAACATGATGATCGTCAGCTAGACTTGGCACACGACATATCGCCGCGGCAAGTTCGGGGTGCGATCATTACGTGGGGGAAAACAAAAATTGAATATTGACGACAAAATTTAGGGGTGCGATCATTATGCGAGTAAATACGGTACTGAGGATGCCACCCTCATAGGTGGCGAAACGTCTATGTAAGGTTGTTATATTTTGTTGAGTTAAGTCGGAGCAAATCCTTTAGAACTCGGAAGGCTATGTTTTCAATAGCTGCGGTCTGCTAAAGACCCATAAATGTCATCGTCATTGTCAAGATAAACGACATCATCATTATGGGTCTTCATTGTTTATTTTGGTACTTGTGACCTTAGTTATAGCCATTTCGTGCATTGCAGACTTTTGCGCATCTCTTTTGCTCGTGATCAATCTGCTTTTGCATTCTGAGAAGATTGAATTTCTCGGAACGATACAAATTATGACTGGTCAAGCAAAGTGCCGTTGTGCACTCTTTCCCTAGGTGCGCTTTTTATGGTGTGAAGTCATGGCATCGCGTAGGTCATCGTGGTTGACAACAGTGTCAGATACCTTGATGAATTTCGTGAGCAAGCAACTTCATTAGCGTCAATGACAATATGTGACAACGTGCGAGCTGTTTGTGACTGCACCGATAGCTGATCGTGGCTAAATGTCGCCTCACCAGTGCCGAGGGATCGTACCCGAGCAGTGATGAATGTGTACCTTGCTTCTTAACGACTTTGTGCTGTGCTCCAAAAGCTCACTTTGGTGTTCGCAGCCATTTGCCTGCTGTTGTAGCACAATGGAAGGCGCTGGATTTACTGATCTGTAAGGCCTGAACAATACTCAGGATGGCTTGAGGAACTTGATGGCCCGCAGGAAGATTAATTAAAGCCAAGCTTAGATATTTATTTTATACGAAATAAAATTTGATAGTTTTCATATTGGTCTTTTTCATATTGTGGGTAAGCTACCGCTTGTTACAATTTCGGAAAACAGGTCTGAGACGCACGCTGTTTTATGACGTGGTTCAAATGATGCATTTTATATTTCGAATTGTGATCCCCTTCGAGTTTGATATATCCGGGATCGGACCATATTTTATTTTCCGGCAAACTCCACGTAACAGGTGGGCAATGATGTTGAGTTCTGGCCAGTCCTGGCTGAGACTGAATTGTACTGCGCGTACTTGCTTTCATGCTTCCTCCATCCTAAAAAAAAAAAAAAAACCTTAGCCTGTTCTGTTCAAACAGGCAGTGACAGAGTTGGTCACAGTTAACAGATTTCACTGTCTGTTAACTCACTTTACATTCATGCTTTTCGCACAACGCTATTCAACACCAACGTAGCCCTGCGAATTACGGTTATCCCTCATTATGACGAAGTCAGTGGGATAGTGAATGAAATGAGATGTAAGCAGGAGTTCTGTATAAGTTATCACTCAATAAGATACTTAAACATAGAGCTTAAATTGTGCCAAAATAGCAAGGTGGTCAATATGCATATAAACCCTTTGAGGATCAAATTTTTTTTTAACAGAAGCTTTCTCAGATGGTCAAATTACTTATTGATGATTTTGAGTGTACAACATGTACAAAGTTAGGGAATAAATTGTGAAAGAAAAAAAAAAAAATTGGGAACAGAATATTGGCATCAGCATCACTAGAACTGCAGAGTATTCAATAGTATTTCAGTGTGTGGTACTCCTTGAAACACGGGTGTACACACAGCACCCTCAGATCTAGGGAGTTCAGAAATCAGGGTCGGAAGTTTTGTCGCTATCGGTGTCAAGAGAACATGCAGGACAGTTTGGTCATTTTGCCGCTTTGCCACGCATCTGAAGAACTCTAAAGAAACTCGGTAACCAAAGAGACCATCTAAACAAGCTAACAGCAGCACCAATAAGAAGGAAATTAATTTCCGCCGCCCTTGCAAAAGAGTACCCGTAAACATAAAAATCAAGTTTTGTACGCCTCAATTGCCATCACATGGTGAAACAGAAACCTCGAAAGGGCGTTGCTTCCAATTGCTGCATACCATGCAACATGCTGAAGCTAGAAATCAGTCCTGTTTATTTCCTCAAAGACACATCGCACAAACAAATTTTGAACGGAGTGTCAGAACTAGAGCTGTGCAAAAAGCAACAAAATTTTGAGTCCGAAGTGAATTCGAATATCTCTGTTCAAGTGCGAATTGAATAGAATACTTCTTGAATAATTTTCGAATATTTTGGAATAATGCAATATCTAAATATGGAGAAATGTGCTGTTAAACATGGGCAAAAGATTTATTGCGTGACGTGTATGCCCACAGTGTCATTCCAAAGTCCTGAAAAACAGTTCAACACTGAACTGTGCAGCAGAAAGCTGAGGTAACTTCACCGTAATATGCGGGTGTTGGCTTCGCCGCAGTACGCGGATGTTAGCTTCTCCGTCATACACGAATGTTAGTTTCGCCGAAATACACTGGTATTATGTGGCGAACAGCACTGTTTTGCGGAATGGGCCACTTGTCACGAGACAGAGCATATTTTCCCCCTTAATTACCAGCTTCTTTAACAACTTACTATTCGTCCGAATATGAAAGTTAAGTGCAATTTGAATCAAATAGCATCACGAAAATTATTCAAAATTTTGAATATTCGTACACCTCTAGTCAACACCGTACCCATATGGCGGCCTTATAGGATGGAAAACCGCCACCATACATGTACATCAAAAACCCTCAAAGGGTTAAGTGAAGCCAGTCTTTATTGATGTGAAAAAAGAAAGACAACTACGTACAATGTCAATTATGGTTAACTTTTTCACGTTAATTCACAACTTTTTTTTTTTTTCATAAAAGTTAAGGTGAATAGGGGGGGGGGGGGGCGGTGTTACACAGGGTTAAAGAAAAGGAAAGAGTCGAGAAAGATTTCCAGGAACTGAATTTCGTTCCACAATAGCGCATGAACCCTCGCTTTAAAATTGCAAGAAAATTAACACCATCTCCCCGAAGGGAACCCTGATGGGATGTGAAGCAGCAGCGTTGCGCACGGGTGGCGTCACGGGTTGAACGGCGCTAACGCGGGTGCTTCGCATCCCATCAGGGTTCCCTTTGGGAAGATGGTGTTAATTTTTTGTCGGTCGTGGTAGCGGAGCGAGCGGCGGTAGCGGCAGGTGTTGCGGCGAACGGACGAGGCGGCAGCTGCGGCGAGCGCGCGGCAGGCGAGGGAGAGAGTGACGTCAGCGCGCACTGCGAGGGGAGCGTGACGTCAAGGCGCAGCGGCGGCGTGACCTACTTGGCACCGCTCCAACACCTGCGGCGAGGGGAGCACGTTGCCCTCGCCCTCGCCGTATGGACGCACAAAAGGAGAACGTTACACAGCCTAGCCAAAGAGCTGCTTCTCATCTAAAATGCCATTTGTACACTGTCCATCATTTCTAGCTGCGGCCCCGCACGTGGTTCTGGAATTGGTTTATTTAGTTATTTATTTATTTATTTTATTTCAGAATACTGTTGGCCCTCAGGCCGTTACAGGGGTGGGTTACAGTAATACACAGGAATACAACAGTCCTTGTTACACAGCAATATACAGTCGAACACGGATATATCAAACTCGAAGGGGATCGCGAATTAGTTCGATATATGACAAATTCGATATAAAAAATACAGGCCCCGAGAGCTTACCTGTAGCGGACCATCACCCACAATGGGCGCATTCAAGAATGACAACTAATTCCGCACACACGCCGCAACAGAATGTTTTATTTGCGTGAAAAAAAATCGCTTATACTTGGCCTGCTTCTTCGTTTTCGAAATGAAGTTGAAGACGCTGGTCTCGATCTTATCAAGGCTGTCCAGGTGCGACAGCCCGGTTCCTTCCATGTCGCGCAACAACGCCGAATGACGCCGAACGCTGCCGCCACTTCAGCGGAGTGCGCGCATGTAGCCACCGCCTCGTCCGGACGATCCTCCTCGTCACTTGAGCTGTCGGCCTGGGCATCCTGGGTCCCTGCGACCGCAGCTACTATGTCCTCGTCAGCGAGGCTCACAACGGCCTGAACATTGCAGTCCGCTTCTACGAAATCGTCCGCAGACACTTCGGGTGGAATGGCTGCTGGGAAGAAGGACGACAACTCTCGAAACGCGTCGTCTATGCGCTCGTCGTCGCCGTCTTCACCGGTTTCCGCAAGTTCAGCCGTCTCGAAGCCTGCCTTGCGGAAGCAGTTGACCACTGCGCGATGCCCTGACTTGCCCAGCTCAACGTCCCACACTTGCAGCCATTCCGTGAGCAGCTGACGCGTCATTCGCAAGCGTAATACCCCTGACGAGTCAAGGGTATTGCGCTTCTTGACGCTGGCCATATCTACACGAGAAGTCGACAATTCAATGAGTCCGCAGCGGCTTTGCACACCACGCACGCAAAAGAGGAATGCTGCACATGCGGTGGTACGTAGGTGACGCGACAACGGAAGCGGACTCCGCCAACAAAGCGCTCGCGAGGCGATGGCCACCTGCGAGGGCAACAGCAAAAGGCGCGAGCTGTGGTAGGCTGATCAAAACTCGCAAAACAGCAACAAAAAATAAAAGAAAAGGCGAAAGGAGGAGGACGTCGGCTCCTTCGTTCCTGCTCTCTGAGGTGACGGTTACACGGAGAAAGCATGAGAGAGAGAGAGAAACAAAAAAAAAGAAGAAAAAAGCCGTTCCGCAAGTGGGCGACCGTGCAGTCCGAGCCCTCTCGCCCTTACGTTTTTTCGAGCGTTTCGGGTGTCGGCGGAGGTGTGGTCCCGCGCGGAGGTCGCCGGGCGGTGCGAGTGCCAGAGCGCACCTTCCAACTTGCGCGCGGAGCCGCGCTGCCGCGGAGGTCACGGGGTGCGGCGAGTGCCGAAGCGCACCTTCCAGCTCGCGCGGCGTTCGATATATCCGAAGGCGGGTAAAAACACGGTTCTATATAAACATGTGAATTTCTATACTTTTACAAAGGATTTTCAAGGGGATAACTTATGAGTTCGATATACCCCAAAAATTCGATATATGTGGGTTCGATATATCCGTGTTCAACTGTATTTGTTTCACAGCTAGTAAAGTTGAACTTTAAACAATTTGAGTTAAAAGCAATACATCTGTATCGAACAACCACAACGCATACATGACTGCTCAACAATGCAGTAAGTGATTTCAAAAATGCAGCTATGTGGTCTATAACAGGATATTTCTAAATAATTAATAGCTCAGAGTAATTAAATAAGTACACGGATATTTAACTAGTCAACCTAGCCATAGAAGCTATGCTGTGCAGGCTGTGCAGTGTGCTTGTGAGGCACACTGCACAGCCTTCACTCTGGAGTCACTTGACAGTCGAGAACTTTGCTCTTCACGAAAAGGAACTTGCTGTGTAGTGGTACGCAAAATGCGCTGTTTACCTTTTTTTTCTTAACGCTGAGATCGCCCTTTTGATTTCGCCAGT
The DNA here is from genome assembly GCA_013339685.2 of Hyalomma asiaticum. Classification (NCBI taxonomy): domain Eukaryota; kingdom Metazoa; phylum Arthropoda; class Arachnida; order Ixodida; family Ixodidae; genus Hyalomma; species Hyalomma asiaticum. The sequence goes on along the minus strand of CM023489.1, from coordinate 58,845,704 downwards.
AGCAAGGTACATGCACAAGGTCAACGCTGAAATGCCATGTCGCCACACCGTTCTTCCACTCGATCTCATGCTCAACGACTGAGCTCAAAGCAAGCCATACATCTAGCATGCCAGCCCACTATAACTCTTAATGGCAAATGTCCAACAAAGTTTGCGAAAAAGCTGAAACGAAAGTAGCAGAATGGACAGTGCCAGTCTCGTGGAGCGTTGCCGCATAGCATCAGATGTGCATTATCATTGCATCATTGCATGCAGCCACTGCTGCCTCCGAGGGCGAGCACAATCTTGGAGCCCGTGCCGCCATGTTCTAGCCTTGATTGGATGTCACAAGGCAGCTCTATAAGCAGAGAGCTTTAGTTTCAAATTCGAAAGATGGCACTCCGGCACAAAGTGAGCAACCTCTAAGCTGTACCCCGCAGCGTTTGTTCTCTTGTCGCCATTGACTGTTTGGGATGGCTGTTAACTTTTTATTGGTGTGAGAATATAATGGCATTATCAACGGCGCCGGCAATTGCACCGAGATAAATGAACAGATATATTAGATGCCTATACACTTTTTTTTTTATTTTTTGCTAGGACAAGAGGGGGGGGGGGGTGAAGTTCATTATGCAAGTATATTTACTTGCATAATGATACTTCCACGTCCCTAGCTGAAGTGACACGAGGAACAGCAGTGTCAAATGGTGGGAATGCTACAAGCATCACTCTGGCACTTCTAATTGCGACCAACAGCAATCCAGATAGCTTTCCGTGACCACCATGAACAGTCACTGATTGCTGCTGCATGTTCCAAACTAACCCATATCAAGTTAGGTGTCGACATCGGCCAACTCGCAATGCGCAGATTGCGTTGTCTAAGTACCGGTGAGGCCTGAATGCGGTTAAAGAGTGACAGAGTAGTAGCGTCTAATCCAGATTGGTGTTGATTGTGATTAATTGTCCTTGTGTGACATCTGTGTCAGTCAGAGTTGCCTTGAACTTCTTTGCCATCGGTTTTATGGACAGCAGAGCTCTCTGGAAGTGTGACCATCATTGACAGGCTCACTTGGCTGTGCTTAGGCAGTTGATGCACATGCAGGCCCATGTTTGGGGAATCGACACTGCTGGCGTTTTTCATCCAGCACAGAAGCGCATCTATGCTTAGGGTATCCTGAATTGCGTTTCCTCTTTTACTTCTCTGTGAAGCTCTTCTTGAAGCCATCAAGCATTTCTTCCTTGTTCTTCAAAACAGTTCATAAATTGTAGAACATTCTGGTTCCTCTCAGATGCCTGTTACACCTTTCTTGTCAGCAGAGCATTGTTCTGAGGTCCAACAGTTTTTACACGGGAGAAACTAGCCATGCCATCTCTGACTGTAGACCACAAACGCACACGTGAGGCATGCTTAACGAAGCACTTTGGCAGCACGCAGTCTTGCGGCCTGCGGTAGTCCGGCGTGGATCCCATTATGCACAGTTGGCTCCCGACTGAATGCAGCGGCAGCGTCCAGTGGCGGCGCCAAGTGACCTTGAGTGCCTCAGTCCAGCGCTGGCACGGGGCACGCTGCATGCTTTAGTACACCTGCCGATTTCATTGCGCACTATTTGTTGCTACGCTCACTGGTTCTGCACCGTTGAACATGGGTGCAGCAAGGAGGAAAAGCAGTCTCGGCAGAGTCCCTACCTTTCATCCTCCGTGCGTTCTGGTGATGAATGGCCGGCTCCGCAGCACCCCACCACCGTGTTGGGCTGCGTGGATGTGCGTCACTAGTTTGCTCGAAGTGGAGCAAGCTATCGACACACTGCAAGTAATGTGGGCTAAAATGCATGCGTTTGGTTGGTGGCTGGAAGAAACGTTGACCTAAGGCAAGAATTTGAGCAAAAGCGAGTTTGTTAGAGCAAGGGACTACTCTACCTAGAGTGCAGGGCTATCTGGGATGAGTGCTTACCGCCCGTCAAGGATTGCAATTATTTTTGTGTAGTCCCGTCCTCCTGGCCTGAGCTCCGTCATGCTGATTAACAGTGGCAAGGCGCTAGCCAGTACCACAATGTGCAAAGGATGCTGAGCACGATGTTCTTTCAGGCGTATCGGGACAGAGCCCGAGAGCGGCGGTTGAAGTACGGCCAACCTGAGCCTCCGGCGGCTGGCACCATGCGGGATAAGACGACAAGGCCAGCTCCAGCTGTTCAGTGAGTGTCCATTTTGATGCGCTAGCACTAGAAGGTGCACTCCGGCAACAAAGGTGCGTTCTCAAACCACAAGACATGCACGAAACATTTATTTTCATGGAGAGAACCCACATATGTTATTCTTTTTCCCTGAAAGGTGAAGAACTGGGATTGTGTTCACACAATCCATGACGTCATGGCATGCCACAGAATGTTGAGGGTGTGCATCATTTCACCTTCAGTCAGCGGTTAGTCAGCATTACTCCTGTGGTCATCTTCACTGTCTTGAAGGATGGGTCCAGACATCAACAGGTGGGTTTGGCTTTTGCGAGGCGGGGGGGCCTCCGTGGATGACGTTGGCGTTACGGGCAGGGACACCGTCTTGACACTTTGCAGAGTCACCTGTCTTGGGTGTGCTATACACACTGGTCCAGCAGCAAAACAGTCTTCCTTTTCTGGCTCAACATGTCACCGTCCAAGTGCGTCTTGAACTGCGTGAACAGTGACGTCATCTGTGTCCTCTCATTGGTTCCTAGACACAGGGCAACTGACCAGCGGCCTCATACAACCAGGGCTTTTGGTACTTGTCGATGATTGCCAGTGGAATCTTTTCCGAGTTGTCAGCATTGCAGCAGAGTAAAACCATAAGATGCTGCTTGCTTTTTTTGTCCACCCTGGCATGCTTTGCCTTTGAAGCATAAATTCTCTTCGGACTAGGTTGTAAGACAGCCCTGCCTTATCTGTGTTAAAGACATTGTGAGCTAGGACGTGCATAGCACACACTGTGTGAAGTAGCACAGCTGCGTACTCTTTCGTGAAGAGCCTTTCTGTTGACGTGGGCACCGACTGCAGTAAGCCTCTTTAAACCGCATCAAGGGAATCGTCTTCCACCATGACATGGTAGGCTGTCCTTGCTTCTTTAGAATTTACACCAAAGTGCTGCGCATTCTGCATTTGTCATGCTTACAAACAATTGGTAGACAATCTAGACAGCAGCAGGCCTAGCTCCTTGGCCATGTCAGTGTTTCATTTCTTCTGCTCTTCGTCTGCCTTCTTTATAATCTCCAATTTGTCCTTCAACGACGGCGCCGTCCATATGTGGAACATTGCACTGGTAGCAGTATTTTGTCATGTGATCAGTGCCCATAAAAGGGCACACTCAAACAAAACACGGCTCTGCCTTCTCTACGGTTGTCAGACTCCGCATATGAGAGGAAAAAGAAACTGCTGGCTTCTACAACGGCGGCAATTCTTCACGTCAGTGATACAGCTGATAGTACTGCAATGCGTCTCAGTTGCATTTGCGGAGAAAGCCATGACGGGGGCCTGCTTTTGCGTGCTCTTGTTGGGCCATTTCGCAACAGGGGCGTAACTGTTGAGAGCCACTTGGGGGGGGGGAATCATCTTTGCATGCAATACTGCTTGTGTGCGGCTGTGTGACAGTGCTAGCATCTTCAACACAGACAGGCCCCATGATTTTATGCTTGTGGAATACTGCTAACGTGTTACATAAACACATGGATGGCTGCATATTTTATGAAGTAGCTGTTCCACAAAGCTCAACTCATATACCAAACACTGTCAGCGAACTCCTCAGATGCTGCTGCCGCATGCAGTTTGCATTGTTCTGCCAACTCTGAGAGAGAAAGGACAGGACACATTGACGTCGTGTGGCTGGCGAGAAATAGCACCGGGACTAGTTGAGCGCCAGCGACGTTGGAACGCACCATTGGCATCAGACCTGCCGGTTGCGTTGTCGTTCAAATCATGGAGCTCAAAGTGTATGCGTGCATTACATTGGGGTATATCTCTGCCTTTAAAGGCGATTGCCAAAGTTGGTGGCCTCAAAGGAACAGAGGACCATGACTAGAACAACGCATAGTTGGTTTTGGATTGGAGAGCAAGGGGGGGGGAGGGGGGATTGAATTGTGGAAGGGTTTGCAGTGCGGGCAGTTGGCGCAGTCCGGAGTGTTGCACTTGGAGGTCATAACGGAGCTGAAAGAGGGGTGACCATACAGGGCGAGGAGGCTCGCGCCAAAATAGGAGTGAGAAAGCGAGCCCTTGCCACGGGGCAGCCTAGTGGCTGGTGCAGAGTACCAAGCCAGTATTTGCACACGTTGCTGTCAGCAGTTGCCCGACGGTATACATTTCACATGAGTCATCACTAAGCAGAACAGCGTTCGGATCGTGCGAATTTTGGTCTGTTTTACACAATGCAGTTTGGCTGGGGGACACACGAATTCGCGTCGCCAAGATTCTACTGTGAATGTCACTGAAGTTACTCTTGGCAATTTTACAATTCAAGGCAGCCAGATCGTGAATGTAGGTGTAGCATGGCTCTGGGTGTGCTATTGTTTACTTATTTGTAATCTCTTGTGCCTGTTCTTAGGAGCTACGAGGAGCCAACAAAGCAAGGCATTGGGGAGGACAACATCGGCAACAAAATGCTTAAAGCCATGGGCTGGTCTGAGGGTCAGGGACTCGGGAAGACCAACGCTGGCACCACCAACATTGTTGAGGTGCGTCTCCACGGTCGTTCGTGCCACTGCGCTGCTTCTGTTGGAGCTAATGCCATGTTTATTGGAACCGCAATGCCTCCTCTTTTTCAACTGATCACGATGAAGATCAGCACACATGTGGTAAAACTTGTCTGTATATGAGCATTGCCTTAAAAGAGCCTAATGATATGGTAAAATTGGAAACTGAAGGTAGAATCCATGGGTGTGGTAATGTAAGAGTGCGGTTAAACATCTATGTGACGAAATAGGTAAAATTGGCCGTTTGCTTGTTATATCGAAATTGGGGATTTTTATACAAGGGGGGGGGGGGGGGGTGCAGCCGCAGAATGATTCTCTTTTTACACAGAAATGCCACGAGGATGTTTGAATAACAGAGCAATATGAAGAAATATAACTTCCATCCAGCGTCATTATCAGCAGCGATGACCCACGTGATACCAGCTCGCTTACGGAAACATTTCACAATAAAGCTTCACTTGACTAGGCCTGAAGCACTAGTCATTGTTCGTCTCATCCCGAAAAAAATTCATTTTTAGTTCAACGGATTCAACTTCCAAACAGGTTGACCACGAGCAAAACAGATGTATGCAGCAAGTCCGCAAGGCATGAGAATTGCGAAAACAAGCATTAACTTGGTGATGCCAATGGTATTTATGGCTTTGCAACAAACCAAAACTAACAAAAACATGGCCTTCAAGACTGGCACCGTAAAGATGACGTCATGCAGCCCCATATCTTGAAGGCTATGCTTTTGAGAACTACAAACAGTAGCGCGAGGACAACCATAGAATGCCCACGTCACGCCGATGCTGCCTGTGCAGTCTGGCATAGGCACAGCCGCGTTTTATCCAGCTCATTTGGTGCCTTTGCCTGTCAGCCTTTTTTTTTTTTTTTTTCAGAAATGTTGCTGCTGTGCATTACGATGTAAAATTGGTGCCGAAGACAAATTACCGTATTTGCACGAATCTAACGCGCACCCTTTTTCCGATAAAACGGGTCGAAAAATCGTATGCGCATTAAAATCGAGTGCGAACGAACAACACTGTTACCATATCGTCGTCGGCATCAAAATGGCCGCCTCGTAACGCGCTTCGGGCACTGTCGAACGGTCACTGCCGAAAAAACAAGCTAGTGGCGCGGCGCCCTTTGGCACGCATAGTTTCTATAGTTTCTATGTCGCCGCCGGTCCCCCACGTAATGATGCTAGGACACACATGATGACACACATGAGGCCGATGATACTCGCTGTGCCGGCTTGGCCGTCTTGCAGCCAACCAAAGTCGCTACGTGGGCTACATCACTGATGCAATCTCAGAGACGCACAGCCGCACGAGCTTTTGGTAGCGTTCTAGGGTGGCCGTAACGGGAAAATAGACTTTTGTTTCCCATCACCACACACAAAACGGCTCATCATTGCCTTTCTCCCTCATATCCGTGCTGAGCCCGAGCCTCGCAGTCGCGCGCGCAGCTTGACGTCCGAGTTACAATCGATGTTTAACTTTCTTTTTTTTTTTCGTCGCGGGAGATGGGTGCACGTTACAGTCAAGGGCGCGGTAGAATCAAGCAAATACGGGTGTTGTGCAACCTTCAAAAAGCACTGCAACGAAGCCGCCTTTTCGACACCATCACGTGCAAAAATGGATCGCCACACGTTCGAGCATGGTTGAAACATGATCAACTTATGTAAGCAGGAGCACATTTGAGGTGTTGGGCACTGGTCAAAGTTCGATCTGTCAAATGCAGTGGTTGATGGATGTCTGATACACGTGCGCGCCATTCCTATACTTTTGTATTGGATTTTGAAAGAGATTTTTCAGCTGTTCGTGTTTCAGCTGTTCAGTGTTTCTAATAATGAAAACAATGTTTATGAAAATACTACGGACGCCGCGTTATGCATTAGCGTATTTGCAAGGCACTGCTTCCGAGGCGACACACTCCGTTGCCGTGAAGTGAGTTGGGTGCAAGTGCGCTTTGCAGCGAGTGTCACTAAACGTTCCCATGTGACAGCGTGCAAATGACTGCTAGCGACGAAGTGCACTCTCTCAAAGGGCACTTAAGTCGCCTCGTGTGTCAGAGGTATTAGGGGTCAGCTGTGCCATTAGCAATACGTTTTGGGCTTGTCATTTAATTTTTGCACCGAGAAGTGTCCTTTTGCTTTGAAAATCTCTAGCCTTGAGAATATTATAGAAAATGCCAAGTTGCTGATTAGCTTACTGTGACAGAACTGTAATTTCCATGAACATTAACAATAACTAATACAGGACAGTTGAATGTGGCTCACCAACTAGCAAAGTTATTAGGTTGGCATGATTATAGTACTAACGAGCCTCGGTATAATGAATTACCATTTATAATAAATGAGAAATAGGACAATTTTATAAATATATATGAATAATGAATTATGGGATATAACAAAGCTATTTGTTTCATATCGCATTTTTGGAATGAGGTTTGCCTTAAAGTTTATACAACAGGTCCCATGAATACACAGGATGTGCACTCTCTCCTGTTCTTAGTATTTCCTATTTTGCCGCTCCCGTAACTTCTTCACACATAGCCAACCTTTTTTACACGCCAAGCGGTATTCGTCTTCATGAAGAGCATGCCACCTTGCAGGTTCAGCGAAGGGTTGCCAGTGCGGGACTGGGTGTCCGGGGAGCCACTTACGGAGCGACGGCCGCTAACACTTACAAGGAATCGGTGAAGAAAGCCATGGCTGCGCGGTACAACGAGCTGAGCTAACCAGTTGTGCCGGGAAATCTCTGTATTATATGTGTATGTAGAATCTGGGTCCACACATCGGGCCTTCGGTGCCAATAAAGCATGGGGTCCAAACTTCCTTTGTCCATCATCACTTATGCCCCTGACACACGGGCATGCTAAAGTACTTTAGGTAAGGGTACATCCGCCGGAAAGGAGTTCATGCCCAGTGACACAGGGCAAAGGAGTATCTCCTTCCCGGCTAAGTTCCTTTGCAGAAAGGTAGATCGGCGATCTACTTTTCGAGCGTAAAGGCGTACTCTCGCCAACAGCGTATACGACCCGTAAACGGGAGTGAGCTTTTCGCAAAATTACAACTCCCCACAACTATTTTCTTGCCTTGCGTATAAGCTTTAGATTTTAGCCGTGTAATGGGATTTGTCGGGCCACAAAGGTTTATTTTTACCGCACTCACGAATGCTCACATCGCTGCCATGCGGGATTCCGGCAGTCATTATCTTTTTCGTCGCGGCGTGAAACGAACCATCAATATTATTAGCCATCAGCAATAAAAACGATATTTTTATGATCCACAATCAGCTAAAGGTAATTAAATGCAGAACTTTTAAAGAATGTTCACTATCTTGCTGCTTTAACAAGGAGCGCCATTTTTTGCGGCGTTCGTCTTGGGAACCACCCAAAGAAGTTCACGTGCTGCCGTGTGTCATCGGCGCAACTACTTTCTGCAGAGGGTCCTTTAGAGTAGAAAAAGGGGTTCACTACAAAGGACTTCACTTTCGCCCGTCTGTCAGGGGTATTACTTGCACACAGCTTCACGTTGCACTGAAGAAAATTGCATCTGTTGACTGTGTGCAGATGAAATTAATAACACAGCTGGGGAACAGGAAAAAAAAATGCAAGCTTCTTATTTGCTGCAGCCCTTTCAATAAAATTTGACGTTAAAGAGTTCTGTGTACCATTGAGTTGTAATGTATTTTTGTTTTGCTCCCATGTATTGGCAAATTTAAAGGGATCATGGTACAGTTGCCTTACTATTCTCAGTTTATTTTTGGCAACACATAAACAAAGCAAAACAAAGCTCTGCTAAGTGGAAATTACTTTGGATAAACTAAATTAGATGAGGTTATTTACACAATTTTATATGTACAAGAAAAGACTGGGCTCAAGCACTTTCTAAATTGGAAATTTCAACGAAAAGTTACCTAATCGGAATGTATCCTAATGACAGTGGTTGCCACTTTGGTGTGCACAGTGTGATGTCAAGAAATGATGTCCTGCCCCACTGCATTATCTCCTTTGAAAGAGTCTACATTACCACATGGGCACACTGCTCTGTGTGCACCGGACAGCACAGTAAGAGCATTGCCATTTGGTCGTGCAGGCAAACCCTTCACAAGAAGTATAGCAAAAATTGACAGTCAATGTGGCTACTTCCAAGGAGAACGAATGGAAAAGCACTATGCCCGAACTGTCATCGTTCATGTGCCGTTGTGCTCCCTATCCCGGCTTCGTTTCATTGTCTTTTGAGAGGCGTACTTTTTCATGTGCAACGGATCCTGAAAAGAAAATTGAACTGTCCAGCTGTGGTTTTCGCTACCTCAATAAGCATTTGACATTCTGATTCCGAAATATTTCAGTACAATATTCAGCGTGCATTTAATAATGCCCGTACGTGTACTGTGCATTGTCAGTGCACGTTAAAGAACCCCAGGTGGTCAATTTCCGGAGCCCTCCACTACGGCCTTTCTCTCCTCTCTATCTCTTTCACTCCCCACAAGGACGCTTATCCGTGCTCCCTACATGGGCTGCAGAAATTAGCGTCCTTTCCTAACCGAACCACAAGCATCATCATCATCATGCGGAAACTTCGACCGCTTAACGTGCACTGCCAACGCACGGTATGCGGGCCTCTGGCACCTTCGCCTCCATCGAAAATGCGACCGCCGCAGCCCGGACCGAACCCGCGTTTTTTGGGTGGCAGCCGCGAGCACTGTGATCACTACACCGTTGCGGAGTGACACCTTCTCTGAATCCACTCCGACTCCCTTGTTGGAACACGCGATGCTCGCGCCCTCACTCCGCCATTGGAACAAACCTGTTCCATGGATGGATGGATGCTATGAGCGTCCCCTTTGTAACGGGGCGGTGACATGTGCGCCACCAGGCTCGTAAGAAGATTTAAGAACTTTTCTTTTTTCTCTCTCTCTTTAAATTTTCCTCGTGCCTTTTAAATCTACTTCAATCAAATCGATCATACTATAGCAAAAAAGGAAATTCATAGCCCAGTTCCCTGCCCCTTATGGCAGAAAGTCCATATTTTCCCCTATAATTATTTTTGTCCGTTCTCTCCAGTTTTCTGCCACCAGTATTCTAACCGTCTCTTACTTATTTCAATCGCGGCTATGTTCAGCTTCCCGTTGTTCGCCCTAAAGCCCAAGGCTTCCTCACACATAGCCCCCAAAACGAGCAGAGAAACGCTCCGGCTCCGCCAATGAAATTCAACAATAAAAAGGCGGTGCCGTCCGTGATGCACAGGTCTTGAAATGTGACCCGCGTGCCCTGTCTTGCAAAACCGGTGGCATTTCCAAAGCCTGAGAGCTATACTCTGTTCCAATGACGAAAGGGAAGGGGTCAAGGGCTCGTTCTTTATTTGTTAGAAACAACTCAATGAGCAAACAGACAAAGAAGCCTAGGAAAGCATAGGGGAAGTTACTTGTGGTATTGTAATTGTGGAGAAAGTAGAAAGGAATTAAAGTGGACGAAAAGACAAACCTGCCTTCGGTGGGACCCGAACCCACGACCTTCGGATGTCGCGTCCAATGCTCTACCAACTGAGCTACAAAGGCGGTCGTCCCCCCGTCCACTTTATCGTGTATTTATGTACGTATTATTATTTATGTACGTCTGTTTGCTCATTAAGTTGATACTCTGTTCCAGTAGTTCCGGTACAGTACACTAGAATATAAGTGTATTCTTGTACACTGTAGTTCCGGGCAGCACTGTGAAAGCTACAGGCGTCTTCGGGCAATCACGAGGGCGAACTCGTGTGCACCATGGCGTCCAGGGGCGTAGCCAGAATTTTATTTCAGGAGGGGTCTGAGCACATGTACGTACACTAAGTACGTGCATGTGTGTATATTTTGTGCATGCGTGTGCCTGGAAACATCAAAAATTTTGGAAGGGGTTTTAACCCCCCCTTCCATCCCTCCCTCTGGCTACGCCTGTGATGGCGTCCTGTCAATGGCGTACACTGCAGTGGCAGCAACGGCTCGCGTCCGGACAATGGCATTTCGTCTGGCCTCGCAAGAATTCTGTGTTCAATGGCTTCGTAGCCTTGGCTCTGCTGCACAGAACTGGTGAAACAGAGTGTAGGGCTGTAAGTTTCGTGTGACGGTATTCGTGGTAACCTCTGGATTTGCGTGTGCCCAAGCTCGCGTTATCTCATAGAAATGGGAAACAATTACCTTCTCTCCCGTCCGTTTAACTGCGGTGTTCAGCACGTCAGTGTCAACTAGTGTAATCCGATAAGATATGTTCATGTTTGCCCGTGTGCGCATCCGATACGCTCGGTAATTTTATCAGTGCACGAATGTTTATTGCAATAAGTGGGGCTGACGAAGCAGTGAACGTTTGTAGCCGTTATAGATATATATCTCGCCATCGCTATCATGCATTGGTTCTCATTGCTGGCGTAACTGTGACTTTGTTGCATTAATGAAACGCGACTTTTGTGTAAACACCGCTGTAACATGTGTTACTTTACTTTTCAAAGTATACTTCTCCATACGACTTAATCAACTAAAATTTCCTTTTTTAAAGTTCGCCAAGGGTTTTCTTTTTCTTGTTTTCGCGTTATAAGAACACTAAAGTGAAACAGCAGAGTCGTTTAGACTGGTAAATTTTTTTGGGTTCTTTATCGTCATTAATTTCGCCATTTTATGTTCAATATTCGAAGAGAAATGAATGGCGAAGTTTTATTTTTGAAGTTCATGCCGAAACTTGGCCGTGGTGACGTCAGGAGGTCCGTGTAACTCTTCCTTTCTTTCTCGAGCTGATTTCGCTGAACCAAATTTTCTGAAACACGCTGTGTTAATCTGTGGCATCCTTGAAAAAATCACAGCATATCCACGGGGTGAATGATGATGAGTGGGCGAAGCTCCGGAGGGAATCATCGGTAAACCGTGAACCTTCCGTGTAATTCGTCCAGTCGATCATCATGTAAAGACGTCTTACGCAGCCCCTTACACAGGCCGGAACGCGCACCGCGTTTGCCGACGCCATCACATGACTGCTGAGAGAGTATAAGGCGGAGAGGCCACAGCATCTTACACCAGCTTCTTACACGGGCCGTAACGCGCTAGCCCAAACGCGTTAGAAGCGCGCAGTCTTTCGTTAATGTTGGGTATTTACTGTCATCGTGGTGCATGTGTCCATGTGCGCTTCGTGGCGTAGTGGCTAGCGCCGCGCGTTCGGAAGCGAGGGGTCCCTGCTTCGATTCCGCGCTTCGGACACAACGTTCGGAATTTTCTTCTCATCGTCCATGGTCCACCAAGCGCGATCCGACACGTACGGCGACGATCCAGGAGAATGACAGGAGCGCTCTCCGCGCAGCAGCCAATCGGAGAGCAGCGGCACCTCCAACGCCATCTATTGTCCATTCACCCAACCGCCATATTGTACGCATGTCTATGGGACAGCGCCCTCTCGGAAACGAGATGAGAAATGGAGATGACGACACAGAATGTTTACAGCGCCATCTAGTGTATCGTCACCCAACTGCAGTTTGCATGCATCTCTATGGGACAGCGCCATCTATAGTATGCTAAGGGAGACGCTACTAGCTACGCAGGATGCATCGACAACCGAGAACCGCCCAGGTGATGCCATAAAGAGCTTCGCCCCTAAAATAATGTGCATTTGTTTCACTGATAATTCATTATGCAGGCCTGGGAGACGCCGTGGTAGACGTACGTCGTCACGATTACGATTGCGGTAACCTCAAAGCGGGGTCGCCACCTGCAGGCTGCACTGCACTTTTGGCGGTTTTTCCGCGTTTTCTAGCGTACCAATCGTCGTCTTCTCCGTACCAAAGATGCAAGCGCAAAATATTTTGAAGACAAAGGACGAGAAGTATCGTTTCCTGTTGTATGTCCCTCTAAAGGGATCATCTGCCGCTCGATTTTTTTATATTCAGTCGTGGTGAAAACCAGAAGATCGTTGCTTACACTGACGGAAAAGAGCACGCTTGTGCCCCATCAAAAAGGAATCACATCTTTAACTCGGCGCTAAATATCGTCAGAATATGACTGATGGCGCAATCCTTGCATGGTGGTGTGTCAAACTCTGAAGTGCAACGAAAAACCGAGGTATAGCCCCGCAGCTTCACTTAACATGCGTTATACTTAGGATTTGTAGTTTACACACATATGGTAGCGTCCCTTCGCGACGGGAAGTAATTTTAACTTTTTAAATTAACACTGCGGAAACCTAGCAACCAGTGCTGCCGGCGTCCGTAAACAAGCAGAAGGGGTGACCGTGAAGGTCGAAAAAATTCTGTTTCATGAATTTCCACCTGCTTTCCAGCGAGACCACTGCATGCTTGGACACTTCGAATAGTACGGTTTTTATCGTGATAAAAAAAAAAGGGAAGTCGATGAATAACGAACAACCACAGTCCGGTCCTTTAAGCGAATGCGAGGTCCATGTGTCAGACAAGCATTCTCATTTTCGCAGTCGATCATATGCAAATGAAATGTCACGGTTTTTCCGTTTCTGACTCCATTGCTCTTTTCGTCTGCTCGCTTTCTTTCCTGGCCGCTCCACCTAGCGGGATTCCGCAGAACTGCTTTGCCATTCCTTAGATTTCGTTTTCTTTTTCTTTCTGTTCTAAATGGTGGGCGTTCGCTCGCGCCGCGTGCGTGCCGGTTCTCGTCTCATCAACTCGGAAGTTCTGGAGTCATCGCCCGTCCCGCACGTGTGCTCTAAGCACGCATGTATACGTAGGTCCATTCCCGCTGCAAGAAACTGTGACAGCACGAAGCGGAAGTGATGGACAGCGTTGCTTTGCTCGTGTACGGGCGACACGTCGACCGCTCGCTCATTGCCTCCGTGATCCCGCACGCCGGCAGCGCGGGCAATCTCGGAGACCGTGGCTCGCTCCTTCTACATTCGCTGTGACTCGCCAGCCGAGAACACCTACAAAACGGCCGCGCGGTGAGCGTTTCTGTATTATGCTTGTACCATTCGACAGCACATAGCACCATCGAAGGGCGTGTAAATGCACATATATATGGCTCCTGTAAAGCGCAGGATGACGTGACTTGCTGACGAGAGAGCTGGCCGGTCGACTTATCTGCTCTTGCATGAATCTGTTTTTCTTAACACGAAAGTGTTCTATGCCGGGGTCCACCAAGAAATCAGTGACGTACTTCCGTAACGAAAGTGGATCGTTGAAAAAATGAACTCGCATTCACAATGAAAAAGTTCAACCCACTGGGACTCGAAACCACCTTCACCTAAGATCTGACGAGAGGAGCTGGAAGCTGCACCGACACACCACCGCAACATATAGGGAACAGATGGGCCTTATATGTTCACTGCAGCACTTTATAAGTTGCATTGAATTGTCGCCCGGTTAAAGCAAAGGGGTTTGGTATAGTGAACTATAGTGTTTAAAGGGACTGACAACCGATTTTTAAGGGCCCTGCTTTTTATGGCGCAATGAAAAACTCGCCCCCTGTACTGTTTTCACCAGCGGCGGTTACTTCCAAAAGCGCGTGGATATTTCGCACGCAGAATTTTTCGATCTGAGAAACCTCTAAAAAAGGCAGAGTGCGCACTCTAGAAACGTTGAAAAGTGATCGCGATGACAACAATTCGCCTCGCTTCCGTACATCGTTCTGCTTTCGCGGGAGTGGGCGTAGCTGTGATTAACTACCTACATTTTGACGTGTTCGACTACTTTTTGAAATAAAAAGACGGTGATATGAGTTGGCATTGTTTGCTAGGCCGATCTTATATTTGTAAGGCGTTCTTTCGCATGTCCGCGCCGACATCATGAATGGCGGGCCCCGGCGCCGTCATTCTGGCGATAGCCGAGCCAAGCCAAGTCTGCTAGATCTCTGGGGCGATATATTTTATAACGGAATTCCCGAAGAGGACCGGTTCACTTGGCCTCGCCTGACTGGTCACAATCGCTATTTTGCTGACGCAAATGCAGTTTTACCCAATCACGCGCGGCCAAGTGGACCAGTCCACTTTTGGAACCCTTATAAGATACCGCCCCTGAAACCACGCTTTCGCACGTGACGGCAGAAGCGTGCAGTAGCAACGCGGGCTACAAACGAAGGGTTACCTGCATACTGTAAGTGAGAAAAACTTTATGATATCAAAAGTTTCATGCGGTCTGATACTAATAAACAGATAAAATATTGCGTAAATTTGTAGATCACGTGACCGCACTCTAACTCTCGTTCATATGTTTGCCGCTTCAGTTACCAAACGTCAGTTTTCGCGACTTTGCATGAATAAATAAAAACATAAACCCATGTTTAATGACGAAGAGTGACATCGTTTGAGCCAATGCAACACACATAATCTTTCCAACAGTGGGGTCACCTCAATCCAAGTTTTGGGTGGTTGTCTGTCCCTTTAACAAGCAAATGTACTTTTAAATTAACATCGCCTCCCTTATACTTCGCTCTAGCATCTAGAGCCGATTGTCGATTGTCGTGCTAATCCGCCTCGGTAGTCAACGCTTCGAGCCTCGACCGCTGCGGAGATTAAGGGCGTGGCGGCGTCGTGACGGTGCGTTGCTCGGGCAAAGCAAGAACGCGGCCGCTATAATACTTGTCTTGCGTGGCCAGGTGTGTTGAGTTGCGACGCACACTGCTCCAGGAACGCAAGGACGACCGTCGACAAGCAAATCATTTTCCTTTCGTTGCAGTGGGCTGTGTTTTCACAAAACGATCCGCTGACAACCCGTTCGGTTTCGCTTGCAATTGAGGTGTCACCGTTTGCGGACGCTCCTTGTTTATGGCAGCTTTGCGCATGGCTCTAGTGCATGCAGTTCAGTGTTTCCGGAGCAATGAGAGTCGTTCGAGAACTTTCCTCCGTGTACAGCTATCGAGGATGCCTGTGCCGTATCGAGGTGCCGCTGATATCTACACGTAACGAGTTTACATGTTCACAGTACCCAAGCCATCTTCCGTCCCCCGATTCGCCAGATCGCAGCTTAAGCATTCCACAACTTCGCGAAAACAGGTTTCACTTTCGTGTTAACTGCCATATATATGGCGCATTTTCGTTTCAAACATGGCAAGTTGCATAGCCCTGAAGGTATGCGTGAAACCGGAACTGGGCTCGGAAAACCTTTACATGTTGTCCAGCTCAACGGTTTTTACACTATACCAGATGCCGCGGCAAGCCACCATACCGCTGTGGCCTAGGCTGGTGACCCGAAAGACAAGAGTTCGACCCCGGGCCCGGCAGTCGCGTGTCGGTGGAGGGAAATGCTTGAAAGTTCTGCAACGTGTACTCTGCTGCTTCAGTACGTTTTATTAGAGAACGCCAGGTGAGAAAAACTTTCGCACCCATCCCTTACGGCGTGCATCATAATCGTATGTCACGGTTTTGCCGTGTTAAACCCCAATAATTATTCGAATCTATCATCGCTCCTTGTGGCTAACCGTCGTTTCTGCCTTTGATAATTGCCAAAGGCAGAAACGCCGACTGCGGGTTAACCCGTAGTTGGCGATTATTTTAGCTCAGTTAGTGCAATTATACGGGCCATTTCCTCTCCCTATGGAAGTTCGTCCGCCACGGTACTCGGCTGCTGATCCGAAGGTCGCGGGGTCGAATCCCGGCCAGAGGCGGTGGCGAGATGTTGAGGCACGTATATATGAAACCTCGTTGCATATATGAAACCTCGTTGTTGGACGACAAATAAAACTTCACTGCCCTAGAAGGTGGTCTAGTGGCTATGGTACTCGGCTGCTGAACCGAAGGTCGCGGGATCGAATCCCGGCCCCGGCGGCTGCATTTCGATGGAGGCGAAAGTTGCGACCCGTATGCTGTGCGATTTCAATGCACGTTAAAGAACCCCAGGTGGTCGAAATTTCCGGAGCCCTCCAGTACGGCGTCTCTCATAATTAGAGCTGGTTTTGGGACGTTAAGCCCCACAAACCAATCATCATCAAGATAACTTGGAATTAATTATATATCTTTTGGAACATGTTTGGGCAGTAACTGGCGCACGTAATGCGGTCCGTTACAAAAGAAAGGGGTCCAGAGAGCACATTTTTTTAAACATAGCGAACATGTTTTTCTTCGGCTTTGACGTTTAGGTTGTGTATTCGAAATAGTACGAACAGTAAAGCATAGCATAACCCTGTATAGTATAGTAAGGGGTGGGAAAGGGAAGTGAGGGTCAAAAGCAGGGAAAGGGGAAGGAAACACCACCACCTTCGCTGCTTCCTTAGTCTTCGTACCAGCGTAGCTCTCCCATGTTGATTTTGTAGGTGCGAGAAGTAGCAGCGCAAGTCAAGTCGCAGGCCGTTAAAGGTGCATGCGAAATTCAAGTGACGTCTTAATGGGTAATCGTTCTTGTTGTCGTTTATAGCTTTGATGTCCAGCCACTTTCACAGCGTGGATTTGGAGCCATGAATTTTTAACGTGCAGTGATAACGCACAGTCCGCGTGCCTTTAGCAATTTCGCCTCCACCAAAAAATGCGACCGGCCACGGCCGAGATCAAACCCGCACCTTCAGCATCTGTACCGATATGGATGACAATCTAACGAGGAATGCCTCATAGGTGTCGTCCCCGTTCTTTTCCACATTCAGGGACGGGACCACCGTCATAAGGAAACTTGTTTCTATACGTTTCCAGGAAAACATGGTATGGTTTCAATGAAAATCCGAGTTCGTTGATTTCATTTTCGTATGCGGCATCTGGTTTGCATAAGCACCAAACACACTCGGTACGGCCTACTGGCTTTCTCGATCGTGCGATTTCTTTTTTTGGAAACTGCGAAGGCGCATATCTGCCAAATCGCGTGCGACGTGCACAGAAAGCGAATTACAGTATGCGGTGCCTGGACATGTCAGAGACGTCGCGATTTGCCTGCCCAGTTTGTTTCTTGCTTTGTGGCCTTGTTTTGATCAAAACAACAACCATCTCGTTCTTTTTTTTGCTTAATTCGTTTTCATTAAAGCGCAGATCGACCGAACAAGTCTACGCCGAAATGCCGCGCACCTTAGCGATCGAGGTGTGCACAGATGTCTTATACATGTGACCCGCCGCGTTAGGCTTAACAGCTGAAGTGGAACGGCGGTCGGCGGTCGCATTTCGATGTTGGCGAAATGCGCACGACGCCGGCGCACACCTACGCTGTAGAGCCCCCATTCCAGAGGTTTTGAAGTTCGTAGCTGTTACTCAGATGAAGCTCTCTTTGGGACGCAAGTTTAGACGTCACGTGTATAGACATCAGGACCTCAGTGGTACTATCACGGTCTGTGCAAGTTTGGCAATGGCACAAAATTTAAGAACATTTTGAAAGGGATATGCCATATAGTATGCGCACGCTACATTATCTGGGCTCATCGGTACAGTTCTTGGATCCGTTGTAGGGAAGACAAAGGCGGTGCTATATATAATAGTCTAAAGGGATATGCCATATAGTATGCGCACGCTACATTATCTGGGCTCATCGGTACAGTTCTTGGATCCGTTGTAGGGAAGACAAAGGCGGTGCTATATATAATAGTCTATTCCTTGTTACGTTAGCTATTGTGATATAGTGTGGGGTATGACATCACAAGCAAACATTCGAAGTTTAAAAACATTGCAAAAGGAAACTGTGCGACACATATCCAACGCACCAGTGCACACACGAGTTATTTCGTGCTCTATAATGTGCTTCCTTTTGCATATTTCTACGATTAGAAAGAAGCGGCGTACGAATTAAGAAAACGGAGCCAGTGGGCATTGCCTTTCGCAAGAACTAATTGCGGTTTCAGGCAAATGCGAGGTGTGCGAAGGTTTATACAAGAGGTGCGCAAATGTTCGAATATTCGTCGAACCTTTAGTATTCGTATTCCATTCGAAAATGAGGTATACAAAATTTTCGAATATTCAGAAAGGTGAAATATTACAGCCCGCCACTTGCCCAAAATGGCTGAACTTGAACTGTTACGCAAGTCCAGTCCCAGCGACTTGCGTAATAGTGCACAGAGACGTGATGGCCGTGGTTAACCTCCCTGACTTCCCTATTCCTTTCTCCTCCTCCTCCTCCTTGAAGGGGCAACCAGAACCGTGCGGGTCTACCATTCGCATCACCTCCTTGTGTGGGGATTCGGCATGTATTCAAGCGGCATGACCATGTAGGACAACTAATCCTTCAGGATACCCTTTAGAATCAAATTTCTTCTTACTTCTTTGTGCATAATGATACATTATCAGTTGCAATATGACAAGCTAGTTTAGGCTGTGTCCCCGCCACGGTTGTCTAGAGTGGTTATGACACTCGTCTGTTGATCTGAAAGGTCGCGGGATCGAATGCCGGCCGCGGCGGCTACATTTCGATGGAGCCGAATGTTTAGGCCTGTGTGCTGTGCGGTGTCAGTGCACGTTAAAGGTCCCATGACACCAAAATTTCAAACGCGAGATGCTTGCGTTAATTGGTTTTCTTGCATACGAAGGCAATCTTGACCAAGTGTTAGCGGCGAACGTCGCCTCTAAGTTTAATATGGTTTCAAAGTGAGCGGGAATGCTCATCCGAGCTTGGAGCACCTCGCGACATCGCCACTAGTGTGACGCAGTTAGTGAGCCATCTGTGACGTTTCACTTTTGTAAGTTGATATCGTGACGTCACAGAGACACACGGGCGCGCCGCGCTATGGCCTCCGAGCGTGGCCTCCAAGATCGGCTCTTGCAGCCGATCGCGGAGGCCACGCCAAAAGCCGTATTTTTCTGCTTCCTCTCCGTGTTGGTCGCTCAAGCGTACATTGTACACACGCTATGATGCAAAGCGAGTGTGGTGAGCTGGTCTGGCGCGCGCGCTCTCCGCAACGTCACCGAATCTTGAGCTCAAGTGATCAGTGCATGCGCTCACTTCCGACAGCCGCCGCGCTAGCCCCGCGGCGCTAGTTTCTTGCAGTTTTTGGCGCGCGTTTCGAAGCTTCATTAAATCTGAACAAAATTAACGATCCTGTGACTAATTGATTACAAGACACTGTTCTACTCATTAGAACATAAAAGTCTCCAACAAAAAAATAGCTGTCATGGGCCCTTTAAAGAACCCCAGGTGGTCGAAATATCCGGAGCCGTCCACTGCGGCGTCTCTCATAATCGTATCGTGGTTCTGGGACGTAAAACCCCAGAAATCAATCAATCTTGGATGTGTGTTTGAATATATACCTGATTACTAATTTTTCGAATGCTTGTGGATACAATGCTTCTCTTCCCTGTAAAGAGAAAAAAAGTAAAAAAAAAAAATACCCGACAGCATGCTGGTTTCGCAACCCAGGCGGTCGATGGTTCGAAATTGCAGCTCGACAACAACCTTTTAATTTCGCTATATCTTAACTTACTCGAAGCGAAAGAGGAGATTGAAGTGCGCACGCAGTGTTCACGATTATTTGTTTGTTTGTTTTTGAACACCATAGGCTTCTCAAAGGGGCACTGAAGCACTTTTCTAAAAAAATTGAGGTTATAATGCTATTTAATCATTTTTCGTGCGATGAACGCGAAAATCAGGTCGAAAATGGGCATAAACTTGAGCAAATTACCCTATTTTGGCAAAAACGCGCGGCGCGCGTCAAGTGCGACAACGAAAACCTTGTCACTGCCTCGGATTGGTTGTGGAACTTCATGACGTCATCGTGAGTGCCTCGGAGGAGCTGACTGCCCCGGCTGGGCCAGCGGGCTAGTGCGTGCGCGCCGACCTGCCGTGCGCGTTTTATCAGTTCTTTTTCTTGCTCTATATGAGCATATCGCTATTATTATGGCTAAATGTAGCAATTACGATGAGTTTGTGGTACAATTACGTGTGGTCGCCTGCATTCAAACGGCGCAGACGACAGGCTACCATCGCAGTTTACTAGCCGCACTGCGATAGACGGATCGCGATCGGCTGGTATCCACACCGGTCCACGTGCAGTGCCGTGTGTTCGACCATGCGCCACACACCGCAATTCAAGAAATGTGCGATGAAGCATCCGATCGAGTGAGCGGCGTGTGGTTTCTGCCCAGCTACAGCGCTCATCATGTAGTACATACACTCGTAAGACCTCGCATTCTCGACAAGAATCACAACACAAGCAACTTTTCATGACTGCCTTTCGTTTCGCACGGACACAATTCAATAAGAGCAACCCTTCACGTGTGACGAGCACGTGGGAACAGCGCGCCTTCATGAAGGCCTCGGTGACAGCCCATGAATATGATGCGGACATAGCTAGGGAGACGGTGCGACTAACTGTTTTCAATCCGGCAAAAGCTCATCAGCGCGTACATTTGCAACATGATTAGTGCTTAAATTTTCATGTTGTGCGTCATTATGCGTGGCTAGATCTTGACTTCCTCAATGTCACGACCAACAAAAGAAGCCAGGCGTTCTTATGAGAAAAATTAACAAACAAAAAACAAAAAGAGCATGCATAGCCGGTGTCCCTGTATTTCCATGCTGCGGTTCTCGACGACTCCGCGAATGGTTTGGTACCGGACACCGCATTTGCGGGAGTGGTGTGCTTATATATATATATATATATATATATATATATATATATATATATATATATATATATATATATATATATATATATATATATATATATATAAAGGAAGGGGTCACGGCTCACGGGCTTGTTTATTTGTTAGAAATAACTTAGTGACTATATATAAACGAGCGTGCCGATTATATTCGAGACGGTTTTTGTACCTAGTCACTGTCTAGGGAGCGCCTCGCACGTAGCACACTTGCTCTTGTAGGAGTGAAGTTCCTTTCTTTCCTAACAGCAATGACCTACTCAGTGGACATCTAATCTTGAGGAAATTTGTGAAGTGCTGCTGCTCCGCAAACGTAGTTGTCGCAGCTGCAGGACGCACAGAAGCTCGGTGTAGAAAGTCTACTTCGTCAAATCAGTACATAGGCCGCAGCAAAGGAAATATTGTGACATAATCGGAGGGTGAACTTGTTACCAGAAAAATATCCATGCATGACAACAAAGCAGTGCGGTGCCCAGAAACCTACACAAGCTCCTCTACTGACACTGCGCTGTGCGTAAACGAAAGCGTAAACCAATGCAGCTACCCTGCTCGCCCTCAAAATGACGTCACTTCTCCGCGTTTCGCTCTCTGCCATCCTCCTCACCTACTCTCCGCGCTCGCCGTGGGGCGTTCCCTCGAACCGAGTTTGGGCGCTCATATCACTGTTGTTTAATTAAATATGTCGGAGAAAAACATCGTAGGCATGTTATACGAGGTCGCAGATTCCGAATTTTCATTAAACTCGAAAACTTAAAACCGCTTCAGTGTCCCTTTAATTAAGTTATTCCATACAAGCCTCGCCTGAAAAGGTGGTATTCAAACAGCCCATTTTATTATTTATTACACAAAATAATCGCCCCACTGAGACAATGTAGGTGTTTTTCGTATTGTCGGGCACTAAAGCTCCCTGCTTTCCAGACGCTGCTACTGCGGGTCCGAAACGGAGGTAATCGCTGACTACAACCGCGGCCATGTTAATTATCACTCAGCCTTATTATGCCAGCTCGTTGGCGTGCAGACCCGTATGAATTCGCCCTAGCGGTTTCCAGAAGTTTGTCTCGCCGCAGCGCGCGATTGCTACTGTGAAGCATACAGCAAGGGCCGGAAGGGGCCTCTGTCAAGGGCAATGCGCGTCGCGCGCAGTATAGGCAAGCATTTTTTACACTACCACAACTCCGTCTCCGTCGAACTCCATAGAGTTTTACATTGACGGAGTTAAACGGAGTTCGGTGGTGGCCGTGTGACAGGGGTAGACTCTCCGTAAGCTTCTCAATGTTTACGGATACATGTATACCGGAAGCGCTTACGGCAAAAACGGAGCTGCTAGCGACATTAGCGGCGCTTCCCTTAAACGGACACTATAGAGAAAAGATGAAGCGGTTTAGATTGATGGCTTATATTTCGAGAAATAGATTGTCGTTAGTCTCGCCACTTTATCTTCAATATATTAAAAAGGAAAATGAACGCCAAAGCTTTAGTTTTGAATTTTGCGCCGGAACTTCGGCCTTGTGACGTCATAAGGGGTAATTTCTTGTATTTTCGCCAAATTGGGTCCACCAAATGTTCTGAAACTCCGTGTGTTAAGTTTCTGCCTTCCTTAGAACACAATGCAGGTTTTTGATAACGACAAATAGTTACGCGGGCCTTAGCAGACCTTCGTCAAAGATCTCTGACGTCACGCGTGCAAAGCGGCGTCGACACCCGTACTTTACTACTATTATTTCTTTGCCTGTTTTTCCAAGCTTTCTGGGGGCCTTCTCCTTGCATGATTGGTGTTTTTGGTAACGTGAAAAGCTAATCGTCTAATGCGAGAAAGATTGCTTTTTAACGTCAGTGTCCCTTTAACTAAAATGCATTCTGTTTTCATTGCGTTCTCGTCCAAAGAAAATAATGAAAGTTCTGGGAGTTAACTGTTACCTGGCTGCTAACACCTTACACTGGTAGTCAAGCGAAACGTGCAGGTCACAGTAATGCTAGCCCCGAGTCTTTGGTTATGTTCCGCGTCACCAGGCGTCGCTACCAGCGCTGTGGATCACGTATATGCTTTACCGGTGAACCATTATCCTTAAACGTAATGTTTACGGACAAACTATTATCCTCTGATAAAACTTACCCTTTTTTGCACTAACGTTTAAAGCGTAGTTAGCAGCGAATCTCCGATGCGGTCTTCACTGTGCCTAATGTAGCGGCTCACTTCGCCTCAGTGCCAACTATTTTGCGCGTACCGGCATCGCTCTTGAATTTACCGTCGGGTCTCACTAGTTCATTTTTGACGCAACATGACTCTGTTTGTCTGAATCAAGTGCCTTAATCCACTTTATTTCCGCATTTGACTACGCGGGCGCGCCACACGTGACTTTTAGTACCGTACGTATTTTACCACCGACTCTTCTTCCTGCTCATTAACCGTATAATATCAGGCTTTCGTCGCAATAAATGTCGGGATCAGCATCATTAATTTCAGACTTTAAAGATAAATAGTCGGCATCGAGAAACGCGAAGGCCACGGAGGCGTACGTCCATCGGTAAAGCATATCGCTTCATAGGGAACGCTCACCACATCCATCCATCGATTTAAAAGGCATGAGGCCAACTTAGAGAGGGGAAAAAAAGTTCTTAAATTTTTTTACGAGCCTGGTGGCGCACATGTCACCGCCCCGTTACAAAGGGGACGCTCATAGCATCCATCCATCCACCCACCCACCCATCGGTGCAAGAAACGAACAGACGGAGACGGCAACGCGGCGGGCGATTCGAAAGCGTTTCCGTCACCATGCGGCCACCTCTCGAAACGAAAGCGAAACCACCCGACCGCTCAGAATTTTCGCATATAGCGAAAGTTTCGTAATTGTCGCACGGGAGCTCCGTGGCACACATGAGCTTCAATAAAATCCTCTAGAAATCATTCGCACAGTTTTATTGGCGCACTGTTCCCCATGGGCAGACGACGCTGGGGGACCGCCGTGCAATCACTTTCGAGTTGACTCGCTGCTGATATACACAAGGCGCACTTCGCCGAACGGTGATGTTCTGTGCACCCTTTTTTTTTTTTTTTTCACTGTTCACACAAACACGCACGTTCACCACCACAGGTTGTGAAGAAAGGAAAGAAATAAAATGTGTCCTTGACCGAAACAGCAAATTGTCCCTGCCGGAGGGCACCTTGCCGTCATTGTTCGCAAACTGGGTCTTTGTTGAACCAAAGCACACTCATATTTTTCAGTACGTGGTCCGAGCAGCACGTCATCGTCTTTCACTGCTGCCTAGTACTACGTCGACCAGCCGTCAACCAAAGAAGGCTGCCCGTCGCTTTCACTTAGGAGTAGATGGACACGTTCCACTAAGCAGCACAAACAAGCTTTCACATCTCGCGTCCCATACACTAGAGGCACTGTTCTATATCACACGTTTCATCTTTGGCATATAGGTCACGTGGGGGGATTATTCCGTCGCTTCATCACACCCCCTCCTGCTCAGGTGTAGTGGCGAGTGTCGTTGGGCATCTTCTCGTTGATGCAGAAGTGCAGGCACAGCATCCACAGCGAGTAGAAGATGAAGTCCTCGAACTGGTACGTGTCCAGGAAGAGGCTACGGTATCCGCAGAAGAACAGGCTGTACACGCATTCGGTGGCACTGTCGAACAGGTCCACGATGCGCGACGACTTGATCATGTCGTCCGGGTCCTTGTCGGACGACGAGTCGCACGGCATCTCGCAGCACGACATCACGGCGTCCTCCTCTTCTTCCTCACACTCGGTGGCGACCTGGGCAAGAAGGAACCAGAATCCTCAGTTGTAATGCGGGGATGGACACACTACGTCACTGATCATGCTACTGTGTTATGTCGCTCTTGGTAGACCCATCTTGCCATCCAGCTTAATCGTTATCGTGTTGGTAGACACTGTTGTATTTCTAATAGATTTTGTATTTCCAAATCAGATTAAAACGAACATTACTGCCTATTAATAGAAAAAAAACTTTATGCAAGGACATTTGGATACAGGCTAAAGTGCCTAGTGATGGGTCCAATACAGAAAAGATTATAATAATTAGCAGACTTCAACCTGTACAGAAAGAGAACAACGACAGTAACATGCATAAATAAGAAGTCTACATATAGTCTTAACTTAATTCAACACTCTTTTTGTATTCAATGACAATGTACCCTGTAGGGTTTACTGATGCCGAATAGGCTCTGCCGCTCAAGTCATTACTGGCTTTGGCCAGCCTCCATAACGAGCTGTACAATGACAAATAAATGAAGACATATTATTATTATTATTATTATTATTATTATTATTATTATTATAAAAACGTTCTGACCTCACTTGTGCAAAATGTGACGTCCCATTCAGATGGAGGCGAATATACGCTAGACGGCCCGCGTACAGTGCATTGTCAGTGAA
Organism: Hyalomma asiaticum; assembly: GCA_013339685.2. Lineage (NCBI taxonomy): Eukaryota > Metazoa > Arthropoda > Arachnida > Ixodida > Ixodidae > Hyalomma > Hyalomma asiaticum. The sequence goes on along the minus strand of CM023489.1, from coordinate 58,820,144 downwards.
CGTTAAAGAACCCCAGGTGCTCGAAATTTCCGGAGCCCTCCGACTACGGCATCATTCATAATCATGTCGTGGTTTTGGCACGCAAAACCCATCAGAAATCACGACGCTGTGCGTGTGCCTAGTGACACACCGCACGTAACTAGCCGCTACCGCTCGAGACAAACGGTGAAGACGGACTGGGCCAGGCCTTCTTTCTGGTGGTCACGAGATGCAATGTTTTTGGGCACGTTTATTTTAGACATTGTTCTACTCTTCGTGGATTCGCTGGCGTACTCGAAAGAAAAAAGTGTACTGCGGCGAAATAGTGAAATCACATCATGTATAGCCAAGGCTGCCGTGTTGCCACCGTTTCGATCTTATCCGCGCAGGTAATGCCTCAGGATATCTTACCTGCAAACTGTAACGCACAGCCAAGGATATATGTGTATTACGATCTATACAGACGAGACCTTGCTCAATTTTTCCTTGATGCAATACCAAGGGAACGAACCGTAGAAATTGCGAGAAAGCGGAACGCATTTCATCGCGTGTACAACGGAGAAGGTAGTACACACAGCCACATTTTGCTCGTTCGTTTTAGTATTGTGCGTTTTATCTTAACACGAACACCGGCTGACGTTCCTTAGCCTCGGACATGAACGCGGTCATCGCCATTGCGTTTTTAGTTCGCCGAGTGACGAACTCAGGGCCTCTTTTCATACTTGCGCAAAATATGCTATCTGCGATCACACACACACACACACACACACACACACACACATATATATATATATATATATATATATATATATATATATATATATTATATGTAAGACTGTATATGCAAAAATAGCTTGGGTTGCCGCTAGTTATAACAGAATTGACGATGCGCTCTAGAGAACGACGGTTTATTAAGTCAACGTTTCGGTCGGAGCCCGACCGGTCATATATATATATATATATATATATATATATATATATATATATATATATATTATATATATATATATATATGATAACAGAGGAAAGGGGTCATGGGCTCGCTTTATTTTTTAGGAACATGTTAATGAAACAAATATATATATATATATATATATATATATATATATGATCAGAAATTCACAGTGACAAACATATTATTTAGGATTTATTCTGACGTTTCGGCTGGACACCAGCCTTTCAAAGGCTGGTGTCCAGCCGAAACGTCAGAATAAATCCTAAATATTACGTTTGTCACTGTGACTTTCTGATCGCATATTTATCCCGATAGCCAGGGAGAACTCTATGTACATATACACACAACAAAACGCAGTTTACGGCGTTTCGTTGACACACGTTATTGCCCGTAGAAACGCCAGCAATGCTTTCGTGCTGCGTGGGGTACATATAGCAAGCCAGGCCACAAACCAGGCTAACATCTTCGGATTCATTAATAAACTATTCCCTATTACTAAGGGCTACTAAGGGCTACAAGGTACGGCCGCCACCTATCGCGTAGTGAAGGCTCATAGGATCCCGTTTAAAACCATTTAGAACTGACGCGGTCGATGGCTTCACTACATTTCCAGCGCGCACATAGGGGAAGACCCTGGTATAAGGCAAATCAACATATGATTAGGCGCAGGTTTTCTGCACAGCAGCTGTCTTATACAGACGGTATTTTCCTCGGCGCAGCGGTTAAGATAAAATAAAATAAAATCGGGCGCCAGATCGGCATGTTCGAACTTGCGACATCTCGCGTTTGGCGGCAGGCAGTCGCCGTCGAGAGGCCGTCACGTTCATCAAGTATTCGCCAGGCGCGCGCACGGTTTCGCGCGAAAGGCGACGTATAGTCCTCCTTTTTCCGCGGATAAACGTCGTCCCGTGCGAGGGTTGAGAAATGCGCACACTCGCATCTATGCCGGCGAGAAGTTCGCACGTTTTTTTTTTATTTATTTAGCACGTTTTTTATTTTCTTCGTATGTACGAGAGAAGCAGTTCTGTTCGCGCACCCTGAACACGTTTTGTGCAACCGCAGAGATCCACGCAGTGAAGCGTTTCGTAGAGCGCCCGTCCACTTCGAGTTGTACACACTGCGCGGATCCGCGATCGAACTGGTTTTAGGAATGTTTGCGAATTGCCAGGAAAAAAAAAATAAAACAAATATTTTTCTTCATTAGCATATACATGTACTCTTGTAAGCGTCACATACTAATTAAGAAGAGCAACTTGAAAAAAGAAAGAAAGAAAGAGCGTGTTGTTGCATCGTATACGGCAATTGCCGTCTCTTAACATCATACCAGATCGAACAGGAATTCGAGAAAACGAATAATTCACGCAATACGCATACTCCTCGGCTGGTATGATTCCGTAAAAGCTTGAGGCGTTTGGACAGAACGACGCCCGGCCACAGTGGTCTATAGTGGCTATGGCACAAGGCTGCAGATCCGAAGGTCGCGGGATCGAATCCGAGCCGCGGCGGCTGCATTTCGATGGAGGCGGAATGCTGAGGTCCGTGTGCTGTGCGATGTCAGTGCACGTTAAAGAACCCCAGGTGGTCGAAATTCCCGGAACCCACCACTAGGGCGTCTCTCGTAATGGTACAGTGGTTTTTGGACGTAAAACACCACAAATCAATTAATGGACAGAACGCCATCATCATCACTCTTATCGTGAGTGGTCAACGTCTTTGGCAAGAGTGTTCAGAATTTCGATCTCGTCGGGGGAGACGAATTTATTGGTTGGGGTTGCTCTAACTGGAATAATTTTGGGGACGTGTGGTGATCGGTGATCCTCAGAAGGGAGGGAGGGGGGGGGAAGGTGTACATATCCCTGGGACACCTTGGTAACCGCAAGGCGCATTGTAGACAAAAGCGAGAGAGAAAGACAAAGAGAAACTAAATGTACAAAACAGCTAACACACACACACACACACACACACACACACACACACACACACACACACACACACACACACACACACACACACACACACACACGCATGAAATATTCTACAAGTTACTTCTAACTGTCCAGTCGCCCACACACACAAAATAGTCTATAAGTTACCTTCTCTAACCGTCCAGTGGCACACACACACACACACCACACACACACACACACACACACACACACACACACACACACACACACACACACACACACACACACACACACACACACACACGCGCGCACGCATGAAATATTCTACAAGTTACTTTCTCTAAGCGTCCAATCGCCCGCACTATACAGCAATGCCAGCGCCGGCGATGTGGGATACCTGGGCTCACGAAAAATTTTGGCGCAAGAGATGTTGTTTTGCTGGCGTGTTTGCCAGATCACGTCGCAACCGGAGCAGCGCGCACGCTAGCTACCACGAATGCGTAAACAAACCGTGCGCCTGCGCGGCAAAACAAACACCGCGGGAATTCCCTAGGCGTAATTGTAACTCGCCCACCGGGATTGCGGGCCGAACAATTACAAGACGAAAATACCCAACGAATTCTTGTGAATCATAACTGCACGACAAAGTTTTTGACGCGATTTCGGAAAGGTGTGTAAGTTTGTTCGCGTTAGTGACAATTATAGTTGGGAAACGCCGCAAAAAAGCTGCGGACGAAAGACAATTAAGATTACAACGAATAAAGGACATGCACACGTTCTGTTCGTTCACAATTTGTAGCGCTCACGATGCATTTACCGGGAATGACTTGTGCCGTTACGTCGAGAGGCTTACATGTCCCATGTAATGTGGCCGTGAAGAAAAAAAAAAAAAGAGAGAAGGGTGGCAGAGAATAAAGATATGATACAAAGAAATATGGCACAAAGGTCGGAAACTCGCGTATCGGTCATTTGGCACGTGCCAAAATTACCATGAAAGAGCCCTAACGCATGACAAACATGACTCGTACGTCATCACATCAATAACAAGACATCCTCATCAGTTACTCGCATTTAATGATAATAAAATCACCTGTCGCTCATATCCGCAGTGGATGCGCAAGTGTAAGCCAAATACACGCGGGCATGATTGAATGTTAACCTTCACAGCCAATGCCAAATCGCATTCATCCGATGCTCGATCGACAAAATGTTGCGGGTTCGAACCCCTAGTTGTCTCCGGGATCGACTACCGAGGGTCTCCGCTTCTGTCTCTCTTGCGATAACTATAAGGACTCCCAAACAATTTTACATGCATACTTTTCAAGCAAACAATCGTATCTCTCATAAGCATCGCACTCGGCGGCAATGACGCGCAGAGTCGTTTGTGTTGACGAAAGCCGCACGGTTATGCAGATTTGCTCAGGTCTCAATCGCGGCGCCGCAGATGTTGCCCTGCGCAGCCGGCGGCTTACGTAAGTGCGACTCGACCACCGATGAGTCATCGCGGCAGAGGCGCAAGGCCGGTCTCGAGAGAGGCGCCGGCGCTTTCCGCAGCGTCTGGTCGTCCCTTTCCCTAAACATTTCGTGCGCGGGGGTTTACCAAGCAGGACCTCGGCATTCCGAGCGACAGTTCCCGGTTGACGCATATGTCAGTGGTACACACGGATCACACAAGATCCCAACGATACTTTCTTTGCTTTTTTAGGTGCGGAGCACCTTTGGGGGTTGGCCTTCGGCGTATCTCTGCTGTCGTCACGGTGCCGATGCTGGAGACAGTGCAATCAGACAGTGTGTATGTGCATTTGTGGGCCCAACCTGGAGGTAGTAAACGCGGACAGCGTATGTGTAGGGTTGGCGTGTCAGAGCTATTCTGACGAGTTTCTGCTAGTGCGTCCGGCCTGTCGGCGTCTGTAAGGTCGTCGTTGTGGCAACGTAAAGGAAGCTCATTAGCAGCGATTGACGTTTCCTGTGGGAAACACCGCATCATCGCATGCTTCGCACCTTCACAGGGCGGAGCTGTATTTCTTTTTTTTTTCTTTTAGGTACAAGCAGCGACCGAAGGTGTAAGTTTGGCTACATTCGAGAGTAGCGAGTGTTTTCGCCGGTTGGCTAATTTAGTACTTCGCTACTTTAATGACGCAACGGCATCAGATTTGCACGATAGAGTGAAGCCAATAAATTCCTGTGAATTCACGGCGGCTGTTACTAAACCTTCTCGCGATTGCAGGTGTCATCGTAAGGTTATCAGCTGAAATGCAGTCACGACCTCCGGAGATATTCTCTTCTCCTTTTCTTTTTTTTTTTCTTCTTCTACACTGCATCTGCTGCGCTTTGCCATTGCAAACAACAGCAGTGCGTGTTCGCATTGCTAAAACAGGTCCTTATCACATTCGCTAAGCGCATCTCTGCGGGTCGTTGCGACAGTTTGCTTGCAATGCAGACAACAGCGTGTTTGTTTCAGAATGACATATCACTGCGTGACGCAACAAACTTACGCATCGAATATTTAAAGCTCGTAATCAAATGACATTCGACAAACAATAACCACGACAGGAAACAGCTAGGCACAAGCACTCGACATTTCTCGATTCCTCCACGCTGCTGTTTTTACGTTTCGATCTCTTTAGAGCTCATGTTCGTGTGTCATATGCGCGGCCGCGGGCTTTCTCCCGCTCTTTCGATCCGATATAAAGCCGACTGATTAATTGCTGGGTATTTACCGGCCAAAACCACGATATGGTCACGAGGAACACCGCGTAGTTGAACGCTCTGCAAATCCTGGACACCCGCGGTTATGGAAAGTGCACTGACATCGTGCAGTACACGGGCCTCTGGGATTTTCTCCTCCATCGAAGATGCGACCGCCGCGGCCGGAATGAAACCTATTTCAGGTCAGCAGTCAAGCCAAATTTCTCCCTGCCTGTGAATTAAGGTTGCTGCTCTTCTGTCTATGATCCAGACTTCGCATTCCCGACTTTCAGTGGCACTCCTCAGTAGAGTTTGCGCGCCTGAATTACGATTGCATTGTTGATGCTTCTTTCCAGCGGACATACGGTACTAAGGGAGGAAAGCGAGCTTGTTTGTGCGTGATTATTTCACTGTCGAAAGCAGCGGTAGAAACGGGTCAAAGCGAGTGAGACGCCAACATGACGCAACGACGCCTGTACACACACTAGTCGCATTGCGACAAGCACTGCCCTATTGTTCACGCGGAAGGCCGCCCACAATTGCTCTCCTCATTCGGCGCTTTCTGTCGCGCGACCACGTCCTCCACGAAAGAAAAGAAAAAGAAAAAAAAAAAGGGAGGCGGGGGGCGCGAACGAGATATCAGACTACCGCGACTTCGCCTGCTCATTTGTGGCCGCTGAGCAACTTTCGGAGCCCTCTACCCCTTCAGTCCAGGCGCCTTTTTTCTTGCCTTCTTTCGTGCACCACCGCCGGCAGATGACTCGCCCGCCGCCGCCGTCAACTCGTCGAGATCGGTCTAGAAGAGACTCGCCTACAAAGGATCCTACACGGCAAACACCCGAGACCGGTTCGCCCGCCTCCGAGCAGGAGGAAGAAGAAAAATAAAGCGAGGTAAATGTCTCCCCACGAGCACGGGCCAAGTGCCGAAAGAAAACAAGAGAAATCTCGTCGATAGCGCCTGGTGGTACCACCGCGCGAGCGTCATTTCGCCGTCAGCTGCCAGCGCGCAAAGGGCAACAGCAAAGAAGCGGACGGCGACAGCGGCCTTTTAAAGATTGCTTGTTTTGCTTTCAGACGAAAGCGCCTCGCCGACCGAAATGCTGATCTGCTACGCAGATGTCGTCCGCGGCGCAGAGCGCGCGCGTTCGGCGTGAAAGTCGCCGGCACGTACTACGCCGCGTCGCAACGTCGCGCCGACGATCGACCTTCCACTCGCGGTACTACGCTTCGAAAGCTTCGGTTGACACCGTACGAGCAACACCTACACACAGCCCTGACATGTTCCCGTGTTCTACTGAGCCGAAGCCGACGTTCACGATAAACACCGAGCAGTAGTGACTTCAGGGGGCGAGCGGCACCGCCCGTGCCGGTAGGCTTTCCGTTTACACCCGAGTATATCTGTTAAAAACACACCCGGCAATGCACGAACACTCACCGTGTCCTGCTGATTCTTCTCTTCGCACGGTGCTTCGCAAGAGCTGCACACTACGGCCTCGGGTGCCATGATGGTTACGGAAGAGGGGCGGCTCTGCCCCGAACAGCGACGAAGCGAGCGCTGAGCCAACGAGTACGTCTCCGTGGAAACGACGTAGCTCGTCAAGGGTGTAACGACGCTGCGTTCGGCGCGGACGTTGATGGCGAAGTGGCGGCTGCGGCGGGTCGAGCTCTCTGTCGTGAGAGGCCGGTCGGCTTTCTCCCTTACGTAATCGACCGTGGCTGGGATTGCTGGGAGTCCGACGAGCGAGGGGCTCACCCACCCGCTCGATTCGCGTCTAGCGAGAGAGAAGGGGGGTCCTTCTCTCGCTGCGGTTTTTCTCCTCCCTTTCCTGATTTCGTTTATGTTTTACGTTTCACCTGTGCGGGGCCGGTTTCCTCTCTCCCTTATTCGAGGGCGCGGTGTTTCTGCATGGTAGTCGTCGTCTCTCCCGTCTCTCTCAGACGCGGGTTAGACAAGTTGCCGTGATGCCGCGCTTGTGCTGTCGCGTTCGTGTGAAGAGCGGACACAACGTTCCGGGGTTTTATGGGTGGTCGCAGCTGCAACGGAGATTCCCCTCCCCATCACGTATGTTGTGGTCGGAGTTCACGGTCACTGCGTGCTGCCCCCGCAGTGGGGGAAAACAACAAAAACGAAAAAACGGCAGCGCCGTGCGACTCACAGCCGTGAAGGAAAGGGGGGGGGGGGGGTCATTTCTGTTTTTAAATGTCCCGGGTACGTATATCACTGACGTGCGGTCTTCACCTGATGTCTCATGACAGTGCACGACAGAGTGAAACCAATCGTGCACCCACCAACCAACGGCTGTGGTGCTCCATTGCGGATCCAACGTACGCGGTTTCGATTTCGATCACGGAGGCGGTCGCATTTTCGATCGAAGCCCCAGAGACCCGTGTACTGTGCGTACCCCAGACTTTCCTGAGCCTTCCACTACAGCGTTTCTTTCCTTTCCGCTGTTCCATTCCCTTTCCCCTGCGTCCACGGACGCTGAGCCGTGGCCTCGCAAGAGCCGAAGAGAACAGCGACTTCCTAAAGCGAAAGCTTAATTTCCTATTTATGTTTTTAGGACATAACCTATACCTAAGCGACAAGGATTGTCAGAACAGTAACGGTGGTTTCTCGCTTTTTAGTTAATCATGCTTCGAGCATGACTGCGAAACCATTAGAAATTTCCTGTTCCGGTTTGTGAAATAGCTTACTTGCATTTTATTACCGGGACATCTATAACAGCACCCCAATGATTGGGTACAATTGCCTGCAAACGTTCACACTTGTTCCCAACACACGCTAGCACATATGCTGATTGCGCATGTCGCTTCTGTTTAGGGTCCTTCAATCAGGCGTTTATCGAGAATTTCGAATTTTTTTTCTTTCTGGGGGGTGGTGGGGATTGCGGATACAGAGTTATTGTTTAGCTGGAAAACGTTTGGAGGTGGGGGGTGGAGATCAACCTGGAGGCGTGTTAGGAGGGTGTCGGGGCGTGGGAGGGGGTAGGGTGAGGGGAGGTGTTGCATAAATGCCCGCTTTCAGTGCTCAGTATATTGTGTGTTGTTCAAAACACATAGCCTAGCCACTACCGCTGTCTTGTCAGTTATCTTTCAGCCTTGAGCCGGCGCCTTGGTGTACCTTCGGGGTTGCGGCCGTAAAGGTTCCCGAAAGTTAGTTTTACCGCAACGCACAAGCGTGGAGACCCAGAAGTGAGTTCTGTCACGGACAATGTGCTGTTGCAGGAGTGGTTTCCGCTCTCGAAACGCCTCCTCCACACCAGACCTATGCTGTTAATTAAAACACACATGAAAAGGATCGAGTAACCGACTTCATTCATCAATTGAAAATCGCTTAGGATGAGGCGGTGATGTGCAGGTCGTGCTGGTTAACCACCTCCTCGGCTGTGTCGGTGGCGAGGGTCTGAATGTTGAGGTCTGATGATCTCAAAGACCTTGGCCCTTGCTTAAGGTGAGGGTACGGCCAGAAAAGTCCACGGGGTGGGCAGGGGGGACCCCCGCTGCATTTCCGCATAGTCTGCAGTGTTCGTTTCGGTGTCGAAATGTGTTCAGATGGTTTAATTCCCTCCAGGTCCTCTCCAGGCAATTCATTGGCTCTTGTTTAGCTTTGCATGCGGAGGAGGGAATTATAGAAAAGCGATAATAAACTGAGTAACGTCATGAAAGGAGGTTCCGGTTTCCTAGCTCGGTCCACCCTATCGGATGACCATATCCGGTCACACTGCGTTTACCGTTTTTCAGATGAAATAATGCAGACTAGCTTTAGGTACAGATGTTTACATATTGCCCCTTCTAACCCGAGAAACAAGGCATTGTAAGTTTGAAACTCTTATATCCTTTCAGCACCAGATGTGAAGCGTTGATCTTGTGTGTTTTTTTTTTTTTTAACGCACCGTGAGTGTAACGTTCTTCTGTCATCAAGGTTCTATAGCGCTGCGATAATTCAGAAAACGCTGACATACATTGTGGCAACTTTTTCTTTTTCTGATTCGTTGATACGTTACCTTGGTATACCCTTGTGCTCTCTTGGTATATTGTTATATACCTTATGCATATGCTTACGATTTGTTCATTTACCTTTGGTGTGGCAGTACCCTGCTTTTGTCGTTGTATTTGGCTCATATTATACTAGTCTATTTGCATAGCCTAATATAGTAAGGGGCTTGGAGAGCTGCGGCGGTCTGCTATGTTGTATGTTGGTTGTAGGTCTTATGACACATATAAGCAGTTTCTTTTAGTTCCTGTTCTGTTATCCGTCTTTCTGCCTTGTTTTTGTTATATTATACAATGGCTGACGTACTGACTTAACGCTGTTGCTTGCTAGTGTATTAGAACGTATTAGTACTCACTCCAACTAAGGCCCCTTGTGGTCCGGCCTGCAGTATTTTCTAAATCAATAAAGTAAAAATAAGTCGGTGAGCAGCATCTGTGCGCAGGGTATCTAACGCGTACTCATATATAAGTTGTATAAGACCTGAGATGTCTTCTGCTGCACTCGTTCCGTTCTGGAATCTGGGTGAGAGTGCACGTTTTCTTCTGGGGTGTACATCGCTCGTGCGAGGCATACACTATGGCTGTTTGAGGTGTTGTGTCTTGCTGCGGTAGCGAGTGCTGTACCGGCTTCTTCTGCTTCGATGGAGTTCAGGGCCATTGACTGATGCAGTCGTATACCAGTTTTGCGGCAATATTTCGGTTTATTACGGGTGTTTTGGGTGGTTTCAGAACTCCGATTGCATAGGATGTGTTTTGCGCAGGCCTACTCGGCCGCGTCCACAGAGGCCGCTTTATCGTCTTGGCCTTTTGTGTCGTGCAGCTTTGAAGAATTTTGACGTGTCAAATGTGTGTTTATGAGGCACGGGCCCGTAGCGAAGGGCTCCAGGGTAATTTTGACCGCCTGGGCTTGTTTAACGTGCAGCCAAGTTTCGCTGGTGTTTTCTGCGTTTCGTCCCCAGCGAAATGTGGCTGCCGTGGTAGCAGCTCTATCCCGAAAGTTTCGGCGAAAAGGCGGCGACTCTTTCGGGCGTGCAGCTCAGTGGACTTCGCGTTCGCCGTGGGCACTCGTGCGTACTAGGGCCTTATCGCTGTCCTTATCTTAATGTTTCCCGTTCGTCAACAGCTGCGCGGACGTCGTCTACGTGCCTGTATAGCTGGCCGAAAACCACTCGTGACCGGGGAAAACGGAGCTCTGTTCTGGTGATACAGTCGCTGTGCACAGCTGTGTATCGTGAAGCGGCGTTTCACAACATATGTCTTGGGGTGTACTGTAACAGATATGGCCACTCGGGCGTGAACGTGCTTTCGATTAGTGCTAAGAGTATTCACTAGTGCTAACAGTTTCTGCAGCCCTGCTGATACGTGATGCCTCCAAGAAAACCTTGGTCTTAACGTAGAAGAGATACGAGCAGTTTTGGAGGCACAACGCATTAAGGAGCACTCGAAACATGCGTAGATACCCTAACCGACATCGGCAAAGATTATACCATACCACTCTACTCATCAAAGCAGGAAAATCCCGGTCAAGAAAGAGGTCAAGCAAGGGGATGCACTTTCTTTCCAGTGCTATTCGCTGCATGTTTAGAAGGGATGTTAAAAAAAAAAAATCAACTAATTCAGGAGACGTAGGATTAAAGATTACCGGAGAATACCTCATAAATGCGCTTTGTGGATGTATAGTACTTCTCAGCAATAACGGCGAGGAGTCGCATAAAATGATAGAAGATATCAGCCAAGAAGGCATTAAAGGATTAAAAATGATCATGCAGGAAACAAAGATAATGCTAGGAAGCGTGGCGAAAAAAGAGCCTTACTAAAAAATAAGAATACGGCGGTGCTCACATGGTGGAAGAACAAGAAAAAGAAGGTAGGATACGTCGGCCATATCATGGGCATTCCCAACTCATACGACTCTCAGCTTACCACTATCCTTGGAGCGGAAATTAGGTAACCATTGCATATTACATGTACTAACCTAGAAGACTTCGAAATTAAAATTAACGGAGAAACTCGGGAGGAAGTTAAAAGGGGCTTTGCAACACTTTTTGAAAGTAGTAACAAAAAAGTGCCAATCAGCCGTTGAGCCAAACATTATTCCAATACCTGCACCAGGGGATAGGCAATTTGGTTCCAAACACTGCTGGAAATCGCCTGCTCTTCCTTCAACATGTGACTTCACAAGGAGCCCTGACCGCGTTGCCTGACAATTTTTGCGCGGCTAAAGAAACATACAGACATGTTCTTGATTTGTTGAACTCAAATCGAACAAATAAAGCACCACTGAGAGTGTTTTCATGATCACTGAATCACCAATGCAATATGCCATCTCTCGCGGGATCGAATGTCGGCCGCGGCGGCTGCATTTAGATGGAGGCGAAATGTTGAGGCCCGTGTGCTGTGCGATGTTAGCGCACATTAAAGATAAAGAACCCCAGGTGGTCGAAATTTCCGGAGACCTCCACTACGGCGTCTCTCATAATCATTGCTGGTTTAGGGACGTTAAACCCCACAAATCAATCAAATCAATCAAGATGCCATCTCTAAGCTACCTACACTTGAGCGACTAGATATATTCACCGACTCTCTAGCGGCTATACAGGAACTTAAGTGCACAAGGCAATGGAAATCTGCGAAGCCATACACGCCATAATCGCACAACTACGTGCGCCAGGGTACACTGGGTACAAGGACATGCTGAGAACCCTCACAACATTGCTACCGATCAGGCGGCACACTGTCCTCCTAATCCGCATTTCCCAGCCATTCCCCTCCCAACCCCTCACCTCCCTTTGCGCCCGTAAGAACTTTCTCCGGCGGGACACACGTGCTCTTATCCCACAGTGTGTCTGCTCCCTCCTCATATCACCTAGGGCGGAGGAAGTTGTGCTTAGGAGACTTCGGGCCGGGATGGCCCTTCTTCTTCTTCTTCTTCTTCTTCTTCTTCTTCTTCTTCTTCTTCTTCTTCTTCTTCTTCATCATGTCTACGCTCACTGTAGGGCAAAGGCCTCTCCCATGGATCTCCAATTATCCCTGTCCTGTGCTAACTGGGCCCAATTTATCCCCGCAAAGTTCTTAATCTCATCTGCCCACCTAACTTTCTGCCGCCCCCTGCTACGCTTCCCTTCACTAGGTATCCACTCTGTTACCCTTAATGACCAACGGTTGTCTTGTCTTCGCATTACATGGCCCGCCCAGGCCCATTTCTTCTTCTTAATTTCTATTCATATGTCCCTAACACGCGTTTGTTCCCTAACCAACACCGCTCTCTTCTTGTCCCTTAAGGTTACAGCTACCATTTTCCGTTCCATAGCTCGCTGCGTCGTCCTCAATTTAAGCTGAACCCTCTTAGTTAGCCTCAAAGTTTCGGCCCCGTAGGTGAGTACCGGTAAGATGCAGCTGTTATACACTTTCCTCTCAGAGATAATGGTAAGCTACCATTCATTATCTGAGAATGCTTGCCGAATGCACTCCACCCTATTCTAATCCTCCTAATTACCTCAGCCTCATGATTCGGATCAGGGGTAAGTAGACATATTCACTTTCTACTTCCAGTGCCTCGCCAGCTATCTGAAATCGCTGTACTCGCCCAAGGCTATTGAACATTACTTTAGTTTCTGCATATTAATTTTCAGGCCCACTGTTATACTTTGCCTATTAAGGTAAGGGTGGCCCTTACACCGGCTGTAATCTCTACGTGGAACTGGTGCGCCATACCACTTGGTGATACGTGTCCGTATTGTTTGTTCCTGTGACGGACGCAGATGCACACCATCTTATATGGACATGCACATGACTCCATCGTGAGCGCTCTCGTCTCCTTCAGCAAGACGGTCTACGCTACAATGCCTAGACCAGTTATGTTCATTGGATACACGAAAACAGATACCATAAAACACTGCTTCAGTTCATACACAGCACAGGACTTGCAGCACACATTTAACACAACACATTATAGACTATACTTTAAGGGCAAGCCCATTTCGCAATAATAATTAAAAAAAAGAATCACCGATGCCAGTTATGCCTCAAGCGACGCAGTCGATTTTCCTTGTGACGCCATTTGTTAAAAGGAGAGCAGGCGATCTCCAGGTGTATTTGAAAACAACTTGCAAATTGCCGGGTGCACGCAGTGCAGTAATATTTCGCTCGCATGTTCACAGAAGCCTTCGCGACTGATCGGCACCGTTTCTTTACAATGTTCAAAAAGTTCTTCTTTAAAATGATCAATAAAAGTTTTACTCTCTCTCATAAAGTGTTTCGGGGCCCCTTTAAGGACTCGACAACAAGCAGCGGGACGAAGAGTGACAGTCGCAGCACCATAAGGTGAGGAACTTTCTTTTCTAAAAGAGCCAAATCCAGAAACCGTAACTCGGATAGATATGACAGCAACTTAAGGTACACCCAGGTTTTTTTTTTTTTTACTTCAGTAATAACTATAATCGAAGCAGGTCAATTCCCGATTGTAACATGGACTCAGAAAACAGTCTCGAATAAAAAATGAGCCAAGTTTAGCAAATGCTTGGATCAAGCTGAGCCACATCCACTCAACCAGTGCTGTGTGCACTCATGACACGAACAACAAATAGAGCCGCCTACCAGCTGTTCCGCGTGGGTGGCTTTGTTATCGTGCTGCTGGTCAAAAACGGTACATTTCATCTGGAAGACACCGGAAATGAAGATATATGGGACCGGTATATTCCAAGAAGTGATCCCAAACGGCGCGCCTTAGAGCCCGTAGAGAAGAATCAACTTCCGAAGTGCGTGCACAGGAAAGAACACGACAGCTGCAGTAACGTGAAACATGGGAACGTGTGAAGCACGTGGTGATGCGCCAGCGTTGCCCACAGGAAACGTCAGTCGCTGCTGATGGGCTTGCTTTTACCGTGGCCATGACGACGACGCGTCAGACACCGGCAGCCCGGACGCATTAGCAGAAACTCGTTAGAATCGCTTCTGACAGGACAACCCTACACATACACTATCTGGGTTCGCTGCCTTCAGGATCGGCCCACACGTGCACACACACACGTGCACACACACACACACACACACACACACACACGCACACACACACACACACACACACACACACACACACACACACACACACACACACACACACACACACACACACACACACACACACACACACACACACACACACTTTGACTCCACAATCTCCAGGATGGGCCCACAGAATTTTCGCAACCGAATTTAACAAATTTCTGTTATTAATACAATTAAATACTGACTATTCGTTGATTGTTCATGATTTGTTTAAATTATCTTAGCTGCAGTTTTTATTCAACTGACGTGCCACTTGTTTTTGACCATAGTATGACAACTTGCTTTACTGTGACGACAGCCGAGACACGCCGACAAGCCCAGCCCCTACAGGTGCTCCGCACCCCTAAAACGTTTTAAATGTTCTCTCGCGTCAACAATTTCAACAGAAAGCTTCAGGGAGAAATTCCAGGCGCTCACAAAAGCCCAGTCCTGCGTCCCAAAGAAGCAAGGTCGTTAGGCCCATACAGAAAAGAATGCAACCAACGAAGACAAATTCGGGACGTCAATTTTATGGCAAAGTATTGCGATATTGGTAATGCGCTGATATGCAGACGTTTTTTACAGCGTAAGCTGTTATGAGATCACAACAACGGCAGTTTTTGGCGCCGTAGTTGTCCGCCGACGCCACCGCCGGTGTCTGTAACCGGCGGCGGCGGCGTCTCGTCATCATTATTACGAAGCGCTGCCTCGTGAAGCAGTTTTGTCGTATAGTAACATGCGTCACGCGACAGGCGACTTGCGCAGCCCCGACAGCAACTTGACTTGGCTCTTCGATATACCTGATGGCGCCTCCTCGCAAGGTGAGGACCGCTGCTGAAAAAGTGAATCGCAGAGCTACGCGCGCGGCTGCAGCAAGGCAACGTCGGGCACAACAGACCACTGTGCAGAGAGAAGCCCAAACCGCAGTGTTATGGCGCAGGGGATACCTACCACCTGTACTTGCACTAGTTTCCCCAAGCGTTTACAATGTCTCTAGGAAGGTCGCTCCTCCAGCTTACGCTGTCCCTCTCCTGCGATTCCGCGCAGGCCTGGCTCTTTCTTGCTTGGGGTACCCATAGCAAGCGCAAATAAAATGGTTATGTCAAGATGCCTCAATAACTGTGTTACATATCCAAACTTTTGCTCCTGAATTACGGTGGCATGGGACCACATACATTTTCACAGCAGCATAACTTTGAGGTATTTTGGTGACACAACTGCACTGGGAAAAAATTCTTGGAGCATCCTTGACCATATTGCCAACAGCAAACAACTGCGTTTTTCTCAATTCTGCTTAATGTGGACTTAGCCCTTTTAGAAAAAAGAAAAAGCGTGCTAAAACCACGATCTCATTACGAGAGACGCCGTAGTAGAGGTCTCCGGAAATTTCGATCACCTGGGGTTCCCTGCACTGACATCGCACAGCACACGGGCCTCTGGCATTTCGCCTCCATCGAAATGCACACCAGTGCTAGTAGCTCGCTTGGTTTTTGCCGGCCAGTTGAATCGAGAGTGACAGACAAAGTTTAGGTAGCTTAAGAAAGGCTACCGTCCTTAAAAAATCACCCATTGCTAGCATCGCGCCCCAATAAACCCCAACCGGCGCAGCACAGCAGAGATCAGCAGGTTAGCTGTTGCTGTTTGCGGAGCGATCGTAAATGCCGCTTGCAGATGACGTCATGAATGGCGCCACCTGCAGCCACGCGCGTTGCTTGTGCGCTGTCCGAGATGAGCGGATTAGATAAGGACGAGGCCAGCTGCCGCGCTGCTTGCTCGAGGGTTCGCAAACCTCGTGTGTACGATGACTTCAAAACAGTACGCGTCGGAACCTCTCTGTGTCACTAGCACTGCTGCGACAACGAAATAAGGAACTGAAACAAAACGAACGCGCTCGCAAACGAGAAGGAGCGATGGCGCGACCGATTCGCGTGGTTC
The DNA here is from genome assembly GCA_013339685.2 of Hyalomma asiaticum. Classification (NCBI taxonomy): domain Eukaryota; kingdom Metazoa; phylum Arthropoda; class Arachnida; order Ixodida; family Ixodidae; genus Hyalomma; species Hyalomma asiaticum. The sequence goes on along the minus strand of CM023489.1, from coordinate 58,803,641 downwards.
TTATCTATCGAGGGGCGCACTCTCGCTCGAGTTTTAGTTTTTAAAACAATGCTGAAACCATCCCGCAGCGGCGTGCAGTTCACTGCGTCCCGTCCTGCCAATTCTGTGCAACATTCGGTGAAGGCGGAATAAACGAGCATTGAGTACCGTCGCCTCAGAAAACCGATGACGCTTTCGGTCTTTGGGAGGGGGGGACTTAAGTCGCGGCCTACGCCTTATCCGGCGGCGTACGTCACTCACTCAGTGGCTTTTGTGCTTGTGACGATCTTCAGTGTTGCTGTTGCTGGAGGTTGCATGTTCGACTGTCAACTGGGAAGTCCTATTGCGTTGGGGAGCGGCAGTGTCCAGAAGCGTCCTGCTGCTACTCTTCGGTCGACAAGAAGGGCAAGTCGTGTGTGCTTGTTAACCGGTTTCTTTTTTGCTGTGCACCATGTATTTGCCTAGGAAACGTGGACTTTGCCGGGTATAACCCGTGATGTAAGTCTCACCTGCGTACCAGTACAGTTCGGCAAGCATAACCCACTTACCGGGTCAAGGTTGAAGAAAATTGTGTTACAAAAGCCAACATCAGGGTGCATAAGTCAACTTGAGCCAACGTTTATTGCAAATTAGGGAGCGCTTTCAGTACCATAAACCACTTAGTCACCTTAAGACAGCATTAACCGCTAATTAGCCGACATTGGTTGACACTAGCTGACTTTAGCCACCACTTAACCTGTAATGGCCAACATTAGCAAGGGCAGGGAGCATTGGAAAGGGAGGTGCATCGAACGCTGCTGAAGTTCCAACGTGTTAGCAGCTTAGCTTGGGATCACTGGTGATTGACAGTCTAATCTAATCCGCCGTGCTTGCCAACTTCGAGGTCGCAGGATCGAATCCCTGCCATGGCGGCTACGTTTCTGTGCCGGTGAAATGCAGAAAGAAAAAAAAATACTGTAGGTGGTCCAAGCCTCCCATTACGGGGCGTACCTCATAATAACGTCGTGGCTTTGCGACGTGAAACGTCATCAATTATTATTACTTCGCTGCGAAGTGTTTCGCGTTACATTTTTCTTTTGTCTTTGTTGGATACATAGTCATATTTTTTTTCTCCAGTGGAAGACCTGACCTGACCATGCATGTCCTTGAGCTCAACGGCTTATGGGTCGAATTGAACCGGGCGGGGCCGAGCCGGGCCGGGCCCTAAAGGCCTCGGCCTCGGGGCGGGCACGGGCCAAACTGTAAATCACCATGCTGGTCTCGGGCGGGCTTCGGCTCATGGCATCTGCGTGTTCGGGTCGTGGGCGTACAGCGCTGTTTCGTTGAGCTTCGTTTTTATTAATGTGCAGAGCTCACACACTGCCTCGGCGCAGTATTGCGAACATTTCGACGAACGTTTTTCCGGTGCATACCTTTAGGCTGGGATGGACACCACTCACGCCAAGACAGACCAGCCGAAAGCACCGATCATATCCAAAGAAATAGTGCACTCATGCGAAACACTTTAACGTCTTTTGCATCGACGTCGTCATCATCATCATGAAAATTTATTGCACACCGTAATGACATAAAGAAGGCGGTGAGAGTAAGGAATAACACGAAGTACGTCATAACAGAAATGCAATATCTGGTAGTACATCAGAACAAATTGGTGCGACACAACATGACGTAGGACGTGTTGTGGTAACATAGCGGCCAGGCTTTGTTCGCTTGCTAAGGTCGAGGAATCGAATCCCGGTCACGGCGACTGCATTCCGGCGGGGACGAAGCGCAAAAAGATATCCGTGTACTTAGACGTATAGGTGTACGTCAAAGAACCGCAGGTGGTCAAAATTACTCTAGAGCCATTTAAGCAAGCACGTGAAAACCTATCAATGTAGATAGCGTTTCACACGTTCGATTGAGTAGTTTTTGCGATTGACACCAGCAATAAACACTTGCAGAAAGTATCAATGAATCATATATTGATGGTATTAAAAATTACGTTAATGAAGATCGTGTCAGCACTATTGCTTTATACGTTTCGGGCGTAATGAAAGATTGGATTAATGTTTACCGCATCAAACAATGATATCTTCCCCTTGAGCACACAGGAAATCTGCGATACATCAAACATAAAAAAAGGAAGAAAGATTCAGTCGTGGGGCTTACGTGCCAAAACGACCGACATCGTCATGAGGTCTGTTGTAGAGTGCAAGACTATGCAAGACATATTCTGACCACCTCTCGTTCTATAACATGCATCTAAATCTAAGTACCCTGATTACTGTGCATCTTGCGCTTATTTATAAGTGCTCCACCCAAGGCCTGCAAACAAATCAGTGTCCTCGCGCTTACAAATCACACTCTTGGCATTTCGTACCGCTTCGTAATTTTTCGTGCAGGGGTGGTACACGTACCTTTTACGACAATCGAGTCTTGCGCGAAGCGATAAACACCTCGTTACAGCAGGGGCGATTTACAACATATATACAGAGGCTTCTTCGCTTTCAGAATTTGCTTGTTTTTGGGATATAGGTTGTCCCACTCCGCTATACCTTCTGAAAAAAAAAAAGAATAGTGAACATGCACGTACTGGGCTGGTATTCACGTATTTCCAAGTTGTGATCATCGAGTTCGGAATTGCAAAACGGTTTCATTGGATACGTTTCCTTGATTCCAACCTTAATGTAACAAACTTTAAAAAAATATTTTCAGTCTTAAGTTTTACCTTAGGTCGCACTAAGTTGTACCCTAGATTAGACGTCACCCAATGTAGCAATTTCGCTCCTTGTAAAACCACATAGGTAGCATACGCGCATACCCCTCGTGGAGTGTACCGGTATGTGCGCCATTCCTCATTGGGTGTACGCATTTCTGCAGAGTCACATGACATCTTTTGTACCGTCCGCGGAGACACCGGGCTTTTCGACAATGCCAGCTCTTTCCGCATGACACAAAGTGAGGATCCATAGCCAGAAGAAGAGGCGTGCAAGACACGGACACAAGGGGAAGAAGTGAACAACACGAACGCCGACTAACAGCTGAAGCAGAGCACAGAGGCTAAAAAGAAAGAAGACACACAACTTGTCTGCGCATGCTCAGGAACGGTAGCTGACTTCTAAACACTGCCGATAAAATCTGACTTGCCGCCATGCTTCGACTGAAATAATCGCGCACATCCTGTTAGTGTGTCCCGTAGAGGGAAGAAGAAAACGGCACAACATCTGAATTTCAAACGGAATGATATTATTACGTTTGAACCATGCATGCGCAACTTGAGCATGCGCAGATAAGTTGTGTGTCTTCCTTCTTTTTCGCCTCTGTGCTCTGCTTCAGTTGATAGTCGGCGTTCGTGTTGTTCACTTCTTCCCCTTATGTCCGTGTCTTGCACGCTCTTCTTCTGACTATGGACCCTTACCAACGCTCTCAACTTTCTGTCCTTTTGAGACACGTAAGGTTTTCGTCTTAATGAAAGTGCAAATATACAGCCGGCTGCGAAATATTCAGCCTCGTGAGCGCATGACCTAATGGGTATCTGCGCCGCCTAGCGGCTATAGCCGCCTGTAGATTACGTTACATTAGAGTCAGATAGGAGGGTGTTCTAGTGTTTGCTAGTACTTGTACAAAGGGCTGAACGTAAAGCAACTGTTTCTTAAAACCGGTAATGAAATCAATTACACTGTGCGCGCTGTCTGGATGATTCGCAAGTTTCGATTCCAATATATTCAAATAAAATCAAATCAACTTTTATTCCAACATACATCCGATGTTGAGGACCATGGACAAAAAGCCAGGAACGCATGACGTTGTCCATGGCTCCGTTTTTCAGGCAGCAATAGAACAACAAAATGGTAAACAGTTTAACAAAAAAAAAAAAGAGAAATACAATGGCAACAACGGTAATGTGAAAAGCATTGGTAGGATAGGCAATAAGGAAACACTGGAAATCACATACCTTACACATCAAGCAATTTTTAGAAATAGTTTCATAATGTGCATCGCGAAAAGCTCAAAAACATTCAGAAGAAAAAAAAATTCCAATTTCTTTGACCTATAACGTATATAGTTGTGGATACTAGGATAAAGAAATTTCAATTTTCATGTCTAATTATGGCTTCCAGGGGCTGTAGTTCGGCTTGTTCTCAAAGATGAGTTCGGCGGGAGTAGGTTTGTGAACGCGGGCGGTTTTGTTCACTTTTCAGTGCATGTCATTGGCCGTGGTCATGGTTACCTAGTAAGCAGCTGGGAGCGGCCAGGTTTTAGCACGACCATGAATTTTAAGCACCGTCACGCGTTTAAGCGCTCCGAAAAAATTTCTTCCATTTAATAAAACAGTCTTATTCCTTTGAAGACGAAAAACGTTTCGTTTTGTAGTATATTGTTTAAAAGAAGACAACAGAACATGCTCGTAAATTTTTGGGATGTTCATAGCTTGCCCATTGGTTAGTCTCGCCATTCCGTTCTCGCATATTTTATGGCTCGCCCTGTCATAAAGCAGTACCAACTCAAACAAAGGAGAGCGACCAATCCTGGAAGCCTGCGGCACACTCAGTCGCACCAAAACCGCAGCGCGCACAAAGAGAGCAGCGCGCTCACTTCGTGACTTTGCAGCTATAACGAACACGTTGTGTTCCGAACAAAGATCTCCGATCGCGCCCCAGATACGCCACATTTATCGAATGTAAAACTTCCTCACATCGTCCGATTTTCGATATACCATTCGTGTCGTTGTCGACAGCGCCGGAAAACTTTTCGATTTGACGGTGCATGTATGGCTTTCGCTTGAAAGGGAAACTACGGCGGTTTTCCACCGTCGCTCTTTTCCAACAGCATTCCCGGTCCTGTAGCAGACAGGGTGGTTCAGTTTGCTCGGACACTCTCCAACAACTTTAAGTAACCGACTGAACGGTGTGTCCAAGCCAAAACTGAAACGGACGGCCGCTTTGTGCAGCGTATGCGATGACGTCACAGCCTCCCAGCCGTCAGAGATGAGAAGCTGCTGCCAGAAAATAGGGAGTGTCGGTGTCTACCCGGCGATGTATCGAGCTGGGTTAGCTTTTCTGCACTTGACATCGCCCCGCCACGGTGGTCTAGTGGCTAAGGTACACGGCTGCTGATCCGAGGGTCGCGGGATCGAATCCCGGCCGCGGCGGCTGCATTTCGATGGAGGCGAAATGTTGAGGCCCGTGTGCTGTGCGATGTCAGTGCACGTTAAAGAACCCCAGGTGGTCGAAATTTCCGGAGCCCTCCACTACGGCGTCTCTCATAATCAGAACTGGTTTTGGGACGTAAAACCCCACAAAAAGACAACAGCACTTGACATCCAGAACTTGAGCACTGAAGGGTCACGGTTCTGCATCTGATGGACTCATTTTTGGATCTTTATCGTCCCAAAACGAGCCGTGGGCGCTGCATCTGACCGCCTGCCTGCTCAAGTACAGGCCGCGATGTAGGCAACGACGTAAAAAAAACGCAGTATGGCCCCTGTAAACCTGCTAAAGGTCTTTATAATTCATCCTCAGTAGAACTAAACGACATGCAACCGCCGAGCTCAATTGCCTTATATCATGACAATGTCGAAGAGAACATGTCGTAAAAATTTCACCGATATTAGCGGCTGCCGAAACGTTTCCTCAGTTGCCATTTAATAATCATTTCAGAGAAAGCAAATGCAGACACTCCCCGGCTTGGCAGTATAGTGTTTACAGCTGGGCTCGTGCATGAACAGCGACAAAGCCGAGTTCTATATCTTCCCGCCGCACTGTATGGAAAGGGACGGGCAGATTCCTTCACCAACCTGTTAGCATGCGACGCGTGAAACGCGGACTGGTTTCGGGTCGCGGCATTCCGCTGCCAACGCAGAAACTTTGGCCGAGACGCACATATATTACACATGCAGTGATCGCCCCTTTAATCGCGTCGCGCACGCATGTTTGTTTTAAACGATCGGAGACTTGGGCCCTTCAGAGAAGCGTGCATGCATTACGTGGGTGCCACGTAAAACGCTAAGTAGTGATGGAGCGGCAGTCAGTGGGACGGGTTCCGAGAAACGCGCATTGATTTGCGTACGCGCGGTGTCCGCGTGCGTCAAGACGATGCGCCCACTTGCCGCACGAGCAGTGGGTGACGTAGAGCCGGCGCGATCACGTGGGCTGTGTGCTTGTGCGTAAACGCAGATAGGAGACTCGCAATGTCCGGAGAATGGACCCCGGTCGTAAGGATCTGAACCGTTGCTACAGGACAAACCAGACGAGGCACAGCGCTCGATAGTGGTGCAACAAAGAATATATCTGTTGCATTGCCCTCAGTGTAGAAAGCCCGCAGACCACTACACCTTGCCGGTGGAGTCAGGTGGTAGACCAGTGTTTCACTTTGGAGCAATATGAGGACATCCCTTGCAGCGATGACAAGGGCAGGCTGCAATGAACTGCTCCTCCGTGTGGCACTGGAAACGAGAGCGAGGGCGCGCCAGGCTGCTTTGACATTGTACCCGAATAATCTTGATGCCTAAGAAGGTTTTAGAATCAATCAATCAATCAATCAATCAATCAATCAATCAATCAATCAATCAATCAATCAATCAATCAACAAGGGGAGTTGCCTTCGTCCGGTCGAGGAGTTGCCTTAGAACGTTGGCTCCAGACTCAGATGTCACTTATTCGAAAGTTATTGAACACTTCTACAGTATCTTTGAGTCTGTCTTTGGTCCACAGAAAAAAAAGCCGAACTACTAGAAGGCGGCGTCACGTGATCTCCTCTGGCGCCTTGTGCGCGGCGCCTCTTGGGAAGGGTTAGGACCACACGGTTGCCGGATCTCTCGAGGTTTTTGGTGCGCGGTAGCGCATTTAGTGGCGTCTGGCCGTACGTGAGCCTAGTGCTTGTCTGTCACGTGACGATGGTCTAATTCCCATGATTCCCTTCTTTCAATATACGTGCGATGCCTTCTAATATCCTACACAGCAACTATTGATCGAATAATTAATCAGAAGGCGAAGAAAAAAAAAAGGATTCGCAATGTTTTATTTATCCGGATGACCAGACCACTATGCATTGCCTTGAACAACTGCTTGTTCAATGTTGAAGACTGAATGAATAATAACTGCGGAGGTTTTGCGTCCAAAAAGACCAGGACATGATTATGGGGCACTCCGTAGTGCATGGAAGGCTCTGCACATTTCGACCGCCTGGGATTTTTCAACGTGCACTCCAGCCCCACACTTACACGGGCCTCGAGCGTTTTCGTCTCTTTCGAACATGCGACTGCCGCGGCAGGAGTTGGACCCGCGTCTTTCGGGTCAGCAGCCAAGCCCCATAACCGATATATGTATACGACCGCGGCGCACCTGAATACCGAGTTGGCATGAATGACAAGAGGTATATTTTATCGATGAACAGATCGTCGAGACGGCAGCTCCGACGAAGACAAGTCCACTTGTCGAAACGTTGGGGGCTCCAGCAACATTCCCTGTTCCTCCATCGTTTTTAGTGCATCTGTTCATCGACTCAAGCCTCTATCTTCCCCTGAGCTTCTCTTCTAAAAGGTACCTTTTGTCATTCATGCCAATGAATGAAATAAATTCATGCGAGGAATTCATGAAAGCAAGAATGTTGCACAGGAGCAGGGCTTATATACGTCGTTCAACAACATAAGCGTGCCGTACCGAAGACAAGGTTAATCAACTTAAAAGGACCGAGAATTGGCCAGAACGCGTGGACAGACGTACCTTCGTGCATTCGGAAAGAAAGTGAATTATAGTGATGGTATCGAGCACCCTTTCGCGATTTGAATAGGATTTGTATTTCTATATTGAGCTTGAAGATCGCGGTAACTGAAACGTGGTGGTTGCTGGCGGTGAAGGCTTGCTACGGCTTTCATGGAGTCTTTAAATTGGTGTATACCTCGCCTGCTGCTGTTCACGGGATCATAACTCGGTCTTAAAAGGACACTAAAGTGCAAGAAGATTTTTATCCTATCCGTAGACAACTCCTTCACAATGCCAAGAGCATCACTCTTAGAACGGGGAGACGCTTGGTAAGCGAGGAAACGCGCAAGAGAATACAGGTGGCGATGCTACTTTCATGTTCCCGAACCAGATTGGTGCCACGTCATAGATTGTGACGACGCCTGCTGTGGCTCACATAATTATCCGCTGGTGAAATCGAACTGCGTTCTGTTCTCAAGTAGCAAGAGAGTTGAAGGAGCAAGTTTCATGAAATTCCATGGAACCAATGCAGACAAAATGTTAAGAAATGACTTTGAAATCCCTGACGTCATGCTTGCGTGTTGAAGTGCAGAGCTTTCGGCGCGAAATTCAAAAATGAAACTGACTTTCATTTTTCTACTCTAATATTGAACTCATAATGATGAAATCAACGACAATTCAGATCGGCAATCTTTCCGTTGAACAACGTGGTAAGCAACACAACGGTAAACAACACTGGTCGACAAACTTTCCGTTGAAATAAAGAAAACACCTCAAAAATTGTTTGTTTGGCCCTTTAGGGGAAACGAATGGATGGCATGATCTCTTTCCGGGTAGAAAGCGTACAGCAAGGTAGTTTATTCGTGTCTCATAGATATTTCGTTCCATAACAGATGCAAGACGCCAACGAAATCACTCATATACGTTAAATTATAAACGCACCGTTGTTGCAGCCAGCTGAAAGCGTGTCTTCGCCCCCACACCGCGTGGGCGCGTGACGCCACACACGCACGCGCTCACAGTACACCTATGTCAAGCTACAACAGACCTCGGTTCCCGCCAAACGAGGTATGGCGGTTCACTCTTTATTACCTTGGCTGGCACCAAGCCCGCTGAGAGCGCGTCTGCGGCCGACCACACGTGCGTGTCGTGGGAACCCTATTATGCAGTTTATCTGCGGCACGTGCAAGAAAGTGTATACAGTAGCGGTTTATTCATTATCCGATAAGTGAATGAATGAGGGGAGGGGGGGGAGCAAATATGCGAAGATTATAGTGTCACTGTCTAGGTATAGGGCTGCTTGAACCTCAATGGCGGTTATATGTATCGTGAATAGAATCGTGATGGTAGTAAACGTGGAGATAAAAAGGGAGATATCAGATTAAACAGGACGAAGCCTGCATAAAAAAAAATCTGCGAGGGTTCATTTCACATGAAAGGCTTCGGAAAGTGGGAGAGAAAGAGCTACACGGGGCTTTTTGGACAAGAGACAAGCGCGGACTCGCACTATCTATATATAGTCATCGGCAATAACCTCTGAATAAGTAGAAAAAGCGTGGCAGAATGGCCACTAGCGCTAGAGCAATAACGTAGTGACTAAATTATACATGAATGTAAAGGGAAACCTTCGCTCTGTTATACATCCGAACCCCGCCAAGGCGGTATATTGATATGGCAATTGGCTGCTGATCCGAAGGTAGTGGGATCGAATCCAGGCCACGGCGGCTGCATTTCTATGGAGGCGAAATGTTGAGACCCGTGTACAGTGCGATGTCAGTGCACGTTAAGAAACCTCAGGTGGTCAAAATTTCGGAGACCATCACTGCGGCGTCCCTCATAATCATAACGTGGTTTTGGGACGTAAAACCTCAGAAATCAATCAATCACGTTATACATTCAAAAGAAAGAAAGAAAGAAAGAAAGAAAGAAAGAAAGAAAGAAAGAAAGAAAGAAAGAAAGAAAGAAAGCTTTATGAAATGTATAGAAGTCTGGCAGTGACTCGATGTGCTCAAACGCCTTGGTGCAGCGCGTCGGTCAGCTAAAAAAAAAAAAGAAATGAAGAAAAATGGAGGAGGCCAGTTAGGGGAAGAAAAGGAGCGAACATTCAGATGAACAACAACAATAACAAATTTCATAGATTCGCTTAGTGGTGCGTACTTTTTGCGCGTAGCTATCTGTTCATGACGACGGGAGCCACGCCCACACTTTCCTCGCCAGAAGACAAGCAAACGAACTGCCCTATGAAGACGAACGTTTAACAGAAAATAAAACACTGCCTCGCCTCTATATAGGCAGGCCTGGCGCCGCCTGAGAATGCTGTACTTTTACGGAAACAGTCTATTTGGCGAATGATATTTATTCGCTTTTGTGTATATCGACGCTGTCGGTAACACCTGCCTTTGAATTGCGACACAGATCCCAGATAATATATAACGCGTCATCTCAAACCTCCAAGCTAGCGCCGGGGGTCGGCTCGGAGACTTTTTTTGCTGTTGTTGCTTTAATACTTCTCGATTTCACTCGGTGAAATGCGAGACACACCTGTGTCAGCGTCGCACGCACGTAACATTGCGATCACACCCAATCGCTCGTTTCAATCGCTTTGCCTTATAGAAAACCTGTATAGCGTCGCGACGCAAAACTGTGCCCGGAATATCGTAATCGCTGCACTATATCGGCAGTGAGGCTCCGGTACACTGCTTATCGTCTCAATCGCACATTCCACCAAGCATCGAAAAATAAAAGAGAGATACGCGAAGATAAATGTCGAAGAATTAAGGAGAACGATAACGGCATCCGGTGCTCAGAGCTTGAGTCGGTTGCGAAAAGGCTGCGTCGAGGAAGTGGACTTCTTGCTTTGTCCTTGCGAGACATTACTGCATAACTGTCTGCCGTTCTAACGCAAAACGTAGCGAAAAAGAAAACCTTGTGCGCCCTTTTACGTACTTAGCGCTGCTCGATATCGACCTCTTAATACGCACCACATCAGATACTGTGCGAAATTAGCCAGGTTGCAGATAGCAAGCTAATCGATCGATGTAATTCCAATGATCGACGATGTTCTGGATTGTTGTCTGCCGTTAGCAGCAGCTCGGTTTGGCATCGGGTCACTTAGTTATATTGGTTTTAGTCACGTTATTCCTGACTCTTTTTTGTATCGTTATCGAACAGTCTTCGTCTTCTAGTGTTCCCATTGTGCAGGCACTTATCACAACCATGTCCTTGCTCCCATTTTGTTGTCTACGCGCGATTGCATTGGTTTGAGAACCCCGAACGAACACTAACGAAAACATGCGATCACCTTATAGAGGTTGATAAAAATATACTTGCAAGTTCATGACCGGAAAAAGGGTCAGTTGTGTAGTGGCAAGGGACACAGTGGAGGCCATACTTTCTATTTCAGATGTGTAGCGCTGAAACGGTAAAACCACGCCGTCGCTAAGGTTCTGTGATGTTAGACACACACACACACACACACACACACACACACACACACACACACACACACACACACACACACACACACACACACACACACACACACACACACACACACACACACACACACACACACACACACACACACACACACACACACACACACACACACACACACACACACAGAGTAATTTAATGAATAACATAAATAAATACAAACGGGTATTGTACTACGCAAGTAGAGAGGAAGCAAGGAAAAGAGCGCTCTTTCTTGTCTCTGTTCCTTGCGTCTTTTCTACTCGCGGTGGGCAGATGAGATCAAGAAGTTTGCTGGGATAAATTGATCGCAGCTAGCAGAGGAATGGGATAATTGGAGATCTATGGGATTAATTAGGATCTCCTGCAGTGGGCGTAGACAAGCTGCTGCTGATTATATGCCTCTGTGCGGCGCTACCGAGGAGACGTCCGCCATCTGGACGATGCTTCCACTATATAGGTGGCGCTGCCGACTTTTTCCCGCAAAGGACGCCGGCGCCTACACCGATGCCGGATCCTCTGCGGCGCAAGATACTTAGCGATAATCATCATCACTTCACCATTATCATCATCATCCCGTGTACGCCCATCGGCAGGGCAAAGGCCTCTCGCATAGACATCTAATTGTCCCTGTCCTGTGCTAGCTGCGATCAGTTTATCCCCACAAACTCCTTGATCTCATCTGCCCATCTAACTTTCTGCCTCTCCCTGCCACGCTGGCCTTCTTTAGGGATAGCGTGTTGGAAATGCCGTAACAGCAAGAGCACACTTCAGCTCTGTCAAGAAAGGTATCGGTCTTTTATGCTGTAGGTGGCGCGATTGATTCCCGTCCACGGCGGCCGCGTTGTGACAGGGACGAAATGCAAGGAGACGCCCCTGTATCTATACTTTGGTGCACGCTTGAGAAGTTGAGATGCTCGACATGATTCGGGAGCCCTACACTACAGTTTGCCTCATTGTGAAAACATATATAAAACAAGCTGCGCTGACGAACGTTATCAGGAAACGTTAGCATAAAGACGAGAAGTGCTGGAGTAACACTTAGTCTATATCGTCGATGAAGTCAAGATGCGGCAGTATTGGCTTATTTCCAATAGATGTTCGGCCGCCAGGAAGAAAAAAAAAGAAAAAGACATGAACAACCTGTGAAAGGCTGGATAGTTGGTACACGTCGTAAAGAAGAAATTAATTAACAGTGCTTAGGCGGTATGGAGAAACTCAAAGAGCTTGTCCTCGTCTTTTTGATTGCTCGTCGCGTCTGAGCGCTGTTAATGTCTTCTTCAAAAAGAAACGAGAAAAGATAGAAATAGAAAAACAGCATCAGAGACGTAGTTGTACGTAAATAAGCGTGCTTGGCCTGAGTGCCGGAGGCCGCATTTACAGCAGGCAACAGCTGCTGCATATGCATAGTGTGCATAGTGCACGATGACGCAGGTGTCCGCACGGTGTCGACTGCGCACTCTTGATTTACATTTTATATAAAACGCATGCATCTAGCATCGATAGTTAGAGGAATAAAAAAGAAACATTTCTGACAGCCTTAGCTATCACCTAAAAGACGCAAGAGATAAAGACAAGAACTTCGGTAGCCGAAACCTTGGCTTTCGGCAGTCGAACCCTGAGCGTAATTCGGCACTATGGCTGTGAAGTTTAACATCTAGTTAGGTTTCGGCACTATGGCTGTGAAGTTTAACATCTAGCTAAGTTCTGACACTATGGCTGTGAAGTTTAACATCTTGGTAGGTTTCGGCACTATGGCTGTGAAGTTTAACATCTAGTTAGGTTTCGGCACTATGGCTGTGAAGTTTAACATCTAGCTAAGTTCTGACACTATGGCTGTGAAGTTTAACATCTTGGTAGGTTTCGGCACTATGGCTGTGAAGTTTAACATCTAGTTAGGTGTAGCGCGTACCCGCACACTCTACATGGGTATGAGCCGCGGTTATTTTAGTATTGTTAACCATTACGCTAATGGCGAGAACGCGTGAAGTTTATGGTGCCATTACATCTCAGTCATGTTAGTGATACATCCGTATCCTTCCATGGCAATTTTTGAATGTAACCTAGTGAAGGAAACGCGAGTTCTTGATATTTTGTGCCATATATGTGCTATCATATTTTCTTGTCACCTGTTTAACAGCGCGGCTGTTCTAAAGGGGTCGTGAAACGTTTTTTGAAGATTTTGTACTAAGTGCGTATTCGGGATCCTGACCCTCCAACGAACAGTATGCATTGTTCCATTGCATCGTGTGGGTTGATTTATAGCAATAAAAAACGCCGTTTCGGTTTCACTGCGCGCGTTCCCCTCCACTCGGCAGTTGACGTCATGTTAGTCGCCACTAGGCCTCCGAGATTGGCGCGCCCTCGGAGGCCACGGGAAAATCCGTGCTGCAGCCTTGCTTCCGAATGGGGGCACCACGCGGTTTGTAAGTATTTTCTTGCTTTCTAGCTTTCAAGTATATCGAGTCTTTTGGAGCAAACGCGAGTTCACTATGCGTTTGACCTTAAAGATATCTTACTGCAACGTCACCGAATAGTACCATGCCGGCCGGTAGTGTCGCATAGTCGTTTCGGGAGCGCAAGAACGCTGGGGTTTCAAAGGGGTGCCATTAAATGTGCCCTGAATATTTTGCTGAAATACTTCAGAATCGGCTTGTCCAATTCATTCTGAAGCCGTGAAAATCACAACCGGACATCTCCATATTCTTTTCACGACCCCTTAACGCTTGGCGAAATTCCGTAATTGACAACCGAAAACTGGGGAGGCTTCAGGGGTTTGCGCCTTCAAAAGCAGGTGTGTACCAAGCAGCTCCTAACGTGCATAGTTTAGTATAGCAAGGGAGTGGGAAAATGAAGTGAGAAGAGGAGGAAGGAAGAGAGTAGAGAACAGGGGAAAACGCCACATAGCCTTGTGTATAGTGGACTTCATGCGTCACAGAAAGTGGAGAAAGCAGTTCTTAGCATTGCATAGCCGTGCATAGTATGCACAGTACGCGGATCCTCAACACTTTGCCTCCATTGAAATGCACGCGCCGCAGCCGGGGTTCGATCCCGCGACCTTTCGGATCAGCAGCCCAGTGCCATAGCCACCAGACAACCGTGACGGGGCAAGTTCTTAACGACGTCTTATCTCCCTGTATGCGTCGTTAAAGTTGGCTCTCGCGGGAGATTGAGTACTTTTTAGAGCCGGAAAATTGAAGGTGCTGCTTGTAGGACAACAGAATGCCCTTAAGAATACCCGTAAAAAAAGAGGGGCACGTATTCTCAACTTATGGAGCTTTCGCTTCTGTCTGATGTTCACCATCTGCATTCCCGTAAGCATATTTCTATTAAAACAAACACCTTGCTAATCTTGGATGCAACAGCATTGTTGGCGGGCGCAGCAAGCTGCACATTTTGCGCTTCTCTACCTGGAACATCTACGTAGACAAAGAGTAAGCTTCGGTGTCTTTAAGTGCTCGTGCATAAAAATAAAATTTGAGATAACGGAGATTGCCCCTACTTTGACACTTGTCGAAAGTACCGTTGCCTTTGTTTAAATGCCGCATTATACTTTGAAATGCTGCATCTTTGAAAAATGCGTGAGTTCTAACAGTTCTTTGCGTGGAATAGGAAATCCCGTGCATTACGACATAGCGACTACTTTCTGGTGGAAGAACGGTAACCGGCAAAATTCAGAGTAGTACAAGCGTAACTATTAACATGATTATAAAGTACAGAAATATTGCTGAAGCTTAATGGTAAATGACTGGTTGAGAAAGCATCTATCTATCTATCTATCTATCTATCTATCTATCTATCTATCTATCTATCTATCTATCTATCTATCTATCTATCTATCTATCTATCTATCTATCTATCTATCTATCTATCTATCTATCTATTGAGATAGTTGGATAGATAGAATATTAGTATTGCAAGTGAAATCAGTAAAATGCCAGTTTTCTGTTAATCCCTGTAAATAGCTCCTCACTCGGCCTTTCGTGCTGAGCCCGGTATTTAATTATCGGCGACATCCTTGGAATACCCATTTCACCTGCACCGTAGACTCATTCACCTTCATGAACGAGGCTCGTAAGCGGTGCCAGGTTTACATTTCGAACTGGTTCTTGAGTAGGCAAATGCACCCGGCTCTTTCGAAAGGGTTATTCACGGGCAATGCAAATATACCGGAGCACTTCCGTTCATCGCAGATAACAGTTACGGCTACCCGATGATCTCGCTGAAGGACGGAATACTATTATAGGCTGCCATACTCCAGAAGCATGAATGCGGCGCTCGCATAAATGAGATCTGCACGCACGACACTGAAATGCCAGCCGGAAATCGTAGCAAGATTGCGATCGAGGTTTATTAATGAAAGAAAAAGATAACCTGAAGCTAGGAGGAAAAGAAAACAATGCGAAAACACGTGTGCTGCCAACACTTCATTAAGTCGCATGAGTACAAAAAAAAAAAAAAAAAGAAGAAATCAGTGAGAAAAGAGCTCTAAGAGTGTACGTAAGACGGTGTACGCATGAAGACATTGTTGCGTAAGGAGAACAGAGCACGCGAATAATCAAAGGAGCAAACGCGTAACACATTGTTACGAAAAACTGTCGTCATATAGTAACCTGTATGAGAACGCTAAGCGTAGTGCTTTGGGAAAATTTTTATCGCGCGATCAAAGTGAATTTAACAAGACCGTTTGTTGTACTAGTTGGCTATCCATTGTGTGTGTACCTATTTGTACTAGTTGGCTTTCCATTGTGTGTGTACCTATCATTGGCTCTGTGCGTCTACCTACCGCACCGTTGTATTTTAAAAATTGAATTTAATTTATGTAATACGCAGGCATGTCGAGCCAAGTAGATAAAAGTGAAAGATATAAATGAAAAACCGTGAAGTCGACCTGAATCATTGTTGGCTAGTAGACAAAAATCTAATGCGAAGGCTTGATAGCAAATATACATTGATGATGATGATGATACATTCCTCAGGACACTTCGTCTTTACTGACACTGAGAGCGAAGAAGAAAGCTAACATAGCAATGTACGCACAGCAGTTGTTGTAATATCGAGGGCGCAAAATTATCAGCAGTTGTAATATCGGCAGCGCACATTATTTTACAGCGCAAAACTTGGAAAAAATACCAGAGAGGAAGACATAGCTTTTTTTTCGAAGTTTTGCGCCGCAAAATAATGCCACTTATAGGAGTACTGACATGATTTTGCGGCGGCGCAAAATGGCCATTTTTAGTTTTCGAGCCAAGCACTATATTAACGCTTTCTACACACCGAAGCGAGGAAACATGTGTAAAGTATTTTAGTTTGACATTAAAGTTTTCGTCGCCCAGCATCCGCATGCCAACGCAAGCGTAATGGACTGTAAGACGACATATGAGCACAGTCTCTTGAATATCGCTGATATCTTTGTTAGAGTCGCTGGACGACCGTGAAATCATCGTTGTTTGCGTGCTCCACGTGCAACTGACCACAGCCTACAAAGTTTCAGCGACACTGTCACCAGTTGCTGTCCCCACATGACTTAGACGTACGTCCGACTGTGTTGACACGTCACTAGAAAACCGCCCTCTCGAAATCAAAACCTAAAATGGGCTTTCAGCTGAGCCGTGTTAAAAATATATTCGATGAGCTGCGAGGCACCACGGTAGTCTTTTTAGGGTTCTCCCCGCCAGTGACAATACGAAAATGTCAAAAATTCGTGTCAGTACTTCTTTAACAAGTACCAATAGCCCAACAAAAAGTTATCGTGCAAGTAACGTATATATGCAGACACAGGATATGTGCGTACAAAACAATACAGTGCAAAAAAAAATTGATTTATTGACTGCGCAAAATCGTTGTGATGGTGTCTTCTTTTTAACGTTTGGCATACGGGAAATAGCAGTCCTATTGCACAACGGGATACTTGTCTGAGGTTAGGACCGGTTACGACGGTGACATAGCAATTGACGTGGAGGTATTTACGCAAGAAACTTATTAACAATCACCGCCCCCTAACACCCTGTTAATGTGGGCAAACAGCGAAGCTGCGTTATTTACGCCGAGACGCTTGTTTGTTTGTTCCTTGATATGTGGCACTTGCCCACTACGGGGAATTGCTCCCACTAGTTGATTAAATTTCAAATTATGTTAGTATAGTTCATCTGTATTACAAAATAGTCCATCATTCTTTAATATTTCTTTCTTCCTTACGTTACCGATTCTTCCCTCTTCCTTTGTTATAGCTCAAATTTTTTCCTCCTTATATTAACCGCCGGCTTCGTGGCCGAGACTTTAGTTCCAAACAGGCCGGCCGCTCTTCTTTCTTTCCTTGCCCCGCCATGGTGGTCCAGTGTTTTGTGTACTGTTACGTTGTTCTTATAAGTCCAGGCAAAAAAAAAAAAAAAACACGGCAGTCTAGTGTCTATGGTACTCGGCTGCTTATCCGAAGAACGCGGGATTGAATCCCTGCTGCGGCGGGCTGCATTTCGATGGAGGCGAAATGTTGAGGTCCGTGTGCGGCGCGATGTCAGTGCACGTTAAAGAACCCCAGGTGGTCAACATTTCCGGAGACCTCCACTACGGCGTCTCTCATAATCACAGCTGGTTTTTCGGACGTAAAACCCCTGAAATCAATATTTCTTTCTTTTTCTCAGCACGCCTGACCCTAATGCGACCTGGGTGGTTGCAGTTCGTCTAGGACCTGGGTTGAGGTCGTCTGCATTGTCACGCTTCTCTATGGAAGGTCGCGTTCGTAGTGCGGGTCACCACGAACTGTAGCACAGCACTCTGCAGCACGGTTCAGAAAGCACAGGGCGGATTATTGATATGATGATGATGATGATGATGATGATCCTTCAATTTTGGCATCTACCCACTTAGGGGGATTAGCCAAGAGTCAGGCGAATTTGAGTTTAATTTACTAAGTTATACTACCTGAAAGATTTAGTCGTCCTTTGATGTTGAATTTGAATTTTACAAATGTAGTCAATCAGTCAATGGTATAGAGAATAATGGAATAAGTAATTAGGATCTAATGACTGAACAAGCAAATCGATTCGAATCCGTAATGAACTTCTGCAGAGCAAGGCATATATTCCTGTTCGTGTGTCCCAGCACGGAAGACCCGAATGAAAGAAGAAAAGTGCTTGATAATGGAATGCCTAGATTACGCAATACCATCTCTGTAGTACTTTTCCTAAGGTGGGTAAAGCGCCTGCATTCCAGTAAAAAGTGTGTCTACGCCAGTGTTCGAACATCGTCCTTTTTTCATAAGCAGACTGCCCACTACTAGTTCATGAACCAAGTGGCTGTGCGTCAGAAGAAGAAAGGTCTGAAACAACAGCCTACTTTTGCAACACTTTGAGCCTACTTCGCCACTTTATATATATATATATATATATATATATATATATATATATATATATATATATATATATATTATTCTTTAGCTGTCTCCTTCAGCTATTTCTCTCTCTTTCTTGTGTTGCTGTCACACTTCTCCTGCCGCGCGGTTTATGGCCGACCCCCCGTTGAGGGCTGCGCCAGACTTCCAGGTCAAAACAAAAGAAAACAAAACTCACGAGGAAGGTTCTTAACAGCCGAGTCTTACAGATGCTTGCGTACGACGCATGAAGGTGTCCAGGTTTATGCACTTGGATTCACCTAAATTGACGACGAACATTAGCGGACAAGACAAAAGCAGAGTGCGCCAGGGAGCAAACGCGTGTTAAAGACATCCTAGTGGAAATCAAGATGAAGAAATTGGCGCGGGTTGCGCGGGCGATGAGAAAGCAAGATAAGGGATGGTCACTGAGGCTAACGGTGTGGATTTCCGTAGATAAGTCAAGCATGCCGAGGGGCGACAGAAAATTCTGTGGGCGGACGAGATCAAAAAGTTTGCTTAGATAAATACGGAAGACGTGTTTGACCTGCGGTGGTTTTAGATAGTCTGGTGGTCACGATGACCATGATGGTGCACAAATACCGAATGTATGTGCACAGTTAAGTGCTGGTTAAAAAATGGTTGTTTTGACGCATGGAAGAATGCGACACCCACAACCACACTCCAAACCAGGTACAGCACCCGCTTATGTCCTCCAGGTGCTCTCACTGCCGCAGATAGTGGATCGCATTGCGACACAACCGCTTTTGCGCTGCACATCTGCTCGATGCGGGTGATCTTAATGCTGCGGTTCGAGGTGAATGGTGCGCAGTGGCACGTGAACTTCCAAGTGCGTAATACGTAACACCCTGCATAACGTTTACGATTGCATCGTCTCGCGGACCGTAGTGGTGCTTTCTGCGAGAGCTGAGAAAATTGCGAAATGTGATGCGGCCCTGGAAACTGCCGCAAGCGAACAGTACGTGACAGGAGGCACCTTGTTTAGCTTCCTTACCCTCTTGCCTCTCCCGTTTCTATCTTATCTTACAATCTCACTCTCCCTCGCACCCTCCCCCTCCATTCGCTTTCGACAAGTGTACCTGTGCACTCCCAGCAACCGCTCAACGCGGCTTGCGAGACAGCAGTGGCGATATCAGCAGAGACAAAGAAAGGAATGTCGAAAGAAAGCTTGGCCTTAAAGGGTCCCTGAAACTTTTTTTTTTGACATTGTGTCATTGATTAGGCAACACAGTTGTGAAATCATTCATACCATAAATAAAGCGAAGCACCCTGCGCTAAGGTAGCTATACGGGCTTATTTCTGGCGCCTTCCTACTTACCACTGCTGTTACTCCTCAACTCGGTCAGCTGCGGAGTGCACGCTAGCGACGACTGCGCCTCCCGCGTCAGTCGCTGTGCAGAGCCCTCCGTAGCGACATAGCAGCGCGATGTCTTTACTGAGGTCGCCTGCCTCGGAAGTGCTAGCCTCTGTAATAGTGCACCGGCGACTCGTGTGTGTGTGGCCAGATGCCGCGACGATACCGTTGGCTGCCCCTCAGTGCTCGTGACGTCACGTGGGTTCCGCTTCGTAGCACCCAACGCATGTCCGTGGGAAGGGGCGGTTGAAAACGCTTCGAGTCGAGTCGCGTCGATCTCTCACGATGTGCGTAAATTAAACGCTTAACGCAGAGCGCTGATATTGTTACGCTAATGATCAGAAGGACGCGGGCTATCGGTGCAACGCATTTGTACAAAATCACCAATACCGTTTCAGGGTCCCTTTAAAGGGGCCTTGCAACACATTTCCAACAAAGTCCAAGAACGGCGGCTCCTGTGTACACGTGAGCCAGATATTATTTCACTGCGCGCACCAGAAAATTTACAGTTTGGATACAAACGCACCTGGAAAGGGCCTGCTCCTTTTTTAACAAGTGATGTCGGCACAGACTACGTTACTTCAGGCAGAAGTCATGAAATCGCTGATTTCATGATGACCGAGGTGTCTGCCATGCTTTGGTTGCTTATTTCCAATTCAACAAATAAAGAGTATGTGCGTGTCGCTCCTAAAGAACAACGAGAAAGGTCAAACGACGTGTTCGGTGCCTCCAGTGACGTCATTTGTTGAAAGAAGAGCAGGCGCTTTCCAGCCGCGTGTGCAACCAGATTGCGAAGACTCTGGCGCGTGCAGTTCAGAAATATTTGGTTCGCATATCCACAGGAGCCACTACGGCCGATCGGCACCGACTATATTCAAAATGTATTACAGGACCTTTTAAGATCGTAGAGCTTGAACTGTCCATGTCACTTGTCTAACATCTCAACACGAAAGACCCAGAGGATCTTTCGCGGCAGGGTGTTATACAGGGGATAATGTTCTTGCGAAGTATTTGTCACCCTATCGATGACGTGACTGCCGGAAGGCAACCATTACGGAGACGCCGATTACACGAACGACGCGACCGTGTATTGCGGGTCGTCCCACTTTGCTGTGGTACCGTTTCCAGGGCTTGCGTATTTATCAGACACTCCACTTTGCTGTGGTACCGTTTCCAGGGCTTGTGCATTTACCGGACACTCCCTGTGATAGCGCAATAGCAAACTGCACAACACTAGTCGAGACCGACTAAGCAGAGACCAGGGTCCCTCAATACTTCTTTCTGGTCATGAAACTCCCGCCGAAGTTTCATATAGGGACAAAAACGGCCGCCGGAGGCGCCAATGTGAGCAGAAGGGCATCGGTCAGCCGCGCTTGGAAGGGAAGTTGCCTGTTCGCGTGGTTGTTTGCCATGAAAAACATTTTGCCAGATTTTCGCACTTCGCTGTGTCGGCTAACTGGTTATTGAAGTTATTTAGTGGTTGTCATAATTGATTGCTGCCAATGGTTTGACGGAGGCGGTCCGTCAAGTGACGCAGTTTCGTCTGCGTTCGTGCCTATACCAGCTTTTCTTAATATTTGTGCGGTTGCTTTTCGGGCTTGAATGACAGAAAACCATGCATAGGAATAGCTGGGCGACAAATTGACATATCTTGGGCCAGCAATTACGGTGCACTCGACCGTGCGCTAGCCGCCCGCAGCATTCATCTCCTGCTATTATGGCTTACTCTGGGGCATCACGATGCTGCCAATGGGAATTTCGCACGTTGAATGAACAAGGACGCCTGTACACGAGGCTATCCTGGCACTACAGCTGTGACCTGCTGTTACTCGATATTAGCGGTATGCGCGGTACGTGTCCATTTGAAGAGTTTTGGTTTTCCGCAACGAAATCTCATAACACTAACGACTTGGAACCAGCATTACGTCTTTTTTAATTATTTCATTCCCTTATGCCGTCGCAGTAACTATCACCTGAAAGCATCGTCCGAGTACCTCTACAAAAGTACCAGCGCAAATTGAAATAAACTCGGAGCTCGCGTATCACTAGGTTATTCAAGCTACATTGTTCCTTGCACGCCTCCCCAGTTTCGCTTATACACTTCCTCCAGCTACAGCTTTCTATGTGTGAATTTTTTCTGCCTTTCAGATCGTCAATAATTGCTGATTATGATGCAAGCGATAGTGGAGTGCTCCTAAAATTTGGTTCATTAATGCCTACTACAATGCGTAACACTTGCCTCAATAATCAGCATATTCGCTTCAATGAAAAATGCGACCGCCGCGTCCGGAATCAAACCGGCATCTTTTAGGTCAGAAACCAAGTGTTTAAAAGATAGCGAATTCGCGTAGGCGTTTACGTAACAGTGCAAAGTATTCCGAATTGTGCTAGCCATGCAATGTCTTGTAGGGCAGTGTGAGCGGAATAGTGCTGTATCCAATTTGAGGCGGTAATTACTTGCAGTTATCGATACAAAGGGCCATGAGCACTAGCATATGTTGCAATTAAAACTGCGTTTTTTTAGACTGACACGTGCAGTGGAAGAAACACACAAAAAATTTAGAATAACATTTTATTTCAGTGCCTTCCTCAACTTGTCACTGGACAGGATGGAAGAGTGGCCTCACGAAGTAGAATGTTGCATTCGCGCGTTAAAAAAGTGCGAACAGCACTTAATAAACAAGTGCACCATTTTCAGCCGTAGTGCTGACAAAATGCGTTGCGCAGCCGACACTGGCGGAGGAAGTGAGGTCGTCCGTCACGATGTTTTGTACAATGTCAGTACAGTCATCATGCTCTTTTTTTCCGCGGTGCATTCTTCTATGTGTTCTTCAACAATTTGCAGAAGGCAAATAAGTTGGTCAAAGTAGCACCTCCAAATTGTGCCTTCACTCTTTGCAGCTCCGATGCCAAACAAACGGTTATCTCTGTTGGCATACTGCGTCAGTGCAGCCGCTGCGACCCGCAGTTTTTACTACGTCTGTAAATAGTGACAAAGGGAAAATTTTATACTGCTAGTGGTGCCACATTTTGCCTGCGCATTGAGCAAGCAGCGGCATGGGCGAGACTTACCGTGAATTTCTTATTCGGCTGCACTGTCGACGCCCGCAGCCGCGAACGTCGTAATTTCATTTGGCCGTGCGTTCTGAAGAATCTCCTCGCGGCCTTTTTGCAGGTGAGCGCCGTGTTTGGGCACGTGAACGCTGCTTTTGCTTCGTTGAGTAGGAAGGCAAATCTTCGAAAATTCTTGGTACGGCGCCTTCCACCAGTTTGTGGCGTTCGCGAGGCACTGACACAATAACGCTCCCATTCACTGTGCACACGTCCGCACGAATGGTGTCTTAGGCGCAGAAATGTTTTTCACACACGTACGCGAACGTACCTGGAGTCGAACAAAAACCCAGCCGTCTCTTGTCGCGGAATCGCTCGCTATTCTAGCCACTGTACTCGCGTTGTTCTGCGTCGGCTCGTAAACAGAACAAGCATACTTCTTCGTTGATGCCATTGTATCCCGACCGACCGCCTGGCGCGCAGCAATTGTTAGGAATCGCTGTCAACACGCGGAGAAATACGTCGAGGTGACAGCGAAGAAAAAAAAAAAAAAGCAACAACCGCAAACACCACCACGCCGGACCTACACTGCGCTAATGGCGATCACCATTCCGACAGCCCCTGCCGGCATCCTCGTCCCACGGATGGATGGATGCTATGAGCGTCCCCTTTGTAACGGGGCGGTGACATGTGCGCCACCAGGCTCGTAAGAAGATTTAGGAACTTTTTTTCTCTCCCTCTTTAAATTTTCCTCATGCCTTTTAAATCTACTTCAATCAAATCGATCACACTATAGTAAAAACGGAAATTCATAGCCCAGTTCCCTGCCCCTTACGTCAGAAAGTCCATATTTTTCCGTATAATTATTTTTGTCCGTTCTCTCTAGTTTTCTGCCACCAGTATTCTAACCCCCTTCTTGCTACGCCAGCGCCACACACGGTGGTTGCGGGCGGTATATGAAGCTCTCTCACAGAGTGACGCAGGAGTTTCATGACCAGAAACAGTACTGAGGGACCCTGCAGAGACGTATACGGCAAACTGGAAACCACAGAAACCGCGTATCCATAAGGTCCAACAAAGGAATCCTCCTATTTTTACCTGTAATTTTTGCAGTAGAAGCACACGGTTTAATTCATTGGTGCCACATCACTACAAAACAACTCAGGGGCCAGCACGCCTACTTGAACAGTAAAGGCGTTCTAAGGACCCAAGTGCCAGGCAGCTGGGCAGGACATCAGCGGCAAGAGGAAGGGGACGAATGGGGAGTGGTGGAGGAACGATATGAACTGCGCGTTCTTGAGCTTGCTGCGTATGTGATCGCGCAACAGCGTACATGGTGTTTCAGAAGTCTTTCTCTGACTACAAACATGGAGAAGGCGGACAATATGGCATATAGACACATATCTTTCATCTTGAAGTACAGTTAGCACGTTAGGGTTTTTAACAGCAGGGCTGTTTAGGGGTCCACCGTCCCCGATGTCTCCAATGTCCGCTGTCACGTAGAAGAAAAAAAAAGTGACCAGCTCTTGCCCTTGACCCACTACACACACCCTTACACTCAGTCCACTGCTACATGATAATGAAAGTGATAATGATGTTGCTACATCATTATCACTTTCAGTGACAGTGAACTTGACACCTTTGCCCCATCTCTGCTTAATCGGATTTCACTGGCCTGTAAAGGCCTTTGTGTACGTACACAGAACAAATTTTCAAGTACGATCCTTTCGTTGGCTGCTTGGGACAAGTGGGTCCAGGCCTGCCCTTTCCTGGAACACCACAGACGCTCCCTCTTGCCTTAACTTTCGCATATACGTCAACTTGATGGTTTTACAGCGTCTGGCGGGTGTCTGTGGTATGCCGCCTGGAATTATCTCTGCGCTTTATTGGTCACTGTGTCTCGTGAGTTTGGAAGACACATTTGGCTAGAGCTCTGAGTAAACGTTGTTCACCAGTGTTGTCCGGTTCCGTTATTGTTACGACATTGGGCCCACTAACTAAGTAGCAGTTAGTGAGCGTGTACAAAGACTCGAATATTCAAATGCAATTCATGTTAAAATATGTGCGTCTGTGCGTCAGACTTCCTGCATGTTTGTAACCAGGAAGAGATTTTTGAGACTTCCTGCATCTCCCACGTTCCTGCCCCAACCCCTCCTTCGTCCCCTTGCTTTTCCGCCGCAGGTCTGCCGAATGGCCCGGCGCATGCGTCTTTTGCGACTCTTCTATGCATTCACTAACAAAACAAGCCTGAAGAATGACTGAGCGAACGTCCCTTAGAAAGTTCGGGTCAAAGAGACGTCTTTAGGGATCTAGTACCGGAAGCACGTGGCATCTCCTGGCCGATCTCTACGCCGTTTCACGTCAGTGTCCATCGAAGGTCTTCCGTCTAGCCGAGCCGTAGCGGTCACCATGACCTCTGCACGTGCACACTGTATATACTGCGCATGAACCGTTTATTGCGTCTGGCACTTTTTCGCATTAGAGCCCAAGGGCGCCAGCCGCGCCTGCACTGACCTTATTTGTATGCGACGAGTCTGGTATACGGCGCACGTAGTAAAGCCTTGGCGACCCACACGCTACGGGCGCGTGCGACCCTTCGTATAATACGGCTGCCACACTCGCGACCAGCTGTGTACGGTCACGATTCGAGAGGCGAGTGTACGCGGCGTAGTATACGGGCGTAGGAAGGTGACGTCAGTGTGTTTGTGTACGCGCGGTATCTAGATGTGTTCGCCCCCGTCGTGTACATACAGAGGGGGGTTCCCGCGTCCAGGAGCGCGCACATGAGGCCGGTCACGCAGTCCCCGTTAATTGCGGGTTCGGTAGTCGCAGCTCCCCGTGTTACACAAGGCGATCGAGTTTTCCATGAAAAGGCCGTAAGCCAACGCGTGTACTTGTTCGCTGAGACTCGCTAAATCTCGCGAACATGCTGCCATAAGGTATATGCATGCTGCAGAAATATGACCTAACGTGTAAGTTATAACCTAATGCATAAGTGCAAATTGTTTTTAGCATTAAAATAGTGGGCAGGCGGTATGTCTTCCTCTGTGGCAGCTGGTAGCCTGCTCCCATCCTATTTCCTTCGTGCCCTTGTGTTTTCGGCTTTCATATGAAATAATAATAATAATAATAATAATAATAATAATAATAATAATAATAATAATAATAATAATAATAATAATAATAATAGCCACCAAGGCACCGTTACAGAGGTGTACGCAAGTCAAGGTCACCGCTCAGTGAGCCATCTATAAGGCGTTTTTCTTGCCTTAAAGAACACGAAAGCTCTCTTTTTTCTTTTCTTACAGCTTGTTTGGCAGAATATTGGTGAGAACCTTCACTACATTTTCATTTCTTGTGTCCTCAGGGTCATTAGAAGCATTGCAGACGTTGGTAGGTTACAGGTTACGCGATAAGTTGCACAACGTATCAAGTGAAATCGGACGCACTGAAATTCAGCAAATGAAACAGAGGTTATTGCAAAATGGCCAACGAATTCAAGGAATATGAAATATATACAACAAATACAAGAAGAAGAACACGTACAGGATATACAGGGAAATAAAACTGGGTACACTAGTTCATACTGTTGCGTAAGACATCAAGAAACAAGGAACTATTATCGTGGATACGATGCTTCTTGGGAGGCGGCTCCTCCATAGTGAAAACCCGAGGAAAGAACGAATGACAGTATGCATTGAGGCTGCAAGAATGGACGTTAACTGTCTCAATAACTGAGACAGCAGTATTTGTCAATAAAAAAAAATTTAAGAAATGAGGATTGTCAATGCTACGCGATGTATAGTATGGAGTTATAAAAAAGATGCATCACGCAGTGTTGTGTGGTGAGAGATTTTTATGAAACAATGACAAAACGGGATATTCTACGCCGGGCAGCGAGAGATGGAAGTGAAAATGTAGTTTTGACGGCTGTTACGCTGGCATTTCTGCTTTAACTGGAAATAATAAAAAGGAACTGCGCTATTCTGAACTTATTCAAATGCGTCATTTAGGTTTGCGCTTTGACTGTCTCAGAATGGTGTCGCGTATTCTAATTTCGGGCGTGTTAAAGCTTTTTAAAGCAGCAACTTTCCAAGGTAACAAAGGATGCGGCTAGTATTGTTGATGACCTTACTGTGGGGTCCAGATATGGTTGAATTCCTAAGTACTTGTACGAGTTTACTCAACATCGTCATCATGTCTACGCCCACTGCTGGGCAAGGCTTCTCCCAGAGTACTCCAATTAACCAAGTCCTCTGGCAACTGTGATCGCGGTATCCTCGTAAACTCCTCCATTTCACCTACCCACCTAACTTTCTATCACTATCATCTAACCTCGCACTATCGGCGAAGCTGGCCGATAGTTTACTGAAACAGGTCACGCGATAGTCATGTGACAATTTGGCGAGAACATGTCACGTGACATTGCGTTAGGTGATTTTGCCGGAAACGTGTCACGTGATTTTGGTGGGAACATGTCACGTGGTCACCCAAAATCACGCAACGCAATGTCACGTGACAAAGTTCGCGCCAAAACAACGTGACGAAATCTCACCCGGCGGGTTTCCGCCAAAATGGCGTAGCGGTATTTCGCGTGGTATTTGCACAATTCCTGACAAATTACGACTACCTTAAGCAGCTTCGCGGCTAAAAATCAGAAAAAAAGAAAAAAAAAGAAAACAAAATGCAGCTTGCGTGTTCCGCATTTCAAGTAGTTTTCGAAGTAGTTGAACGCGCTCCACAATCTATTTTTTTCTTTTTTTTTAAATGCGGAGCGTTTCTTAGTCGCACGATGTCGCGCTTCTGCGGCCGGCGGCGCCGTCCACACCCCCACTGCGCATGCTCGGCTCGTCTCGTGCCGGCCCACCGGGCGTTCAGCAAGCCGAGCATGCGCAGTGGGGGTGCGGACCTCTCCCCGGTACTCCTCTCCCTCGAACGCGGGCGTTGTGTGTATATAAGCGGCAGAGCGCGCGTTCGGAATTCAGTCAAGGGCGTCTTTGCGGACCTCTCCCCCGTACTCCTCTCCCTCGAACGCACGAGAAGCAGCGGCGAAACGTGAGCAGCGAGCTTTAAAGGCCCAACCGCATGCACGCGATTTTCGAGCGACAGCGACAAGCGACAGCGACAAATGAGCTCTGTCGCGCTGTCGCGTCGCGGCGGCTGCAACCACATGTTGGCGACAAAGTGCCATTGTTGCTAGATTGAAAACTATCGCGTGCACGCACGTAAATTGCAAAAAAGAATTTAAAACTAGATAAATGACCAGATGATAAATTTATTATTGCTTTTTTTGTGAGAAAAAAGACATAAAAGTGTTCGGCGACTCCCTTTTTTCCGCAATCTTTTGTTTAACCGCGACAGTAGTACCTGCAGTGACCTCGAGGGGGCCCCCGGATGCTACGCCGCTACGCTACGACGCACTTTGGAAACTGCGTCGTAGATGTTTGACTGCGCGTCCCATCGCTGTTGCGATACGACGCCACGCTACTTCTTTGAGTAGCTGGGACTTGTAGTGTGGGCTCGACATGTCCCATATAGCGTTTTCTTTTTTAACCTCGTCGATGAGACGCTCGTTGAAGGCGTGCTTCTCGAGGTTCGACATGGCTGCCTCGGACAGAGTAGGCCTACCTTGCACAACGACGTTGTTGACATTGCAGCAAGCTACCACCATTGCAGTAAGCTACCAACGAAGCATCAAAACAAGCCGTCGATAACAAGATTAACGACAAAATACGGCCGCTGCCTCACTCTCCGCGTGAGATGTGGCTCTAGAGAAGGTAGTCTATACATTGCAGTCCTTAAATAACGCGCGGATAACAAGCATCAAGAGCAAATTGCAACCGAAGCGAGGATCAGGCGTGCCGCCATGTTGCCGGAAATCGTCACGCTCACTTCCGGGCGACAAGCGATCTTTTCTAGTTTTCCAGAAACGCGCGACGCGACGAGCGACAGCGACGGATGGGGCTTCGCGACAGCAAATCCTGTCGCTGTCGCTTGTCGCTGTCGCTCGAAAATCGCGTGCATGCGGTTAGGCCCTAAGACCCCAGGTACGTGAGCGAGAAGCGGCGTGCAAATGTCGTCAACGAGACGCGGCTGCGGACGCTGCTCGTGGACGCAAGAGCCTTCATTCAATAAATAAGAATAATAAAGACGAAATAACAATTAAGAATTCCCAAACCATACCCAATTACGCAACATTCACGCGATACCCCCACCACTCTGCGACGCATTTACTCGAGTTGCCCCCGTGGGAAGATGCGGGCGGCATTTTTTTCTTTTCTGTCCTTTCAGAGTATTTTTTTCTAGTTCATGTTATGCAATGAAATATTGTGCTACTACACGCTTCTTTATCATTGTGAACAATATGTAACTTTCGTATGTACTATTGTTTTCAACCACTGTATATTTAGTTTTGTTCTGTAATTATTAACAAGAGGTCCCGCTGCAGTCTTTTTTTTAACCGTGGGACCTCTTTCTGTATACTTTCTTCTGTTGTATTATACCTTCAGAAATAATAAACTTGAACAAGAACTTGAACCCACGTGATTGTAAGTTGGACGGTCACCTCTAAGCCGGCAACAACAACCTCCGTTCCTTCGAACTGGAATTTTCGCCTCAATGATGAGGCTTATCGCTGCACGTGGTTCCGCTGCGAAGCTTCAAATTCAATTTTTTAGCAGCGAAGCCGTAATTTGTCAGGCACCTACAATGCCACGTGGCATTGCGTTGCGTGGTTTTGGGGTGATCACGTCGCACGTTCCAACCGAAATCACGTAACAAAATGTCACGTGACATGCTTCCACCAGAACAGCTTAACGCTACGTCACGCGACGCGTTCCCGCCGAAATCACGTAACGCAATGTGACGTGACACGTTCCCGCCAAAATATCGCACGACCATCAAGTGTCTCGTTTCAGTAAACTATATCGGCCAGCTTCGCTCTTATCTGGACTTGAGCGACCTAGCGGAGGCTGCGTACTTTTTTTCGCCGGTGCTTCTGTACAGCTCCGTACGATGGAGACAGAAGAATGGCCTACATTGCCAAAGCCGCAGCCTAAGCAACAAACAACGCCAAAGCCACAGCGACTACAAGGGACTCAGCGGATTTTGGTCGAGTCAAACAGAGCGCTTCCTTCCGACAGATTGCCCGAGACTGAGGAGGAAATCACTGCAACGCTCCGGCCTCTTTTGAATACCGTGCCACCCTAGGCTACATGCAGAGTCCGACAGCCCAAACCTACCTGAAAGTACTGGATACCCTTCATCCATTGCTTTCAGCGGGACTGTGATCATCATGGCTTTGATCATCAGGGGACTGTGATCATCCTGGCCTCTTCACACTGGATCAAAGAACGCTGTAAATTCCTAGTGCTGTGCTAAAGTCGCCAATACCAGAGGGACATCAGCGTTGGTGCCTGACCGTACTCATACGCGTGCAGTGCTCACTTTCTTCCTACTCCCTCTTTCTTTTCCCCTTTCCCTCACCTCCAGTGCAGGGTAGCAAATCGGACGCTCGTCTGGTTAACTTCCTTGCATTTCCTATTCCTTTCTTTCTGTCTGTCTTTTCTGTACATTTCTCTAGCCGGGCTTGAACCCCACCCGAAGCGCGTTCCGTTACACGGTTTATGACGGCGCCGTCTCGTTGCTCCTCGGAGCGCCACGTAAATTTGCACGCGCCTGTCGACGTCACACCGGAAATATCGTCGAAGAACACGCGTTCAGACGCGCTTCGCGGCCCTTTGTGTACGCGTTACGCAAGGTCAGTGCACGCGGCGAGGCCTGCGTGCCTACGCAAGCACGTACTTTGGTTGCGTCAACGAGACACGTTCCTTATTATTACGATCTCCTTCTCCGATATCCGCGCGTATCCGGTAATGATCTGTGCTCAGTTTCGCAAACGTCACGTCGACGGTGCAACCGACCGGCAACGATAATCCGGTCAAACAACAGCGTTCCTTCCTGCGCTGCGGTGCGTGCAGACCACGAATGAAGGACGAAAGGTACAGCAGAGGACGTCACGGGACACTCTTGAGGCCTTATAATAATAAAAAAGTGATTTAAAGGAGAGAATCATGCGAAGTGGGGCCCGGTCACGTGGTACACTCTTAGCACGGTAACCTTTAGTTTATTTTATAGATACACAAAAATCTGAAAATATACTCCTTTACTAAAGGTTAAAGTGCTTTAAGCTTTAGTAAAGGAGCATATTTTCACATTTTTGTGTACCTATAAAATAAGCTAAAGGTTACCGTGCTAAGAGTGTAGGCAAGCGCTAGTATCACGGAGGTAAAAGAAACAAAAACACAGCTATGTTCATGCAGCAAGACGCAGCGTCTTTCTACATCATGCAGTGCACAAGATGCAGCTCCGCTAACGTGAAACCTTGGAATGTGCGAAGCATGTTGTGATGCGCCGGTGTTGCCCACAGGAACACGCCAGTCGCTGCTAATGGGCTTGCTTTATACCGTGGCCACGACGTTAGACGCCGACAATCCGGGCGCGTTAGCAGAAACTCGTTAGAATACCTTCATGGCACGACAACCCTGCACATGAACTGTCTGGGTGCACTGTCTCCAAGATCGGCCCACAAATGCACACATACTGTCTGGGTACACGGCCTCCATGATGGGCCCACCGTGGCGACGGCAGTGGTACGCCGCAGGCCAGCCCCTAAGGTGCCCCGCACCTAAAAAGCTAGGAAGCGACTTCCCATCATTCCGCTAACCTCGGAAAATCAATCTCCTCTGATGCATTGGGTTCGGCGCCTGTCTGGTAGGATTGAGCCCCCCACAGCTGCCGGACTTCTGGAGGCTGTTTGGACGCGGTAACATTTAGTGGCGTTTGACCGTACTACCGCTTTTCTATCAAATCAAATCAAAATGAGTTTATTAACACTTGTTTACAAAAAAAAATGCGTACATAATATTTGGACCAATAGCCTACGTGGCTAGTAGCTGGTCCAATAGAGAAATACATAAAGGTTAGCAACGCACTTGATTGGTCATGAAAATGATTGGTTTTATGCACATGGAAGTTTCAGCGATGTACAATCTACGTATGAAAAGGTGATTACAATTCACTAAACACTTGACCTGGGCCCACTTCCCGTGATTCTCTCCTTTAAGTACTTTATGATTAGGCTTGAGGATAATCACGTAACTCTCTTTCCTACTAGCTCTTTTCTTTCCTCCATGGCTAGATTAACACATAGTCAGGCGCCACTAAATGTTACCGCATCCAGACAACCTCGAGTGGTCCGGCAACGAATCGCGCCTAATCGGCAACTAATGGCGCCTAATCCTACCCGACATGCACTGCGCGCATGAAGTCAGAGATGGCTGGCCAAGCCGAGGCTAGCGGAATCACGTGACGCCGCCTCCTAGATTGTTTTCTTTACCCGCCACGATGCAGACTACGGCGCAGACGTGGTACCCCGTCCTTCCGGCAACGCGCTGCTCGCGTGCGGCGCGTGTACACGACATTGCGGAATCGCTCGTCCTGCTTTCGTTCTTGCGCTGACGGCGAAGCAGTTTCCGCCGACGTCCTTGGCCCCCGAGAGAGCGGTGGCCTGCTTCGGCCCAGCTGGCCGCCTTCCTCGTGGAGGCGGCATTGCGGCCACGCTGTTCTGGCGGAGTTCGTTGGCCGGTCGCCGACAGCCACGGACGAACTCGCCGCTGTCTTTGTTGCTGCTGCCGCCGCCGGTATGCGTCGCCGGACGCGTACTTTCGCCCCGCTTTCGCGGCCCCGTGAGAGCAAGGAAGGAAGGAAGGGGAAGCGCTTTGCGGGTCACGGCGACGCAGGCGATCGGCAGCGCGGTCTCTATAACGTAACAAGAGAAACGCGAGAGGTGTACACACTTCGAGTTTGTGTAGCCGACGAGACGTTGCAACACGGGCGTACACAGACGCGCGCGCGCGCCTATAGCTATAATGCGTGCCCTTGTTTCTGCGTAACCCGCGGTGGCAGCTTAGCGGCATGTGTATACGTATGAGTGCTACGCTGGAGGTTGCGTGTTCGAGTGCCGTCAACGGCCTGTGGCCGCGTTGCGACAGGGGCGTAATGCAGAAGGGATACAAAAAAAAAAAATTAAAGCCACTTCCACGCGTGTGAAATCTGAGTAAGCAGCGAAGCTGGGGCAAAGGTTGTCGGGTTCACTATCAGTACCACACGCAGTTGTCATTGTCACTATCACCGTCATGTAGCAATGAGCTGAGGAACCAGTGTGGGTAATGGGTTGAGGTCAAGAAAGGGTCCACCTTACCTTTCTGAGGAACCCCATGCTTTTTTCTTTCTTCCTTTTTTTTTCCCCTTCGCTGTCACTGTCATGTAACAGTGGTCTGATGCCAGAGGGGGGGGGACAATGGGTCGAGAGAATGAACGTACCTTGCGCAGGCGGTGAGTAGGCTTTCTTTCTTTCTTTCTTTCTTTCTTTCTTTCTTTCTTTCTTTCTTTCTTTCTTTCTTTCTTTCTTTCTTTCTTTCTTTCTTTCTTTCTTTCTTTCTTTCTTTCTTTCTTTCTTTCTTTCTTTCTAGCAGGGAGCTCCCTAGCCGGCACTGCGTGCCACTGAGCCAAGAGTTACGCGTGGGATCGACGTCTTTATGTAGGTTGAATAGTTGTGCGCGTTAACAGGTACTTCGACAGTACTGCGGAGCCTAACGGTCAGTCCATGATACGTCGCAACGGCGGCGCCAGTGCCAGATCACAGACGCCACTGCGATGGCATTATGTGCATATTATAAGCGGCCTTCACTGGCGCATTCCTGTGGTGTCGGGCAAAGCTAGACAAAGCCATGCTGAGTCACAGAGTAACATGCGTAATGTTGATTTATTTCTGGAGTTAAAACGTCTTAAACCTAGCCATGATATATAAGAGACGCCGTAGTGAAGGGATCCGGAAATTTCGACCACCTTGGGTTCTTTAATCTTCACTGCCATCGCACAGTACACGGGCATTTCGCCTCCATCGAAATGCAGCCGCCGCGGTCGGGATTCGATCCTGCGACCTTCGCATCAACAGCCGAGTGCCATAACCACTAGATCACCGTGGCAGGGCAACATATGTAATGTTTATTGCATTGCTATGACGGCGGATAAATCATGCTATAGCTACAGTTCACGCTAGGTAAGCACCAACACCACGAGCTGTTTTCTACAACTATCACCACGAGTGCAGATGCAATACGTTTAATTGCACTGCACAGAACTAAAAAGCACGAAAAAAAAAAACGCAGTGCCAACCACACACGCTAACAAAATTGCAAACTAGTTAACACCACACGCAGCGATCTGTATGAGGTCGCAGGCAACGTTGTACTGTTCAGTATTCCGTGGAATTATTCGCTGTGAGCACCGTTGTATACTTTCCTTTTCTTTGTAGTGTGAGGTGGCCGCGATATGTTCATTTGTAATTCTCCAAATTGTACTTTTACAAGCCTAACGATTCAAAGCACTGATACCACATGTCTCGTATTTACTCTTTTCAACTCGAAAGCTTGTGTCTCAGAAGATTCGGCATCGGGATTGCGTACTCCAAAACAATCTTCACAGTGAAATCAGTTGTTGTTGTTGTTGTTGTTGTTGTTGTCCTCAATTCTGGCACATACCCACCTTGGGGGATCGGCAAAGATGTGAGAAGTTGAAAGAGTCAAGTCAGAAGTACTATGAAATACCAATCAGAATCGAATAATCAGGATGGAATTAACGGTGAAGAGTACGAATTTATGAACAGAACAGGCCTGAATCAATTATGAATTTTGAAACAGTAGAGCATACATCCCCGTGGCAATTTCAGAATCAGAAATCAGAAATGTTTTTATTTTCCAACAAAACTGTTGGGGGTCCTTCAGGCGAAAAGCTGCACTATACAGCTTGAATGTGCCTGAAGGCCCTCACATGGCAGCAGTAACACCACAAGCAGCATACACGCACATTTTCACCATATATCCAGTTATAACACACATTTTCAATGCAACAAAAAAAAATGTAACATGTTTAATAACATAAAAAACACATGGTATACATAAACAAAATAGAAATCTAATACATGTATTCAGAGGAAATGTCAAAATTCATTGCTATACATCAGAAAGAGTGGGTACAACACTAAGAAAAAGTATTAGTATAAAAATGGCTGTGATGCACAACGTGATGATACACTTTTTATTGAAACACTGAGCGCGAAATAGACATTACAAAAAATGAAAAAACAACAATGCGAAAAATGTAAGGACTGTTTTGTTTATACCTTCATTCAGATTTGCAAAAGTACTCTCTAATTTGCTTGCGAGTCAAAGTATTTGGAGTAAATCTTTCCGTTTTCAATTTATTTAACAATGAGGGTAGTCCTAATGAGAAGGCTCCCAAAGACAGATTATTGGAGATGGAGAATTACAACCCATTCCTACGAAGAGAATCATTCAATGTGCGTTTTCTTAATGACGATAACCGAGTGCATTTTAAGAAATAGTGATCTATAGATTCGTCTTCGCCGCAATATGGACACAAAGGCGATGGGGCCAGACCAGCTCTGTGCATATAAAATTTTAATTTAGGAATGCGGCGACGTAACTGCGTAAAGACAACTTCTAGATTTCTGGAGGTGAATGCATTTCTATTCCAGGGGTATAAGTGGTGTGGACAGTCATTTAAATTAGTTAATAAGGTATTACTAGATTCTTGCCTTACCGCTCTCCTTCTAAGTCTTGCAGCAGTTAAGACCGCTGACGCAGGAAGTAGTGATACAATTGGACCACTAAGAGATGCCCTCGCCAAGCTGTCCGCCATCATTGCGTGGGCACTTCTTTCTTCACTTGCGCCTTCGAGCGTTGGAGCCGAAGGCGCGCCCGTAACGCGCGCTCGTTCTTCACTGCTCGCTTGGGGAACGAAGATGTGTACATATGTGAGCCGTATGAATCGCTTGGTTTTCTACGAAGGAAGGAAAGAAAGAAACAAAGATTAAATGAACAAATAAAGAAGCAACGCAAGGGAAAAGACAGCAAGAAGGAAGGAAAGAAAGAAAGTGAGAAAGGAAAGAGAGAAGGAGAGAAAAAAGTGGTAGGTCAGGGACATGCACGCCAACCTTCGCTTGCCTCCGTTTTCCCGACAGGGAAAGGGCCCCTGGATTCCTTGCAATAAGCCGCGAGAACAAGCCGCGATTGGTGTAGGTTCCACACTCGATAACCTACGCGTTTTGCGTGCGAATAAATCAATGAAATACATTCGAATAAAACAAACAGCAATACTCTGCAGAAAGCGAGAAATCCACTACGTCCGCAGCATTTCTGGGCGGCCTGTTCGCGACACCGCCGAGGGCCCAGATGATTTCGTCACCCGTTTTAACAGGATAGCTGTTTAGGCTTGAGTTCCCGCCGTACCGAGCGTATGTTGCAAACTCTGTGCAGGCAGGTGGAGTGAGAGCAATGCCACGTGATGCAGCAGAGTAGTTTCGAGCACAAAGAAATAAAAAACAAAAAACAAAAGAAACTTTCTAGGCTTGGCGGGGATCGTAGCCGGGTAGCCCCGGTCCGAAGGCGAGCATCATGGCCACTATAGGATATACACACGCGCTTGCAGAGCATGCATTCTTGGGAACCATATGAATGCATTGTACCGACGATTGCAACACAGCTTGCTGTGGGCGAGAAAAAGAGAAAATGAGAGAGAAGAGAGTGAGAGAGAGGTAAAGAAAGAAACAAAAGCTTGAAGTTGTGCAGAAGGGACCAGCGTTTGCCCTTGACCGACTACATTGTCCGTGGCCCACTCACTCCTGCTATTGCAAGTGATAGCGTCACACAATATTGATATTATGATATCGCGATAGCGGTATCATGATATCATTATGATAACATCATGAGTGAAGCCAACGCTTGCCCTCCATCCACTAGCCACATCCTTGCCTGCAGCCCAATGATATATGATAGTGATAATGATAGTGCTACACGCCAGCTATAGTGGAATTGATACCCATACCCTAAGCTCCTGTGTTTACTCCGACTTCCCAGGGCGTGGAACTGGCTTTACCGTTCGTGTCCATTTGTTTTGAGATAAATAACCTGAAACGAATTGAATTGAAATTAAATGACATTCATGGGAACAGAGTAAACTGAAGCCTTTTTTATTGTCTACGTTCCACGCAGAGTAAGATGGACTGCTGATACTGTCGCAGTTGCTTTAAAATTGTATACTCGACTTTACTGCACCTAAATTATTTATCTTATTTTATTTACAAATACTGCAGACCCTATTCGGGCCTAAGCACGAGTATGTACATCATTATACATGAACAATATATAGTACCAACAATGATCACAACTGTTGCCCACAAATATGGCAGATTATAGTATGTCAATTACGGTCACAAGCAACAAGATGAGCTTCGAAAATTGGAACACAACAGTAATGTAGCAGTAATAAAATAGAACATCTACATACAGCAATGTAATACATAAAGCAAATTACATAATACAACATCAAATGAAAAGCGAACGCAGGAGGCAACTGCCTTCATTACGACAAAGTATAAAACAATTCTACAGGTCGAAGGAAATGTTGTTCGAAAGCTGAACGAATGATTCTGTTGTATCAGCGTTAACTACTCCTTCTGGTAATTTATTCCATAGTGAAATTGTTTGGGGAAAAAGAGAACGTTGAATTATGTTAAGATTACTAAATGGTTGCTTAACTGTTTTTGCTGTGGTTTGTACGACCAGACTGCATGGGGGGCTGAGCTAAGTAACTTTCACGCGGTATTTCATAGTGACCGTGGCACGGCTGATGTGAAAATTCGGTGCGATATACCAATATGGTTTAATTAACGCTTTCGGCTATCCCATATTCTTCACGTTGTCTGCCAGTTATACAGGGAAACAAACCCGCAACCTCTGATGGAGTCTGTGGACAAGAGCGACAAGTCGAGGAGCATACAGTTTGAGTGTGCTCGTAGTGATTACGTACGATGGAAAACCATAACTGTGGTATAACGGTGTGAGGTGCCTTCCACAGTAGACGAACAACCGAGCATATCGTGCAGCTTTCTCACGAAGCAAGCCCGTCGGCCATGACCCGAGCGATCTCATTTTCTTATTTCTTCTTCTTCTTCAGATTGAGGAAACGCCGGCCTTAATTGTACGTTCGGATTTCAACACCCTTCGCCGGATCGCTGACGCAGAACGCGAGAAACGTTTCTTTTTCCTCATCGTGAATGCAGTATAGGAATGCGTTGTGCAGAAGTGGTTGCAGGTGCCCCGCCTCTTGAATAATAGGAAGCGATTTGCTTCTATTGATTCGAGGAAGAATACGCGAAGCCTTTACACGGTCTGCTGGCTCCGCGGCGTATTCTTGTCAGCGTACAGTTTCTGAACAAAGATAAGTACTGCTTGTGTTATAACTCTGTGACAATGGGAAGCGAAATCGTGTTGCCGGTTTGGTAATGCGTTATAGTTCTACAAAGTAGAAGAGAAGCCCAGGGGAAGATGGAGGCTTGAGTCGATGAACAGATCGCTAAAGACGATTAAGAACAGGGAATGTCGCGGGAGCCAACGTTTCGACAAGTGGACTTGTCTCGGTCAGGACGCCAACTGCCTTTTCGAGTGTTCGTTTATGTACGCCATTGCACACCCTCCCCCGGCCCCGCCACGGTAGGTCTAGTGGCTAAGGTACTCGGCTGCAGATCCGAGGGTCGCGGGATCGAATCCCGGCCGCGGCGGCTGCATTTTGATGGAGGCGAAATGTTGGGGCCCGTGTGCTGTGCGATGTCAGTGCACGTTAAAGAACCCCAGGTGGTCGAAATTTCCGGAGACCTCCACTACGGCGTCTCTCATAATCAGAGCTGGTTTTGGGACGTTAAACCCCACAAATCAATCAATCACACCCTCCCCCGTCCACAGAAGGAGAGGAGGAAAATAGCGCCACGGGCGAACAAAAAAAAAAAAAAGAAAGAAAAAGAAAAGAGGGGGGGGGGGGCGGAGTTGGGTGAGATGTGTTAGCGTGACTGACATAACAGGGAAGAACGAGAGCTTGCCATGCTGCTGAAAAAGTGACTACAATGTCTAACTCCGTTTTCGTCGAACTGGATGAGGGATCAGCACCTGAAAAGACACTTGCGGGAAGAACACTGTTAGTCTATCTCTTTTCAGGTGCTGTGGTTCGATACGCCATGGTTTCAATGCGTAATAAGAGCACCTGCAAATATTACTCTTGATGCACTGCGCTAGTTATAACATTTTGTGCTTTGACTATGTCAGTAGTGATGAAATTCGTCATACCTTGGCAAAGACTGCGCTTGTTTCGGCGCAATTAATATAGCGAACTATTCGCGAAACTGTCGAAAAATATTCGGGCGTACAGATAACGGCGATTCGGGTCGAACAACGAATATCGAAAGGGACTCTGTTCGATTACGTATTCGATTTTTTTTTTCAAATACTCGCGCGGTGCACACCTATTCTTACACCGTATATCAAAACGCGTCAGTATTTCATTATTAAAACTGCTATCAAACCCTGGCAATTTTCTTCGCGGCGGTGGCTCGGGCGCGCATTTGCCCTTGCTTTCGCACTTGGCACTCAATGAATTGCCTCCGAGGGTACGATTGAGCCAAACCGGAAATCACCCTCGCCACCTTATCGCTAAAGACATCGACACCGCATTGACCTTTATCAGAGCTATACCGCCCTGTGTGACACTCAATTCCTCATGACACTCAATTTGCGTACGCGCTTTGCGCGTACGCAAATTTAATGAGATAGACATTGGCGTAAATAGCGGAAGCCAATGCAGGCTCATTAATTTGAGCACACGAAAAGCAGGGCGTAGGTAAATACGTACCGCCAACTTCCGCTTTATCGGTACATTTACATCCACGCTCACGCGTGCAGGAAGACAAGAAAAAAAGAAAGGAAGAATCGCGCGTGAAAAAGTATTGCAAGTACACCGCAGCAAGGTGGTTTCGCGTTCAGACGAATGTGCATAAACATTGAGGTCTAACTTACAAAAGCGTGTAATGAAAAAAAAAAAAACAAGCAAGAAGAACAACAGCTTACACGCCTGCGAAATCTGACAAAACAACGTAGCTTCAAGCAAGCGCCACCACCTTCCCAGCGCTGATTGAGTTATTTCTTCATCTTCTTTCCTTGATCTTTTTTTATATTTATTTATTCCTTTCTGCCATCTTTCTTTCTTTATCTGTTTCTATAATCGCTCACCCCTTTCCCTCCTCCTCAGTCTCAGTTCTCTTTCTCATCCAATTGCTAAACTGCATTGTACAAGGCTATACTCCATGCCTTACCCTCTCCTCTCCTCCGTTCCTTTCTCCGCAGCGCTCCTTCTCACCACCGCTTCCCTTTCCCACACCCTTTTTATCATATACTGTACACGGCTATGCTATGTTAGGAGGGGCTTGGCACATACCGGCTTTCTGTGTAGCATACCCGCTGAGATCTTTGAAACGACGCACGGTTACAAACCCCAAGCTTAAAAAACAGCTACGCTGTTAAAAATGAGAAACCACAAAAGTACGCGCTGTAGTTAGAAAAGTAACTGTATCCATTAATAATTGCCAGCGATTTAACGAGGGTGTGATTGTGAAGCGTAGTGCAGGGCTCCAGAAATTTCTACCACCTGGTTACTTCAACGTGCATCCGTATGAAAGTATAATACACGGGCCTCCAGCATATCAGCTCCATTGAAATGCTACCGCCATTAAACCGGGATCGAACTCGCATCATACCGATCAACAGCCGAACACCGCAACCACTACGTTTTTTAGAGCAAAGCTGTGTAGAGCTGGGTCCTTGTCTTCTCTCAAATAGAATGCGAATAAATAAATAAATAAATAAATAAATAAATAAATAAATAAATAAATAAATAAATAAATAAAAACCAGTGCAGTGTGAGTAAACAGTGGAGCTGGCATGCATGCGCCACCGTCTTGCCAACGCAGATTGAGATTTTTCTTCATGTTTTTGCTATATTTTTCTATGTTTCACTCTTAATCTTTCCCTCCTCACCATCAATTTTCCTTCCCAGCCCTCGCTGTTGGCCTTGTGATCGAACAGAGTCGGCGCCTAGCGGCGGACGGGCGAAGGTTTCAAGTGTGGATGGCTCATCGCGTCGTCTACTAGCTATTGTGCGTTTACATGCCCGAGTATACGTCATATATACATAGCCTCCAGTATGTTCGTTGCTTGTGCTGCAGCAGTGTTAAAGGCTTGCATGTATTCTTATCCAAATATATACAAAACTATTCGACCTTGCGCTGCAGTCGTCCCTATTTGACTCAGTTGTCTAATTGCACCCAGTTGTCATTAGACAACTAAGTGCGTGTGTCGAGAGCATGCCATGTCATTGTCACACGCCAGGTCTGGCGCAACATATTTCACTTTACCAGCTGCGCCCGGTCTTTCAAGCATAACAGAAAGTGTGGTTGCCGTTCTTCTGAACAAATCGCGCCTGAATCGTCAACGTGTAAATGCAGTGCGGTAGCGATATCGTCTCGCGATTGCGTGGTTGTTTTGTGGCAACACAGATGAGCTGATATGAGCTGACACAAATACATGTCAGTGGTATAAAAAATAATAATCCGACACATGCGCTCCTGTCACGACCTACTTGTTAATTGTCGTACAGTAACTTGACTGTCACTTAGCGGTTCCGCGATAAGCATTCATTGTGCTGAAGAGGTCTGTACAGTGTTGGTACCACTACGGAGAAAGTATCCGACAGGTGAACTGTGACACGTAGGCATGCCTGTTCGCCAAAAAGGAATAAATAGTGTATTACACGAGGATCATGCGTGATGCGGCAGCCCGGCGTTTAATATAAGTTGAGCGTTATTGCCGCGTCGTTAGCATGATGGAAAATAGCGCTTGCGCCGGTCTACGTCCGCAGAAAACTAGCCGAGGCGCGGCTTCGCCACAGCAACCACGCCCAGCTAAGTACAGCCAAATAAGATAAGCATAGTTGATGCTAATTAAGCTAAGCCAAGTATAACTAAGCTAACACTAATTATGCCACGCCCAACTAAGCTGTGGCTAATTATGCCGATCGTAATCAAGTTAAGGCTAACTAAGGCAAGCTTAATTAAGCTAATACTAATGAAGCCAAATCTGATTAAGGTAACGATGATTAATTCAAACATAATTAAACCACTGATATTAATTAATGCAAGCCTCAACTAAGTCTACTTAAGCCAACTATGATTAACTTGACATGCCTAATTAAGGCAAGCATAAATGAGTTACGACTAATTGAGGCAAGCAAAATTGAGCTATGACTAAATAGGTTGCCAAGCGAGACCTTGCAAAACCTAGCAAGACCTAGCAAAACCAAGTAAAGCCTATAGTCGGATACAACTCAAGTCTGCAGTGAAGCCCCTCCCACGCCCTTACAACCGCCAGCCACGGTACCACCGCGGAGCCTCAAATAGTTCCTTCTTTGAACTTTCCACGTCACCAAAAAGCGAGGGTGCAACAATCATGGATAGGTGCATAAATTTTGATGTCTTCATTAGTTTATTACAGTGGAACCTGGAAAGGGTATTCTTTAATGAGCTGAAATCAAGTGATTCCAATGGAAAAACTCGAGGCGCCACAAACGAGGCCATCCGAGTTTTCCAACCCAGCTCAGTGAAGTTCACGCGTAAAACTGGCCTGTAAGGAAGTGAACTGTATACGTGGCCTTTTGCAGATGGAAACGATGAGACTCCGCACATCTTCGTCCATACTTCTCGAACACCTCATGACTTATACCGATGAAAGGAATCAAGAACAGCGGACGCTCCAC
Organism: Hyalomma asiaticum; assembly: GCA_013339685.2. Lineage (NCBI taxonomy): Eukaryota > Metazoa > Arthropoda > Arachnida > Ixodida > Ixodidae > Hyalomma > Hyalomma asiaticum. Next base: position 58,760,929 of record CM023489.1, on the reverse strand, counting down.
AGGTATTGAAGGCATAAACACGGCACCATTTTGAAAAGGTTGCATGAAGGCGATTTTGTTTGCTTCCGTGATTGGCTGATGGAATAACATGGACGAGCGTGGTCCATCGGCCCTTGTTGCCAACTGCTGTTTTTTTTAAAAGTTTTATCCTACTATAGCAATACCATGCCAAACTTCAAATCGACCAGCATTGTCAATTTCTTAGGAGCGAAGCACCTTAGGGTATGTGCTTGTCCGTCCACGTTGGGAGTGCGTCCGTCCGACACGGCACAGCTATAGTGTGGGTGTTGGCCCGTCCTGCACCAGTGTAAAGTCCGAGGACCTCGATGAATATAAACCAGGCTTCGAAGGGCGGCGGCAGACAATACGCCTGTAAAGCGCCGAGCAGCGAGACGCCACGATGCGTTTATTCCAACAGAAAAATCCAAGCATACACGTGCCACGCGCTCGCGGTCGTACTTCCTCTTCTTTCGCGCCGGCTAATCCCTTTCTCTCTTTAACAGGCAGTGCACCCAGACAGTGTATGTGTAGGGTTGTCGGGTCAGAAACGATTCTAACGAGTTTCTGCTAATGCACCCGGGCTGTCAGCGTCTAACGCCGTCGTCGTGGCCACGGTAAAGCATTAGCATTAGCAGCGGCTGACGTGTTCCTGTGGGAAACACCGCATGTTTCGCACCACCCCAGGTTTCACGTCAGTCAACTGTGATGATTGTAGGGGCAAAGCACCTTAGGAACGCTATCTCTAAGGTCTCGCCTACTCGCAACCACTGAAGGACGGCGGTAGAAGTCATGAGCATGACAGCAAAAATGAGAATGACTCAGCGAAGCAAGATTAAAGTTAGGCAAAGAAAGACAACCTGTGGAATGGCCTCGGAGGCGGGTACTTAGTTCAGGAAACCCTAAATATTAAGGCGTAGAAGTTATTCGTGAACATGAGTAATGAAATATGCAATTGACTGAGCGAAAAATCGACACTCCAAATACAATGGGAATGGTTTCGAACGTCGATGATAAGTAGAGGAAACACCGAAGGATGGTGGAAGGAGCCAGTCATGCGCGTGACTCAGCAAAAATAGCGATGTCTCGGCGCAAAGAAATGAGCACTCAAAAACCGATGGACCGATTCCATGGAAGGGAACAGATTGCGGCTTCGAACCCGTTGGTTCCAAGATCGACTTCCAAATGCCTTAGCTTTCGCTTTCACGCCTCTTGAGGGATAGCCAAGGACTTCTCAGAATTTTTTATCCCGCTAAAAAATAAAGAGCAGGGGGTCGCTGCAATAAAATGAAAAATAAAGACAAGAAATCCAACGACGACAGTGTCGACAGTATGCGGATGTTGTTGAACGAGTGCCCACGTAAGCCTCGATGCACGGAAGGACGCGTTACATAACGACGCCCTGTGTATGCGTTGTTTTTGCCAACATAGGCTGATTGCTGCGAGACTGCGGGGATTTTTTCTGCACTGCATTCTATAGCAGGCTTTACTTGGGCGTCTGCCCGCCCCGCCGAACGCATGTCTGTCCTGTTCATTGTTGCTCTGCTTTTCTTCTTTCTTTCTTTGTGTGCGTGTGTGTGTGTTTTGAATCGTCGCGATCTTGGAGGCACTCTGGCGTTTACCTTTATGATTCGAGTAAGATTTGACGACCCTTGCGAGCGTGCGTACCACGTCGATGCAGCAACAAGCCTTCGCTGGCAGCACTGGCGCGTGTATTTTTCTGGCCGCTTACTTCCTTCCGGGACGAGTTTTGGAAAGGTTCCTGTTAGCATCCCGCGTTACTTCTCTTTATACCGCTTTCCTTCTTTCTAGTTTCTTTACTTCCTTTCTTTTTTCGGCCTCCTGTGCATATGCCACACATTTCACCGTCGCGAGACCCTCGCCGCCCGCTGTCCCGATATTCAAATTACTGCCGTTCCTGTCAAAAAACTTCCATCCGTCTTCCTGCTTGGCTTCTCGGTATTTCGGTGTCGATGCGTCGGTCGTTGCTTGAAATTTCGTCAGCTTGACCTGGCCTGTCACCTTCGCCATGACTCATTCGATGCTGTTATTTCTTTAGGATATTTGACATTAAAAGCGAATAGTTCATTCATTCATTCATTCATTCATCATTCATTCATTCATTGTCGGCGTGGTGTGTAGGAGGCGCTGGTGTCATGTCATCTTTGGCAGCTGTTGTACTTCGCTTTGCATGACTACAGAATGGCATAGCTAAAATATTGGAAAAATTGGAAAGCATGTGAAACAGTCGGGTTTCGCAAACGTCTATTCACTTCCGTGTACGTGTAAAAGCAAGGCGTCGAACGTCGACAAGAGTAAGCCGACATTAATGGGACTCGCACGAGAAATAAGTGTAAATGCACGAAAGGGTTTAAAAACATGCGCATAACTTTTGTGCCCACCTGAATAACAAAGCGCACGGACACAAAACAAGATCAAATCTGAACTTTTCTGATTAAGAAAAGAGCTGTAGGAGACATTTACAAAATCGATTGAAGTTGCCGTACTGCGGGTTTTGTATAGTCATATTACGCCAGAGAGAGAGAGAGAGAGAATGAACGAAAGGCAAGGCCGTTAATGAGAGGCGTGTCCGGTTCGCTATCCTGCGCTGGGGGGAGGGTGAATAGGGAAATAGGGGAAAGAAACGAAAGGAGAGAGAGGGAACAGCGCCACCACATCAGTGAGTGCACATTGGCCCTATACCGTCTCTCACAGCTGTAAGCATAAATTGGCGTCTGGACTTAAGCAATGGTAATTGACTGCTTTCTAGGGTTTTACGCCCCAAAAGCACGATAGGATCATGAGAGACGCCGTAGTGGAGGGCTCCCGAAATTTCGACCACCTGTGGTTCTTTCACGTGCGCTGACAACATCGCACAGTAAACGGGCCTCTAGCATTTCGCCTCCATCGAAATGCAGCCGCCGCGGCCGGGTTTGGATCCCGCGACCCTCGGAACAGCAGCCGAGTACCATAGCCGCTAGACCACTTTGGCGGGGCCTTGAGCAGTGGTAGCGGTCATTACATGGGGAATGTGTGACGCCGAAACGTTTTAAAAGCTACAAGCGCTCTTTTCGGCAGTTCCACAATTAATAATAATCAGGGACGAGGAGGAGGAATGGGTGTTTATTTTCGAAACAGCGCTCTGAGAGATTCCAGGAGCCACCCTTGGAGAACTCCTCAGACTAGGTACCCTCCGGCTTCTATTACCATTTCGGCCCTGGCGACAAGCTGTCGCTGGTCATCCAGGTCCGCGAAAGCGAGCTTGGCCTCCCACGTTTCGAATAAGTGCTCTTGGTTTTCTTGTGGCCCCGTGCGTCTTCAGCTGTTTTTCGCGTTCAACATGGTAAGAGCTTCATTCGAGGAGAAGATGAGAAGACGCACAAGGGTGTCAGGTACATTGCAGAGCTTTGCGCGCATTATCGTACCCTGAGTTTAAGTGCTCGTTTGCCGGCGTCTGAATATCACGCTTTCTTCTCCTGGTAGTTTTGGGTGAAGTGAAACGTCGCTCGAGTCGGTACACTCTTAGCACGGTAACCTTTAGTTTATTTTATAGGTGCACAAAAATGTGAAAATATGCTCCTTTATACTAAACGTTAAAGCACTTTAACCTTTATTTATAGGTACACAAAAATGTGAAAATATGCTCCTTTAATAAAGGTTAAAGTGCTTTAACCTTTAGTAAAGGAGCATATTTTCACATTTTTGTGTACCTATAAAATAAGCTAAAGGTTACCGTGCTAAGAGTGTGGCGCTGTAGGGTCGCCGAATGAGTGGTGAGTACCGCCCTCGGTACCCACCAACAGGTGAGAGTCTACGGACACCAAATCACATTTCGTTAATTCACTCCGCCCTAAGTCTCTTGTAAACGACGTCGCGTACAACTGAGCTGTACATTACGAGGAGTGTTGGAGCACTGCTTATACAAAGACACAGGCGTATAAGCAAGGCAATGCATGAGGTATGTACCTAGATTAACGCACACGTACGAGGCGCGGACAATTTGGCTTCCATTCATCGCAGCCTGCACTGAACTCTGTAGCACGCGCTTGTCCTCCGCAGCCGTCCGTGATCGAAGGGTCCTTCGTGAGAATGGCTGTTACAACGCTGTCGTACCGCGTTATCGCGCCTGTAATCACTGTCCGAACGTCTTGATGTTAAGCGGCGGATGTGCGTGTCGGCACCTTTCTGATGCAAGAAAAAAAAGTGACGTTAACGGCATTGTGAAGTGAACAATTGAGGACGAGTGTGTTCCCTGAGAGACCAACAATGCCTTGTTAAACGCATTACCGTACAGCATACTCTTTGCTTCATGGTTTAATAATACATATATGCAGCGAGAAATGAAAATAGCTTTTCTTCTCTACTTTTATTTCGCTCATTATAATTTCGGGAAAGAGAGAAAAGGGGGAAGGCACTAAGGTCAACCATGCGTATAAGACCGGCCTGCTTCCCTAGGACTGAGGATCGAATAACGAACAACATAACGAGGAACTTTACGAACTTTGCCTCATAGGAATACATCCTTCACTGCTCATTTGCTCGAACTAATGTTGCTTAATTTTGTTATTTATGGAGAACTTCTGAAAACAGCAGTAGTACCGGCACAGTGTCGTGTCTCGTAGGAAATCACTATAGGAAAACGAAAGGGGAAAGGACAAGAGGTCTTTTTATTGTTACACGACGTACTATGTTAAACGACATATTCAGGTAATCAACAGATTTTATTGATTGTTTCCACGCGTATGCAGAAACCGAAGCAGAAACAGAAACCTGGATGCCTTTGAGGACGGTTTTTTCTTGCACTTATTGAACACCCGTTTCTAGAGGGGTTTACTTCAACTTATTTTTGTAACTTTATCATCATCATCATCATCATCATCATCATCATCATCATCTTCTTCTTCTTCTTCTTCTTCTTCTTCTTCAGCCTATTTTCAAATCTGCTGCAGAACGAAGACCTCTACCAACGATTTCCAATCCACCCTATCCCGAGCGCCCTGGTTCCACTTTATGCCCACGAACTTCTTAATTTCATTGTTTCATCTGACCTTCTTGCCTACCTCTGTGACGTTTTTCTCTCTTTGTATCAATTTTCTTTATTGTCTTCTAAAATAGTTACTGGTTCATTTAGTAGACGGAATACTTCGCTACAGATAATCTACAGTGAATAAAAGTTTTCAATTTCAAGGATTTTCATATCTAGCGTAGCTTGAGGAAACGAACCTCAAATAGGAAAAGTCATACACCGAGAAGCAAGAACCACACACAACGTTATAAAAAAAAATAATTTTCGAACGAATATTGTTCGGAAGTGTTGGTTGTTTGTTGCTGAGAAGAGTAATTAGCGTGTAGTACGGACACTAGACGAGAGGACGTCTTGTCATGTGCTAGCGCATGTCCCGTCTTCGTGTTTCGTGTTCGTATTCCTCTCTATTTATTCCGCTTAACACTGAATTAACGCAAGCAAATCAGACGATACGGGGAAGAATGCCTTCTTCCAACCAATCGCGCATGAGTCAGCACCCCGCAAAAGGTAAACGCGCAACGCAAGCAGAATAAACAAGAGGGACAGGATAGAGGACAGGACTGTATTCTGCTCGCGTTGCGTCTTTAACTGTTTGCACGGTACGAACCAATTAGCCCAACGACATTCGTTACTAAGTCAGCACTTCCCTGCTTCGTCTGCTTTCCCGATGTTAATGCAGTGTACTCTTTTTTTTTCCCCTTTTCCGTAATGTATCTCTACCAGCGCGCCACATTTGTACATCTAGCAGAAACGACAGAAAAACCTCCAGGGGCTATGGAGGGATAACTCTTAGCCTCGCTACTCTGAGACCTCCTTCTGCGTTTATATATGTCACACGCAGTGCACGTGCTTCCGTAATAAATCTTGAAGCCTTTAAACACTGACCTACATGAATACTCATTTACAGCACGGCTTCCAGTGACCCCACATTTGCATGACCTTCGTATCATGTTTACTGAGTCGTAGGCAAGCAATACCTATACACTGTGAGGCCGCGCCGTGAGTAAGCCGGTAGCTCATTAGTAAAGAAGACAAAAAGCAGAAGTCGTATTAGCGCAAAAAAAAAAAAAAAAGCCCTGCGTGAAAACGCACTTTCATTAATCTGTGCACTGTAATTACGCCTGGCCGACTAATTAAATAGAATGCGTGGTTCGGAATAGACGGTTGTACGCTCGCAAGGCCAGCTACTTGAATAGGCTTTTAGCGCTTACTATGTTCGCTTCTGTCGTGGTCGTACACGTGGATTGACTAAACGACACACGTTACACCGGGTCATTAAGCGCTTACTATAGCGACGTTGGTGTAGCTAATGGTTAATGGAAAGGCAGGGCATAAGCGAGGGTGACGCCGGCAGCAGTCGCTTTTCAATGGGCACATTCTTGTATGTTCGCTTTTGTATTGTTTAATCTTTTTTTTTTTCCTTAGAACTATCGCTGTTTTTAATACATATTAATGGTCTGCCAAACAAGCCCGCTGCCTGATGTGCTAGTCAAGGTAGATGAAGATTAATGCACTGAAGGAAACTGCCTTCTGGAGTTCAAAGTGGCACTTGTCTTTGACCTACTTATGTCTACCTGCGGTCTGCATTGAATCAACATAAGGTTATTGCTGTAGGACAGTGTGCGTTCATAAAGAATAAAATGTCATTGCCTTTTTATAGTGGGCTGAATATATTTTAGGACTGAACGCTGGGCCAGTTGGTAATCCATAGCAATGAAAACTTTCAGTTGCTAGTCTGCGCTTGTGCGCGTGTCTTCCGCGCAGTTCTTCATTGTCATGTCTCAACGTATGTCTTCTTTTGCGCCGTCACATAATGCCAAGCCCAAAAGGATGTCTTTCAGACACGCTTCTTAAGTACAGCAGCTACACACGAATATGGTGATTAAGTAAGGAAGATATTTATTTACCGATTGTCTCCAAACATGTGGCTGTGTCATAGCATTTACTTATTGTACCGAATTATGAGACCACAGATATGTTACAAACAAACAAACAAACAAACAAACAAACAAACAAACAAACAAACAAACAAACAAACAAACAAACAAACAAACAAACAAACAAACTTCAAACGACTTCTTTGTGAAGCATTGCCATAGTTTTTATTGTATTTGCTTCCCGTTTTCCTAATGGCATCTCCATTTCTCCAAGGTTGAGCGTTGGGACAGTTGGTGCAGCATCCTCGTAAGTTTTACAGCGCCAACGGCATAGGGCCAACATATAATGACACACACAGCGCTGGTTGTGTCATTGCATGTTGTCCGTGTGCCGTTGGCGCTGTAAAACTTACGAGGATCTCTATTTCCAATCGTTAATCAGCTGTTTTATCATAGGCTGTCACCCACTAGACTTCGTCTCTTTCATAACGCCGTGTCTTTATGCGGCCTGCTTCTCGAGCAAAGAACAGACATAGATAACAGAAGTTCTTCGAAGGGAATGCCGTGTGGTGACCTACTATCGGATCTGGTTATCAGAATCGACTTCACACTTCAGATTGATTTCTGTGGTTTTACTTCCAAAACCTCAATTTGATTGTGAGAGACGCCTTAATGGAGGGCTGCGGAGGTTCAGACCACCTGGTGTTGATTGATTTCCAGGTTTAAAGGTCCAGAACCACTTTGTGAGAGCCGTCGTAGTGGAGGGCTTCGGCAATTTCGAACACCTGGCGTTCTTCAACGTGCGATGTCAGTGCACGTTAAAAAACATCAAGTGGTCGAAATTTCCGGAGCCCTCCACTACGGCGTCTCTCATAATCAGAACTGGTTTTGGGACGTAAAACCCCACAAAACAACAACAACAGTACAATAGCAACTAGAGCACCGTGGTGGGGCTATTCTGGGGGCTTAGTAACGCTGGCTCGCTAGCGTCACTCGCTCGTCCGATAGCGCTAATCATAATTAATTTGTTTTTGTAGCGTTAGCTACAATGGCCTAGCCAAGCCCGTTTCGCGCGGCACATCAAGAGCCGTGCTGCGCATGCGCAAGGATCAGTGATGTCACACAGCTTGCGCACCGGAGCCACCGGAGCCGGCACCTCTCGCGCACTCCGCCGCCGCCGGTCTGCGCATTCCAGAGGAGTGACGTCGTAGCCGTGGTAGACGCACTGGCGCCGGCGCGCGCTCGCTGTGCAGTCGCCGTCTGACACTGCGCTGGAGCCGCTGCGCTTCTGACTGGCGCTTGCCAGTGTGGTATAGCCATGGAGAAGGAGAGCGCAAATGCTGCTCAACAGCGCAGAAGAGCGGAGAAGCTTGACTCATCGGATCCCGAATCCTGGCAATTAGCGGTTGAGCGTAGGAGGAATGAACAGAAGAAGGCTAAACGTGCTGCGGAGACACTGGAGCAAAGGCACGAACGTCTAGCAAAGCGGCGTCGCCAGGAGGCTGAGCGACGTGCCCGACCACCCCTGCAGCAACAACAAAACGCCGTCGATGACGTCAAGGCTCGCCGATCGACTGAATATACTGTGAAACTCAGCGAAAGCGCCAGTGCGACTCGGACCTTCCAGACGGACTTCGTAAACATTTAAGCCATAACTTCCATTTTTCTTCCTGCCTTCATCACTCTGCTAGAGCACGGCGTACACACGTTAGCACTCTACTAGCTCGCAAGCTTTCAGTGGTTACGCATGCACGACTACGCGCATAGAACCACGACGAATCGACTTCGCGCTGCACCTGTGTACGGTGACACCGATTTCGAGACAATGGGTTTATAGGCAATAAAACAGGGACAAGGTCCGGCAACGTCGATACTACACGGCGTATGCACCTAGCACTGACTGCAGCGTCGGGAATAAGCAAATGAATAGAGGCTGCCGTGTAATTATCGAGCACCGAACCGCGGAGAGAAACACTTTCGCGACTCGGTCAGCCGCGTCCAACACGTCTTTTTTTGCTTTTGGTGCTTTCGACCGCTTACCGCACGGAGGAAACTGTACGTGCCTTGTAGATCATCGTAAAGTGTGTCAACAGAAGACGTGCGGTTTCCTCTAACGATAAGCAGAGTTTCGACATCGGAACTACGTCATCATCCCTTGCGAACTTTTGTGTCTTTCCTGTAAGAAATCTTCAACCTTCAGGGAGACACCGGAAAGCTTTTCTGCACGTAGAAAACAGTGCCGATCAGTCTTGGAGGTTCCCCTGATCATGTGTGCCAAATATTACTGGAGTGCATACAACAGGGCATTCGCAATTTATTTGTAAACACATCTAAAAACCACCTGCTGTCCCTTGAGAAAATGACGTAACAAGGAATGCCGGCTACGTCGCTTGAAGCAGAAGTATCATTACTGATCTCATGATCGCGGAAACACGCTCTGCAATGATTAATTTGTTGGTTTTGAGCTCAATAAATTAAAAAAGGTGTATATTTAGGAACACCAAGAAAAGTCCAGCGGCGTAGTCACTCCTCTTTGTGACGTAATTTGTTGAGAGGAGGGCAGGCGTTTTCCAGATGCATTTTTAACCAAATTGTGAATTGGCTGCTCCGTGTAAAGCATTAATATTTGGCACGCATGTTTATAAAGAGCTTCCGCAAATGACTGACATTATTGTCGGAAAATACTCAGAAAGTGTTGCAAAGCCCTTTAAATGTGTGCCGTATCGTACCGTCGCAAGTTGTAGCCACTAAAGCCTAGTCTATCCACACCTTTAAGGAGACACGACCACCTTGCGATACTTATGCGTCTAGCGCAGCACCTCCAGTTCGCCTCCGACTTGGAAAATCGTCACGACATCGTCAAAACGTCAAAACAAAACGTGTATGAACCCAACGAAAGGGGGAATGTCATGAATTCTATACGATATATAAGATGTCACCACAATGGGTGTTTTTACTAAAGCGACATTTAGCGGTGAGGATAATTAACGAAATTTAATTGAAGTGTAGCTCATACACCCGCGTAGGATATGGGGTAGTGTACTTAAAGTGAAACAAAGATCAGAACACCACCAAGGTTCGAGTGGAACTAACAGGCACCTAAATCAAGCATTAGGGTCGCCTATCAATAATTTTTAAACGTCGTTTTGAACAGCTTCTCACTAAGTCATGTGATTTGAACTACCGTATTTGCTTGCATATCAGCAGCACTCGTTAGTACTATCTGAATGGGGGCTAACTGCTGTTACAACACTATCATTTTCTCCATTATGTCTCAGTGAAATGATGGACGTGTGTACCACTTGTTACCCCCCCCCCCCCTTTCCCCCCAGCCCCTCTGTTTTATGAAATAAAATATGTGGAGCCACGTGTTTGTAGCACAAAACTGCAAGGAAATCCGTACAGATTTCACAAAAATGAAAGCTTTTTAGTGTTAACGACAAATTCGTCCTGGTCTTAGGTTCGAGACCCTCACCAACACTTGTCCTGGGCGGTCGTTACACCGATTGAGCTGACCAAGAGACTAGAAATTGGCAGCGCGAGGTCGAATTGATCGACAGCTATAAGCAGGTGGACAGTAAATGCGGCACGTCTGTTCTGCGGAACCCCGCAATATAGAGTGAAGTGTATGAGATGACAAATTTTTGCATCCAGGTGTCTGCAGCACGATGGCATGAAGAAGTCCGTACGGATTTGTCATTTTTCTCACTGCTGAGAAATCCACGTGGATTCCTTTGGATATTTGTGCTATACAAACATGTGGCTGCCAAATTTTCACTCTCAGAACTCTTACTCGACCTTGGGGTGTTCTGCGGAACTTATTTTCTATATAAGCCTTCCTCTTTTACTTCCCAATTTGTGTTCCTGCGTGCAATTTAATAAACGGGGCAGTGCCTGCAGATGAGCTACCTTGCTTCCCTTCATTCCTTCTCGCTCCAGTGCCACATTTGTGGAACGTGAAACTCGAGCGAAAAGTGTAGAAAATGTTTAGCTGAAAGTTGCCGGCTTCATTTCTTGCTGCAGGGTCTGTACTTGCATAGCGCGAAATTCAAAGAAAGAAAGGAACGGAAGAAAAAAGGAAGTAGTGCACGGTTAAGAATCCCGTACGGTCAGCAGATATTGATGAAGACTGGTATGACTAATATAAGTTACGAGTCCTCGCGTCCATAACTTCAAATCTTTGCCACTTACGCGTGATTAATGATAAAAAGAAAGCTCCGCTCTTACGGCTTTCAAGGCGTGGGACTGGTTGGAAATGCGTATGTTCTTTCTTCTTTTATGCAGAGCCACTTTGGCCGTGTCGCGCACCTAGGGAAGCAAACATTGCGAGCATTAAGTGTGAGCACGTAAACAAAGGGGCCACATTACTGGACTTGCGATGAGGGCTTGTTGTTGTACATTTATGATTAACAGTGTAGCGCGAGCAAACGGTGACGCTAATTTCAGAAGTTGAACAGACACACAGGGCTGGGAATTATTGAGTGAGCAAACCATTTATAGTGCTGCCAAGAAAAAGATGAGAATTTCTACGCGTGGGCTGAAGTGCGTCAAATGTGGATTTCTTGGTTCTTGCCCTGATAACGTCCTGCAATTGGATGTACAGCAGTTCAGTTTTACTGACGAATGGATTGATTACACTTTATGGCGGAATATATGAGTAAGGTATCGCGCCCGATAATAAATAATTGATGACGTTTTGCCGTTTACCTCTCAAAACCACGTTATGATTATGAGAGACGCCGCAGTTGCGGGCTCTGAAAATTCCGACCACCCGGTGTTCTGTGACGTGCACTGACGTCGCACAGTATAAACGGGCCTCAAAATTTAGACGCTATGGAAATGCAGCCCCCGCGGCCGTCATTCGATCCCACGACCTTCGGATGAGCAACCGAATGCCATAGCCAACAGACCACCGTGGCGTGGAACATATGTTCCTATGTGGAACATATGTTGGAAACGCAGTGCCGCGAGTGCGTGTCAATAAGCATTTCGCTTGTCCCCGTTTATTTATACGGCAAAATAATAATTAATCGGCAATTCCATAGCTCACGGATGAAAGGATCTGCGTTAGAGGACCTAGCCTGGAGGACGAAAGTTTAGTGCAAGCGTTCAAACACGTGCACCTCGACGTGAAAATAAATGTCGTTGGCCAACAGATCTGACCTTGTACGTAAACCGGACACGAAGAAAAAGCGCAGAGCGCGAATCATTTCCCCTTCCCCTTTCAAGGGATGCCAAAGCGAACGATCGCGTCCGGTTTGGCGTTGGTGTACGGATGCATAATTTTTCATTCGAATGATTTGCACCGGAAGTGGCTAGACCATAGGGCAACAGTGAGGGCCGAGAGGCGTTGAGTATAAAAGTTTTTCCTCATAATAGGAAATGCTAACGCACCAACAGTAGGAACTTGACTCGCCAGGTGATCTTTATCGCCGCAGCGTTCTTGATAATTTTCTTATTCCTGGAAGGATGCTGTTGGCTACGGCCTCATCTAGACTCATGAAACATACGCGATGTTTTCCTGCCCGGATGTTTCCATCGAATAAATTTGGGACAGTTTGTCATCGTTCGTATGGAACCCTGCCGCGCTCCACCTGGTTTAGAAATACAATTATAATTTCTAAACTAGAGAGAAGCTAAGGGAAACATCAAGGCTTGAATCGACGAACAGATCGCTAAAAACGATGGAAAACAGGGAATGTCACTGGAGCCAACGTTTCATGAAGGGGACTTGTCTTCGTCACGACTGCAACCTGACGAAGACAAGTTCACTCGGTGTCCTGACGAAGACAAGTCCACTTGGTGTGCTGACGAAGACAAGTCCACTTGTGGCATTCCCTGTTCTCCATCGTTTTTAGCGGTCTGTTAACTGATAATTTCTGAGGTTTTACGTCGGCGAAAGCTATGATATGATTGTCAGTCACGCCTTAACTCCGGCATAATTCTAAGCTCCTGCCTTTCTTGAACGTGCGCATAAATTTCGAAGGATACAGCTCGCCTTTCTAGATACCTGTTCAGTACCAGTAATGTAAGTTTTTGTAACTTGTCTGTCGGCTGTATTTCCTATGCCTGATTTCGCTTTCATTTGTGGGCGAGACGGTAAGATACGTTCGGGATTGTAAATAACATCTGGCGTCTCAACGCTTTTATCTTGGCGTAATCAGTCGCTTCTCCTGTGGGGAAGAATTGACGGTGCAACTTCAAGGCATGTACCCTATACCGTTTGAAGTACTATTAAACTAAAACAGGTCCGTGGCGGTTTTGGCTGGAAGAGATGAATAAACAAAGAGAAGTCGACGTAGGTTGCTTTTTAACAGTACGCATTCTTAACCTTTCGACTGGTAGGTGGGCCTTCCTATTGCGAAACGACACTATGGCGAACTAGTTGACATAGTGTCATGCGCAGTACAGCGTAGTAATGCACACAAACGACAACGGAGCTGTATTACCAAGCTAGCTCAACAGCTCGGGTTTGCCTGGTAACAACTTCTCTGTGGCACACTATAAAGTAAGAGAAAGAGGTTCTTAAATTGAAAAAGAAGAGAAAAAGCAGAGGATAGTAACTGTCTCTCGTCGAGGAGGACACCTCAGCCATCCTGTGCGGGGAATGGGGGAGGGGGACTAAAGCAGAGAAAGGAAGATATAGAACAACTTAGAAGAGGGAGACACGGGAGTAGGCGCCATACTGTACAAGGCACAGGTACACATCAAACTCGACACGTAGGAAAACAGAGGCTAGTTTGTCATAGCCGCCTGGCCAACCCCGTGTCCTCGACCCGGTTGTCGGCAGAAAGTACACTGTGGAGAGAGAGGTAGAGAGGAGAGGAGAGGCAGCGAGGTTAACCAGACGAGCGTCGGGTTTGCTACCCTGTACTTGGGGCAAAGGGAATGGGGACTACAAAGGAGGAAAGAGGGAAAAGGTGAGCCTTGCACTCGCACAGAAGGACTACAATTGGTCATTGAGGCCAGTGTCTCTCTTACGCAGGCAACTTCAGCGTCGTGGCATTCCACTGGGAAATTGCGGGCAATTGTACACACGGTATAAGGTGGTCCCTTTGGGTTTTGCGAGTGAATATAGGTTGACCTGTGGAACTCAGAGCAGCCTCATATAATTTCTAGGGGCACGCGTGCTAGCTGATTTGCTTGCGGGTTAATAATAATTGCTGGAGTTTTGCTCAGTGCGAAACCTTAGATATGTTGACGAGGCACGGCGACGAGGCACGGCCTCTGGAAACTTCCGTAACTCGGGGTTCTTGAATGTGCACTGAAAACGCTCAATACACGGGTCTCCGCAGAATTTACACCTCCACCGAAAGTGCGACCGACTCCACTGGTGTCGAACCCGCGCCCTTTTGATGACTAGCCGAGTACCATAACCATCGTACCACCTTGGCCGACTGCCCCGCCATGGTGGTCTAGTGGTGATGACACTCGGCTGCTGATCCGGAGGTTGCGGGATTGAATGCGGCGGCTTCATTTCCATGGAGGCGGTATGCTGAGGCCGGTGTACTGTGCTAGACCACGTTAAAAAACCCCAGGTGGTCGATTATTCCGCAGCCATCCACTACGGCGTCTCTCATAGTCGTATCGTGGTTTTGGGACGTAAAACCCCAGAAATCAATCACCTTAACTACAGTATTCTTTAGTTAGCTTGGTGTAAAACGAGACCTGCGGCGCACTCGTTCCGACCCGGCCTACAACGCTTCGGCACGAAATCTTCAGCCACGAGGACCAAACAAGTCACTTTGACTATACACCAAACGCGACACTTTACCTTGTCTTAAAACGAAAACAAAAGATACCACTTCCGCTCGAGTGGCGCCGGGTTTTGTAGCCGCCGTCTGCTTCGGAAAATCATATCGCTCTGTTTACGACGCGACGGACAGCTCGACGCAGTGACAAAGGTTGGCACAATTAAGCAAACTTGCCTGCAAGCGTGCTAGGCTTACCCTCCATGTGTCACGTAGCTGCCTGCACTGTCAGCCTTTAACTGATTGTAAATGAACCTGACAAGGTGGCGAGCATACACTTGGAAAAAGGAAATGCACAAAAATGTAAGGCTGTGAAATTTACTATAGAAGTAAAGACGCCAGATGTAAAAAAAAAAAATTGGGGAACGCTTAAGCACCACCTTTAAGAGTGGAACGCGCTAGCGTTACCGTGTCCCGTTCGCATCGCCTTCTCCTTCGCCTGTCATTCTTTCGAATCAAATAACTGCGCAGCTGTCATGGCACAACATCCCTTTATTAGTTCACAATGTGCCTCCGTCTTGAGTGGCCTCTATCGCGGTCGGGTGCAAGTCGACGTTGATGCTCCATCACTACTCGCCGACGAGGAAGGTTCCGCAGTGCGCTCAGCACCACAGCATGGTACCGAATCCACCACACGAGTGTGAAGAGAGAGAGAGAGAGTGCGCGCTGCGGCTAATTTGGCCCTAGCTCTGACGTCATAGCTACTTCTGTCGGCATCCGCGAGCAGTGTTGGGCGGCGCAATCGGTTAAAGCTCTGGTATATTTTGACGACTATACATTATTATCGCGCGGTAACCAACTAGGCCAGTATGAGGTTCTTCTGAAGCATATCTTGACGAGAACGGATACGCTGGTCTGGCTCTTCGCCAGCAACATCTGGAATTCGCCGTCCTCTATACGTTTGAGAATGTGCTTTAGTTTGTCGTCTTCTGTCATGGTGGGGCTAACCCGTCTGCAGACATCAAGAACATCCTCAACGTAGCTGGGGCATGTCTCTCCAGGCTGTTGTGCTCGCTGGCGCAGACGCTGTTGGGCGCTGAGTTGACGCACAGCTGGCCGGTCGAACGCTTCCGTGAAAAGGGGTTTGAATGTCGACCAGCTAGTGATGTCCACTTCGTGAGTGAGAGACCAGAGCTTCGCAACGTTCGGCGAGTGGAAAGACACGTGGGAAAGCTTAGACTGGCCGTCCCATTTGATGAGGACACAAGTTCGTACAGAGGAAAGCCAATCATTGCTCGCCGTGTTCTCTGCTTCCAGTAAAAATGGGCGGGTTGCGTTGACGCGGGTCGCCAGCGCATATGACAGTAGCAGCTGGTGATGCAGACTGCGAGGTGGTAGCGTCAGTCATGGCGTTCAATAATTTAGATGCGTTCGAGTGCGTAGCTCCAGGACTGGGGAATAGATTTCAGCAACCTCCATCAACGTGTCACTCAACGTTACCGTGTTTTGCTCGCAGAGTGTGGTGTTCCCAAACTCTGCCATCAACATAAAGGACAATGCGGCATGTCGCCCTATCGTAAATTTCGTACTATAACCTCAAGTACTACCTCAGGCTACCCTCTGTTGCAACACTAGCTCGAGCTCGCGGCCACAATATGTGTGTCTTAACTGGCCCTGCAGTGCCTCCTGCCGACACTGACTCGAACTCCACGATAACAGATAGGATGACGAAGATGATCGCCACTGACCTTCTGGCCCAACACATCGACGCGCTTCGTTCCTTTCTCATGTCTTACCAGAACATTATTCATCTCAACGATCGACCACTGGGCCAAAGAACTGTTGTCCAAGCATCGAATCCACACAGGCAACGCTGGACCCGTTCACCGACGGCCCTATCGCGTCTCCTGCCCTGAACGCGAACTAATACAGAGGGAAGTTGGCAAGATGCTTGCCCGTGACATCATACAGCCTTCTTCGAGCCCTTGGGCTTTTCCAGTCGTGCTCGTCAAAAAGAACAACAGCTGGCACTTCTGTATCGATTACTGGAATCTTAAACGAGTAACCAAGAAGGACGTGTACCCTTTACCTCGCATAGATGACTCTCTTCACTGTCTAAGCGGTGCCACGTACTTTTCCTCAGTAGACCTTCGTTCCGGTTACTGGCAGATTGCAGTTGACGAAATGAATCGCGAAAAGACTGCGTTTACCACGCCTGATGGACTCTTTCAGTTTGAGGTAATGCCATTTGGACTCTGCAGTGCTCCCGCTCACGCCCTTCTTCAAGGATTAAAATGATCATTCTGCTTATGCTACCTCGATGACGTGATTGTCTATTCACCGACTTTTGACACACACCTCGAGCGTCTCTTGGCAGCTTCTTTCAGTGTTCCGGAAGGCTTTGGAAGGCTTCCTTCAGCTAAATTTGAAGATATGTCACCTCGGCCGCCGGCAGCTTACTATGCTACGATACCTTGTCAATTCGTGCTGTGTTCGTACTGATTATCAGAAAGTTCGCGCAATCGAGGACTTCCCTGTGCCCACCTGCGTAAGCTATGTTCGAAGCCTTGTGTGCCTCTGCTCCTTCTTCCGCAGATTTATGCGCAATTTTGTTCACGCTGCGTGCCCTCCCAAGGAACTTTTGAAGGAAGACGTCACTTTTCTCTGAGGTCCCGAACAAACTCGTGCATTCGCTGAAATGATGATATGCCTCACTTCGCCATCAGTTCTTGGCCCCCGACAGAAGTACGCACCGACGCCAGCGGTCATGGTATTGGTGCCGTTTTGGCGCAACGAAGTGTTAACGAATAGATAGCAGTTGCTATGGGCTACACGCCGCCGTTCGGTATGCAATCATACGGGCTCTCCCTACCAGTTGTGCAACTGATGTCGCAGACTTCTTTCTCAGAAATGTGATACTTCAGCACGGCGCTCCTCGACGACTCCGTACCGACAGGGGCCGCTCCTCTCTCTCACAGGCTGTCCAAGACATCTTGCACTCCTGCGCTACAAAACCCAAGCTTACAACTGCGTATCATCCTCAGGCCAGTGGACTTACAGAGCGGCTCAATAGAACTATAACAGAAATGCTGGCCATGTACGTTTTTACTTGACACCGTGACTGCGATGCCGCCGTACCATTCGTCACATTCGCCTACACTACGTCGTGCCGTGATTCTGCTGGTTTCTCTCCATTCTTTTTCTTTGTACGAACGAGAATTCTTCCTTTTGACACGCTCTTTCCCAGCTATTCTCGATGCGACTTCAGAATATGCCCGTGATGCCATCTCTAGAGCTGCAGAGGCACGTGCAATCGCTCGCCATCGTCTTGAGACTTCGCAGGAAAAAGCAACGACGCATATACGACACTCGCCACCGCGATTCCCACTTCATCCCTGGTGACATGGTGCTACTTTAAAAACCGTCGCGACCAGTTGGCTTTGTGACAAGTTGATGTCGCTATATTCAGGCCTCTTCCGTGTCTTACGCAAAGTAACCGACATGACGTACGAGATCCAACCTGTCGACGCCGCCTCTACGCGACCCTCTTCTGATGTCGTTCACGTCGCGCGCCTGAAGCGATATCGCTCGGCCTTACCAAGCGCCGAGACGGCGCCTTCGCCGACGGGGGTCATGTTACGAATCGCTGCGGTAGAGAACGATTGTGACAGCACCCACGAAGACGACGTTCCCTGATGGTCATGCAGACGGGGCTCCATCTTGTATGCCTGCTTTCTGCCCTTTGTACAAAGCCTGTAAATACATTATTCACTCCACCTTTAATGAAAAGGGCTTGGTCTTGGCTTCGCCGATGAGTTGTCATTTAATAATAAAATCAAGTATTTTTGCTTAGTTGAAGTTAAGGTTCAGCTCACAACAAGTGTGTTGGTGGGGTCACCGTAGAACGCTCATGCAAATCAAGGAGTTTGTCGTCGGCTCATTCGGAATAACCTGTCCTACGCAAGTGTTCTCATGAGCTAGAAATTGTTGATGTACAAGCGTTCTCATAAGCTAGAAATTGTTGGCGCTTTGTTTTCCCGGAAAGCCAGTGAATCACCCAGCAACTTTAAAAGATAAGGTGCCTAAATGGTTCTCCTTATGCTTCTGATGTGGTTTTTATATAACGTGTAGCCCACTAACCCACCAGTACGCTCTATGTAGAGACTCACGTGTGATTAAAAGGAACTGCACTTCTCAAAGCTATCAATTAACTCACTCTCTTCAAAGTTTTCTCCTTTTATTGTTAACATGCAGATATCCACTGCCTCTCCATTACCCCCTTCCCTTCTTTCTTTGTGTAGCAATAATTTATTCCAGAGCACCCGGAAAGCCTACGCAGAACGTTTTTGAGCGATACAGAAACCGCAAGAGAGCCAGGCGTGAGAAGAAAAACGTACCTCGCGGCTGCGCGATCACTTTCACACAGCCGGCCGACGTCAACGCCCTTAGAGTTGCCAAGATCGATTGATTACCGATGCGAACACGGCTGACACGTCCTAACAGGACGCGAGCGATATAGTGATGAAAGAGGGGTGACGATGGGGTCATGGTCTCCTCTCTAGCGAAGGCAACTTTGCCGCTGAAGGCGACATCGGTTATGTAAGAAGGCGACGAAGAGCCTGAGGCAGCGCTGAAAAGTGTGTCGTCGGTGCTTTCGATCTTGGCATTCCCCGTATAGAGCGAGAAAGCGGCGCTAGATGGCAGTACGTCCGGAACGGCAATGAGCCAGTTTATTTTATACAGTCGGTTGCAGCCTAAAGGCTAAAGGCTTGTGCGCCCGAACTCCACAAGGCTAAGTAAGAATGGATATAAACTCCGCCCACATCAACGATTCGCCCACGGCAAATATTATGCAAGGGTGTTCCAGTCGAAAAGACACTAAAGTGACAAGGTGGAAGGAGTTTAGAATGATAATTTATATTTCTAGGACTCGATCGTCGTTTATTTTGCCATTTTATGTTCAATATTAAAAGAGAAAATGGATGCCAAAGCTTAGTTTTGACTTTCGCGCCAGGACTTCAGCCTCATGACGTCAGAAGGCCAATTTCTTTTGCTCGCATTCTCACCCAATTCGTTCCATCAAATGTTGTTGTCCCGTATTAAGCCTCTCGCTTCCGTAGAACATAATGTATATTCTTTCTTACCGGTAAATGCTTATGTAGACCAGCAGGGATCGTGAAAGATCTGTGACGTCAGGCGTTTTAGTGCTGGAACAATTGGAAGCGGCGTCGCCACCCGTGTTCTTGTTTTTGTGCGTTTTCTAGCTATCTGACAGCCTTATCCTCGCAAGACTGGTTTTTTTAGTATTGCCAATTTACTAAAACGAGAAGAATTATTTCTCACTTGTGGTGATCGGAGCGCCGCGCGTCCCCGATCTCCACAAGGTGCGTACGTACTTTGGTGACCCTCTCGGCCGGCTCGCGCGCCATTTCTGGCCTGAACGACCAGCGACGGCGGCCTGCGATCGGTACCCATCTTTTACTGTATTTCTGTTTCCTTCTGTTGTCCTTTTCATATGGCGCGCGGTCGCCGGTGCACTGGCCGAGGATTACGTGGTTCCCCCTGAAAGGTCATTCTGTGTTGCGTTCGTGGTGTATTGATTATTATTATCCTTTATTTATATTTCATTCGAGCTGTTTGTTTGATGATGATGATGATTGCGGTTCGGTTAGGAAGTTGCGCTAATTTCTACAGTCCACGTAGGGAGCACGGCTAAGCGTCCGCGGGGGAGGGGGAAAGGGAGTGAAAGAGATAGGAGAGAAAGGCCGTAGTGGAGGGCTCCGGAAATTTAGACCACCTGGGGTTCTTTAACGTGCACTAACAACGCACAGTACACAGGCCTCTGGCATTCTCGCCTCCATCGAAAATGCGACCGCCGCGGCCGGGATCGAACTCGCGTTTTTAGGGGCGAAGCTCCTTAAGGCGTGGGTCGTGCGTCCCCTGTAGTAGGTAGCCACCGGCGCGTGCCTGCCGGGAGGCACGCACGCGCCGAGGGCGAGCGCGTGCCTCTCTTTCTCTCTCACACTCTTCCATCTGCTGTCTTGTGAGAGAGAGACAGAGAGAGAGAGAGATCGAAAGGCGCGCGTTGATGGAAACGCTCTTTCTTAAATGAACGCTCTACCAGCTCGCGAAGAAAGAGAACGCGCCCTCACCCGCGAGAGACAACGTTGGCGCAGGCAGCGTCTCCTAGCGAGTTTCTTGATTGAGAAATACCGACTGCTCGCGTTGGAGAAGCGTTCACCGGCAACCCATATATATATATACACTGGATCTTGACTTGCAATGAAGTGCCGGTGGGAGATTTCACTTGTGCATTGTGCATAGTTGAACCGTGAGGATTCGTAGCATGCGGGTTAACTAAATTAATCCGGAACTCGGCACGATCTACGATGAACATCCCGAGCTTCGCCCACTCATCGTCATTCACTCCGTGGATGTGCTGCAATTTTTTTTGGGTGGCAGCCGAGTCCCGTAACCACTATACCACCGCGGCGGACCGTTTGTTTTACTAACATGTTAATAAACATGGAACTTTATTAACTTGTTTTACTAACATGTTAATAAATTTCCATGTTCACATTGTGGCACTTAAGGTCCTCCTCCTTCGTCGCGTGCGCCGGCTTGTGCTCTCCATGCCTCGAGACGGGCCGGGGGCTGACGCTCGCAGCGGTTCGTGGCTTGAGATGAGCGAGCGCGCGGACGGGACGGCCGCATTCTATGCTCGTCGAGTGCTCTAACACCACTGCACGGGGTTGTTAGCGTCGAGATCGCACTTAGTAACCCTACAAACGTTAGTGTCCTTTTTAACATGCCCCCGCCACGGTGGTCTAGTGGCTATGGTACTCGGCTGCTGATCCGAGGGTCGCGGGATCGAATCCCGGCTGCGAGGCGAAATGTTGAGGCCCGTGTGCTGTGCGATGTCAGTGCACGTTAAAGAACCCCAGGTGGCCGAAGTCTCCGGAGCCCTCCACTACGGCGTCTCTCATTAATGATACCTGGTTTTGGGACGTAAAACCCCAGAAATCAATCACTCCTTTTAACCTGCGTCGGTATTTTCAAGGATCCCTATGCGCTTTGTGAGAATGCAGCTGCCTTAGTATTGTTTACTGTCGTATTGACCATCGCGGACTATTTCTTTTTAGATGAGCTCAGGTAATTCTGTAATATTGGTCCATTAACCAACTTTGACTTAGAAGCTTACTTAAACGCGATATGATCAATGAGGAAATTGTAGTTCGCGTTGAGTGGTGTCCATATCATCTATTTTCTAATAGTTAGATTCAGTGGTTTTAATTTTTATCGGACTTCAAAATGCGCAAAGTAGAGTACCACGCGAACATTTGCCACGGGACAGGCATTTGCAACGTGATACTGGCGTTCTCAAAAATGATACGACTGAATGGTCGGTGATGCGCGCAGACAGCAGGCTATAAACAGGCTGACTGGACGGAAGGCTCCGTCGCACCTTACGAATTTCTTGTGTGGCGTGCGCCAATAGTTAGTCTGTCGGGTCGCATCATCGATCGTTCGGTCCATAGCGTGCTTGAGAGCGCTGCTGTCACGGCACGCAAGTGCCTAGTCACACATGATACTTCAAATCTCGCGCACTTTCATGGAAGGTAAAAAAATAAATAAAAAAATAAAGGACCACTGCACCCAGTATTCTTCATATACATTATCCTGACACTAATCAACATGCTCAGTAACCTCCCTGTTCAACAGTTCGTTTTTAAAGGAAGAACTTAAAAGTTGTTTTTTTAAATGAAATAATTACCTAAGCTTACTGAAAAAAAAAAAACTGGAACCCCTCGCCTAGAGGGAAAATGGGGGCAAGGCAACCTTGGCATGTCTGTTCCTCTTTCTCTCTCTGTTTACCTCTCTTTCTATCACTGCTACTTTCTCTCCCCTTTTTCTATCTTCTTTCCTTGTCTCTGTCTTTCTTTTCATTTCTTTTTGGTTTATAATCTCGGTAGTGAAAAGGCGGCGAATTTTCTTTCTTTCTTTCTTTCTTTCTTTCTTTCTTTCTTTCTTTCTTTCTTTCTTTCTTTCTTTCTTTCTTTCTTTCTTTCTTTCTTTTGCATTTCGTCTTATGCAAATGCCACCGCGGCTGCGGGACAGAAGCGAAGAGAAACACAGACGCGGGTTCCATCCTTGCTGCGGCGGTTGCACTTTCGGTGAGACCGAAAGTGGTAAGTGTTGGTGCAGTGTGCGTCATGAATGCATGCCCAGGTAGTCGAAATTTCCTCATACCTCCACCGAGCGTGCCTCGCATTCATATCGCTGTTTTGACACATGAAACCCCAACGATTAATAGTTATAATCATTGGGGTTATAATCTAATCATGAAGTACTTGGTCCCGAAGTAGACATAAAACATGATGATGAATCATTTCTTTGGAAGCTGGCGAGGTGCGTTGGAGCTAGGTGCTGCCAACTCCCTTGACAACAGCATGTGCGGCGCAGTATGAGTGCCCGTGGCTTACTTGTACACAACAAAATATTTATGGGACCCTTAATCTTCGCCTTAAGAGTTGAGCGCGATATCGATGCTTGGTCCCATCCTCATCGCGCTCTGTTCCGCTTGCCGTGCTCTTCAGTCGCCTAGCCACGTAATTCTCATGGCACGACTTGGTAGAAAGTGCGGGTTACTTGTTATTGTATGTCTTAGGGGCGAAGCACCTTAGGGTCGAGGCTTGTACGTTGTTCGTTGGCGTCCACACCCCCACTGCGCATGCGCAACAACTGGCCCAAGTTCGCAAGGAACGAGAACGCGCCCTAGCCAGCGAGAGACAACGCTGACGCAGGCAGCGTCTGCTAGCGAGTTTCTTGAGTGAAAAATACCGACTGCTCGCACTGCACAACCGTTCACCGCTGGACCTTGACCTGCAATGCTGTACCGTTGGGAGATTTCTCTTGCGCGTAGTTTAACCATAAGGATTCGCAGCGTGCGCGTTAACTAAAAGTGATCCGGAACCCGGCACGATCTACGACGTGGGAGCGCAGGAACCTCGTAAAGACCAGTAGCATAAATGACAACGCGTGCGTAAATATACACATACATTGTCACTCATTTACATGCATGAGTGGGCAATGTCACGGGTGATTTACGGTAACACCGAACGATCCCCAGTGCTTTGCCCACTCGTTATGGTTCACTTCGTGGAGATTCGTGAATTTTTACTCGTACGCCGAAACCGGAACTTCGGCGAAACGAATCGCGTTGAAAGCGGCAGCCTAGTGTGCTGCTCGGGTGACTTGGCTTTCACAGCGAAATTATTCTTGTGCAGGCGCTTTACGCGTTATGAGAAGTCATGCGAGAAGGAGAAGCCGATCCACTTTTGCCCTGAGCCTACTGCTAGATGATAGTGATCATGCGAAGACCAATGAGCGATAAAGTGTAGAAAAGATTATCTCGAAGTTGGGGGTTCGATCCCCGCATCCGCGGCTGCATATCCATAGCGCGATATGCAATGAAAGAAAGAAAGCTTAATGATGGGTGGAGTATCGACACACCAGCGGTTGATAAAGGACACGGCCTTTTGGCGGAGTACGAATGTATGACCGACAAAACTGAGATGTCATGACGTCAGTAACTTGGCACTCCTGGCAGTTACGTCAGGGTTAACGATAAAAGATCGCTCACTGTTCCGACTCATTCCACGTCCAGGAATTGGCTCGAATGGGATGACTGCGCTGACTGCTCGGACGTTACCGCATCGTCTGCTGCCTAAGCGTTGGTGTTAGCTTCCTCGGACCTCTGGTGCTTCGCTGCATTGTTCCCGTCCTGAAAGATGTTGACGCTGCTGGTACATCTCCAGCGTGAGTGGATGAGCCGTCTTTGTTGAATAAATTGTTCTTTTCCAAGGTCTGCGTCTGCACTGCCTTCAACTACGGACGGGACGATACTGGCAGAGGGTATATACATTTTGTTTAATTGAATATAGTGTAGGTCTTGCACGGCCCGTGCAGGAGTACTGATGATGATGATGATGATGATGATTTGTGGGGTTTAACGTCCCAAAACCAGCTATGATTATCGGAGACGCCGTAGTGGAGGGCTCCGGAAATTTTGACCGCCTGGGGTTCTTTAACGTACACTGACACCGCACAGTAGACGGGTGCAGAAGTACAGGAATAACGTGAAATTACATGTATTGCCAAAAACTCACGGTGAAAATCTAATGAGGTTCGTGAAAGAGCGAGCGTTATCGCAGCACACCATATTGTTGGACAACTTGTTCCAGTGGGAGGAGAAGGAGGAGAAGGGAGGAAAGCAAGGGAGGTATGTTCCAGTGGGAGATAGACGAGACGGAACTGAGGTGTTTGTGAACGTTAACACGACGTAATGGTTGGCGTATTGCTTTCGAATGCTTTAGCCTCAATAAGTGCTTAGGCGCATCACGCATATCGTGGGAACGTCATATGTGGAAATGACCCTGATAAACAGGGCCCGTATTCACAAAAACAACTTACGACAAAAATGCTGGTAAGAGAAAATTTCAGCCCATCCTGTTGCTGGACATATCATTACAGAAGCCCGCTGACCAATGGCAAAAAGCACTTACGAAAGAGAAGTTTTGTGAATTCGGCCCCAGATCAAGAAATTTTAGTAGCCTCGCCACAGAGGTCAGGGGCTACGGCACTCGGCTGCTGATCCTAGGGCGGCGGGATCGAATCCCGGCCGCGGCGGCTGCATTTTCAATGGAGGCGAAATGTTCAGGACCGTGTACTGTGCGATGTCAGTGCGAGAACCCTAGATGGTCGAAATTTCCGCAGCCGTTCACTACTGCGTCTGTCATAATCATATCGTGATTCTGGGACGCGAAAACCCCGAAAATCAATGAAACAATTTTAGTAGCAAAATTATTCTTCGCTATCAAAGGGGCTTCGGTCACTCGACGTGCGTATGAACGAGCAGTGACGCGTTCGAGCACTAAAGAAGAGGCATCAAGCTCAATGGACTTGCTGTGATCGCGAAGGCATCTTTCCCGGCCTGTTTTCTTTCTTTTTGTTTTTCCCGCGCCCGCGATACAAATGACGTCAACGCTGTATCTTTCATCTGCAAGCCAACCGGCCATCGGTAAATATTGCCAGAACGCGTTCGAGGCTGTTTATATCATTGAAGTGGGGAGTAAAATGCGCTTCAAGACTGTTTACGTAGAGCAGCTTCACTGAGTTCACTGGTAGTATGACCATGAGAGACGAGGAGTGCGCTCTTGGAAGTCACTTAAGTTGGCGAGGATATCGGTGGCGGAGCTGGTACTAGATTGCTGCCGCAAACTGCACCCGCGCTATTTGAATGAACCTCTTATTGCCCGGAGGCAGTTCACGGACATAACCGCGTTTCAGCCCGGTTATCATTACGGCCTTGCAGAGATCTTTATCGGCGTAATAATGCTTCTGATCACCGTATTATAGTCAATCTGCTGGTCTTCGTGTCGCCAAAGCTGCCAAGATGCAATATTTTCTTCTTGCATGTTTACCATAGTGTCACAGTCTACATTTAAGGAAGGCACGATTACGAATAATAACGTTGTTTGTCTTACGCCTAAGACTTTCTTGCGAATGCGTCCGGAGGTAGTTTTATGTAATAGTCCTTGATCTTGTTCTTTGCACTGATTTCAAGTATTGCCGAAGTGGTATATCTCAGTGAATGAAGGGTGACATATCGAAATAGAGGCGCTTCCAAAATGTTGCCGAGGAACAAACCCAGTAAAATTATTTTTTGGAATACGTCCGAAAGGTGTTTGCAAATTATCCTCAAGATTTGATACCTTTAGCGCAAGAGAGCCGTAACTCTAGCCAGAAACATTACATGTCCCATGGAAATATATGGAAATGCTTATTAAATAAAAATACGAAAAGACGTATAAGGAGCGGGTGGGTCATGACCCTAGTCCAGGGCCCCACTGGCTTGAGTTGTCCACCGTGCCCGATCGAAGAGGGCTACCTGAACCTTCCGATCCTCGCTGGCGAGCCAAGTCTCCCACTGCTCCCTTCCGTAAAGTATACCGCGGTGACCTCAAAGAAACGGTGGGAGAAAAATTTGGTACAACAGACGGAGAATTCGAGTACCGTTCACTTGGTATGCACGCTGAAGCTGGCACGGAAAGGTACGAAAGCGCGGCTAAGACGACTCAGCAACTTGACATGATGTCAGTAATTTGACATCCTTGCCATTTAAGTCTGGATTAAAGACACCAAAATGACGTGTGGCTCGTACTCTCGTTCAGCCACGTGTGACTGAATGTTGACCTTTAGAGCCTACGCCAAATTACATTCGGGTGATGTTCGACTTCCAAAGGTACCATGTTCGCACCCGCACATGAAGACACCGGCCAGCCAGTTTGGTCGATGTATGCTCTGCCACGTGATAAAGGGATGTGATAAACCCCATGTGTAGCTCAAGGCGCTCAATTGAAAACATGATTTGTGCCACCGCGAGTGCCCTTGGAAAGCAAACTCGCCCTAGATGCATCAACATACCCTTAACCCTTGACTAACAGGCCCGCCCGACAATGAAAGCGTCCTAACCCCATATATACTTTGCTCGCACAGACCTATTTAAGTTTTCTTAGCTCCTGAGAACGACGACTGAAGGGAACTGCCTTAACAAAACAGGTGGTCATTCTGTGATGTAACCTTCCGTTTCCTGATGTGTATTATTGTTGCAGTTTTTTTATTGCTATTTCTTTGTATTACTCTTGCATTTGTATCGACCACCCTGCGTGGACCATGAGTCCACAGGATTGTGTAAATAAATAAATAAATAAATAAATAAATAAATAAATAAATACCCCAGGTCCCGGGAGCGACTTCCAAAGGTCTTCGCTTTCGCCTTTAAGCGACAGCTAAGGACTCCTGGAAACATTACACATCGTATCGCCTGCAAGCATCATCATCATGATGCTTGCGTTTAAATAAATGTTTT
Source organism: Hyalomma asiaticum (assembly GCA_013339685.2). Taxonomy (NCBI): domain Eukaryota; kingdom Metazoa; phylum Arthropoda; class Arachnida; order Ixodida; family Ixodidae; genus Hyalomma; species Hyalomma asiaticum. The sequence continues at coordinate 58,733,407 of CM023489.1, read as the reverse complement.
CTCTCTCTCTCTCATCATGATGGGCTAGCGTTAAACACGAACACATAAATATAAACAGTGAGCTAGCTGTTTGATATTTTGATTAGGAAAAGATAAAGAAGGCTTAATAAAACTTCCTCTTGGGCTAGTTGGTTCATTATAGTGCATATGCTCACAGGGCGCTAAATCGACAGAAGAGAGGGACACACAGACACACAGAACGCCTCTGTGTGTCCCTCTCTTCTGTATGTTGATTTAGCTCCCTGTAAGCATATGCAATAAAGAAGGCGTTTTATTAATTCTTTCTTACGTGGCTAATACTGTCTTGAAACACTATTTCAACATAGTCTGATAGATGTGCCGATAAGTCGTGAAGGCCCCTATGAACATGTTAGCCAAATAACATTGCACTGCATTCATAGGGTACTTTTGAGTTGGGCTTATTTCAACCTGTGTTTTGCACAAATCAAAATCAGAATGAGTATCAGATTTTATTGATACAAATATAGAATTTTTACATGTGTGCAGTATACACAAGGAGGTCCCAAAGTCAAAGACTGTATCGGGACCTCCAGTCAGTGGCAGATTATGGTACGCCAACAAACATAGGTGTCCATCTTTCGAGTGACCTATCTTGGGGCAACCACATAAATCACATAATTCATTCCGCTAACCGCGGCCTCGGGTACATCCGCCATAACATTTCCATAGCACCACCTTCTGTTAAACTACTCGCTTATAAAACCATTATCAGACCAAGACTTGAGTACGCACCTGCTGTCTTTGACCTCCACCAAAGTCATCATATTAAAATTCTTGAGTTAGTCCAGAACCGAGCAACCAGATTCGTTCTTTCAGATTATTCCCGCTACTCCAGCGTCTCCGCCCTCAAATCCCAGCTGAAACTTTCTACCCTCGCTCTTCGTCACCGTCTCTGCCTTCTTCACAGATTCAACCGCGTGTGACAACCACCTTATTCAACCAGTCTAGAGAGGTAATCGCACAAGTCATCCAAATGATACGTTTCCGCCATGCGCCCACGCCACCTCATTTCAACAGTCCCTTTCGCGCATCGTCCGAGATTGGAATGACCTTCCGAACGAAGCAGCAGTCATCCGCGATTTTGCGCGCTTCGAAAATACCATCCAGGAAGCAGCCTCAACTACATCCTAATAAACACCTTCATCGATACCGCCATTCTTATGTCGCTCACCCCTAACATAATGTTCCATACGGGACCTTAGAGAATATGATAAATGAATAGAGCCTTACCCAGGATTTTTTCTCAATTACGACCTTAACTAATGCTAATTTTTCCTTAAGTGACGTGGTCGGCGATCCTGTGACGTCATTTGCTGAAGGAACAGGAGACCGGGTTTCAAGCTATGCTTGAAACCCGGTCTCCCCCTTTACTTGAAATTCGCTCGTGCGTGAAGTGAACTAATATTTCTTTCACACCATCGCAGGAGCCCCAACGTCTTGTCGGCACCCTTTCCTGAACACTTGGAAAAACTTGTCGCAGGTCCCCTTCAAATTTAAGACAAACATATGCGTTCACACAGTAACAAACCGTACCGATGAGAGCCGCCACCTGAATGCTAAAGGCATTTTTTCCCGCTTCGATTGTAAATGGGATTATGCGCTTACCTCCGCTCCACTATAAAACACAGCTCTCTCAGTATGATTGACTCTTCTGACCCTGTGTTTCACACGATGTGGCGTCACCGATCGAGGAAGATGCACCGTTATATATGCGGCCCACGCGCGAGCAGCGTAATGGCGGTCAGCGTTCGACCGCTTTGGCGCTTGAGCAGGAATTGTGGCTCATTCATCTTCTTTTTACGCTCAAGAAATCACTGCACATTGCGGCGGAAAACATGTTGTCCCAACATGCCGTATGTAGTATACGTATAGCGCAGTGTATTCTTTCCTATGCCTGTCTGTCCTCTCTTTTTCCCCGACTGAATAGAAAAAGACGACGTCATCTTACGTTGCGCTCCACATGAGATTGCTTTAGCACATTACGTTCACGCGAAATGTGAACGGCACCCCAGTGACGTTAGGCGAGGAATTGATGGGAGGGACTTCCCCATCTGACATGTCATAGCGCAGAGGAAGGTGCATGTTGACGCAGTTCGCCCTCGTTAATTGAATACGTAGGTGAAGGGCTGCTGTCTTTCCATTGTCTTTTACTTCTAATTTTTTGTGTTAGAGAAAATTCCGGGACCATAGTAATTATCCTGCCAAGCCGAATGGCGGTGTGAGTAACTCCGTGTATGTGCATGTCTGCGTGCAATTTGGACTTCATTTCCGAAAAGTCTCACGGAAAGAGGCGCTCACGCGAGCATGCGTTTCTTGGCGAAGTCAGTTTGACCGTATCTATCTATCTATCTATCTATCTATCTATCTATCTATCTATCTATCTATCTATCTATCTATCTATCTATCTATCTATCTATCTATCTATCTATCTATCTATCTATCTATCTATCTATCCGTTCGCCCGTTATTTACGTCTCGTTGTTCTTCTGGTCACGTCGTTCGCGCGGTACGCACCAAAATTGGGCTGGCAGGATGTTAATATATGACGAACATGCATAATTGGCCATCACATTAATAACATGACATACTTGCCATGTACGCCACAGTTAACGATGATGCGATCGCAGGTGGATCATATCTGCGGTGCTCTGCTTGGGGTGTGCGGCTGTGCGCCACAAGCTATAGAACGTTAACATTACATTCTATGTAAATCAAGGACAAAGGAAAATCGGAAATTTCACACTTTGCACACACAAAACACACTTTGCATAGGCGAATAAAGGGAAATACGCGACTTTTGTTGTAGCTTGAAAGTGAAATGTGGACATAAGCAGACAGACAGAAAAACGTACACTAATGAACGAAGGCAACCTAAAGCGCGCTAAGGGGGCAGGATTCGAACCCGGCTCTCCGTGATGCCAGTCAAACGCGGTATCACGCGCCAACGGCGGCACTTCCCACGTGGTACATATCGTAACTAAAGCTATTGCAGCTTCGCCACGGTGGTCTACTGGCTATGGCACTCGGCTGATGATCCGAAGGTACTGGGATCGAATCCCGGCTGGGGCGGCTGTATTTCGATGGAGGCAAAACGTTGAGACCCGTGCAATGCCAGTGCACGTTAAAAAAACCCAGGTGGTCGAAATTTTCTGGAGCCCTCCACTTCACCGTCTCTCATAATCACATCTTGATTTTGGGATGTAAAACCCATAGATTATTATTAAAGCTATTGTATCAGATTTAGGGCTGCCTATGCAAGTCTGGCGTAAGCGTAAACTGCGCTTCTTGTGTGCTTGTTAACTGCTCTAATAGCAATGTAAGAAATAATACATACACCTCATACTAGTAGTGAGCTTGTCTTTTTTTTTTTTTTTAGCTTTGCTCGATTCCGTAAAAATGCAACAAACAATGCCGTGACGCCGCTCCTACTGAGCCGCTCCTACTGATCTGGGTTAGAATCGCCACGGGCAGGGAGGTGTGCTTCTTCACCCCCCCCCCCCCCCCCCCTTCATTGAAGCTCGTAACGGTTACGGACACCGACAACGGCGTCAAACGCCATCATTCATTTAATTTCATTTCAATTGCTGTACCCTCAATCGCAGAAGGCTTTACAGAGGGGAGCGGGGTAAGAAAACAACAAAACAAGAATGATAAAGTGCAGATTACATAACCATCTCAGCTTCACTCGCATCTTTGGAAACACAAACGCGTTCAACACATCAGCACTACCACAAGCCATACGCATGTGGAATGATCTTCCCGACGATATCGCCTCTGATAATAACCCCAACACGTTTCGGCAAAAACTTCAGATGCATTCACTTAATATTTCATCTTGATGTTCTTTTACTTGTTTTCCGAGCCTTTTTATGTTACGGAGTGTTCTTATATATTTCATCACCATGCTTACGTATTGCTGACTTATTGCTTTGTTAAATTTGTGCGCCGCATTTTTTTTGCTGTTGTTATTACTAACCTACATTGTACCGTTGTTGTTTGGAAATTTACATGCGATTTTCACTGTAACCCCCCCCCCCCCCCTTATTACTCAATGCCTTCGGGCCTGTAAGGTATTTTCAATAAATAAATAAATAAATAAATAAATAAATAAATAAATAAATAAATAAATAAATAATAAATAAAAACATCAAATAATAAAATTTACCGTAAACAGGAGTATGCATTGTTAGGCTCATACAACTGAAATTGAATGAAAATAAGTAGAGCGTACACAAAGAAGTAAAATACACACTTCACAGGTCATGAATTTAGGCCACTACAACCCACAACACCTCACGCTGTAAATTAAAGCATCAGGTGGCGTCCACATAAACACCGACACCGAAAAGCGAAATCAATAACAAAAACTGGCTCTCACGTTCAACCGTATATATGCAGCCAGCACATAATAAAGGACATGGAAGTGTAGCGGACGCTTTTTGAATATTTGAACGTCAATACAGCAGTTACGATAGAAAGTGAAATGGGAGTGGCACAAAGATCAAGTTGCATTCCAGCGGGAAATTACGTCACAACCTCCGCATTACGCGAGCGATGTGCTTTACCGCTTGCGCTACAGCGACGGCCGTTCACCCGTAATAGTTTAACGCCGTAAAACAGTTTATCCAGTCAGCTCCCACACGCCGATGTAAACATCCGGTCTTTGTTGATAACCCTGACTGCAAACGGCGCTCATTTTGAGAAGAACAGACAAAAAGAAAATACCTTTCGCGTTGCATATGTGTTTTCCTGTCTCTTGTTTTAATGCCTTCCCTCTTTTTTTTTCTTCCTTTTTTTCTTTTTATGTTGCGGGGAAACGTGAAAGACGCGCGTGTCACGTAGATCAACATCTGTCAGTGCTTTCCGTGCCTGCAACACATTAGTCTTTGATCCGTGCGTGTTGACGGCATCGTGTACGGGCCCGCGGGAGCCATGACTACCGACTGCGGCCTTGGAGGCCGAGCCGGTGAAAAGACGCCGCTTCGGGACGAATGCAGGCCCCCTTTTCCTATAGCGTTCTGTCCATTTTTCTTTTAAATGCGAAGCATTTCTTAGCGAACTTCGGCGAGTTTGAGCGTATCTATCTATCTATCTATCTATCTATCTATCTATCTATCTATCTATCTATCTATCTATCTATCTATCTATCTATCTATCTATCTAGCCGCCTACGATTTTGTGCTCTCCTGGCCGTTTCGCTAATCGTATGTTTACGAAAATTGGTATGCCACATCATGACTACATGACGAACATAAATGACAGGTCAAAACATGAAAATCATGAAATGCATGTCATGAGCTTCATGAGTTACATGCCACGGTCTTGGTGCTCTCCTGGCCGTTTCGCTAATCGGATGTTTACGAAAACTGGTATGCCACATCATGACTACATGTCGAACATAAATGACAGGTCATAACATGAAAATCATGACATGCATGTCATGAGCGGCATGATTTACATGCCACGGTCTTGGTGCTCTCCTGGCCGTTTCGCTAATGGGATGTATGCGAAAATTGCTTGGGCACAACATGACTGTCTGAGGAACATAAATGGCAGGTCAAAACATGATAATCATGACATGCGTGTCATGAGCGGCATGATTTATATGTCACAGTCTTGGTGCTCTCCTGGTCTTCTCGTTAATGGGATGTACACAAAAATTGGTATGCCACAATATGACTGCACGGCGAACATAAATGACAGGTCATAACATGAAAATCATGACATGCATGTCATGAATGACATGGTTTACATGCCACGCGTTTTGTTAATGGGACGTATACGCAAATTGGCATGCCACAACATGACTGCATCACAAACATAAATGACAGGTCATAACACGAAAATCATGACATGCATGTCATGAGTGACATGATTTACATGCGACGGTCTTGGTGCTCTCCTGGCCGTTTCGTTTATGGGATGTATACGAAGATTGGTATGCCACTACATGACTGCATGGCGAACATGACTGACAGGTCACAACATGAAAATCATGATATGCATGTCATGGCCGCCATGATTTACACGCCACGCGTTTCGTTAACGGGATGTATACGAAAATTGGCATACCACAAGATGACTGCATCATGAACGTAAATGACAGGTCATAACATGAAAATCATGACATGCATGTCATGAGCGACATGATTTACATGCCACGGGCTTTATGCTCTCTTGGCCGTTTCGTTAGTGGGATCTGTAGAAAAATTGGTATGCAACAATATGACTGCATGACGAACATAAGTGACAGGTCATAACATGAAAAGCATAACATGCATGTCATGGGCGGCATGATTTACATGCCAGGCGTTTCGTTAATGGGGTGTATACCAAAATTCCTATGGCACAACACGACAGCATGACGAATGTAAATGACAAGTCATAACATTAGAATCATGACACGCGTGTCATGAGTGGCATGATTTACATGCCATGGTCCTAGCGCTATACTGCCGTTTCGTTATTGGGATGGCTCCGTCTACTGACCAGAGGGCGCTACGTAGCTCTCGTCGGACGGCTCAGTCGCGCGCGGTGGAAACCGAGGCGACAGCGACGCGCGCGTTTCTTCGCTGCTTTTCGGGAGTGCTGCGAATCACACGAACGCTCGCGGCGTCGCCCTTTGGAACAGTTTGCCGCAGGTTTGGAGCGCGCGTCTCAAAGGAAATAAAACGAATGAAGGTGAGACGGGCGGTCGCTGCTGCTATAGAGTTGGAGACGCGCATCGCGTTCGCGTATTTCCTTGTCACAGTCTGCCCAATTTTGCTTCTTCTCTCCGCCAGGCAGTGCATTCTGGCGCTGATGTCGCACATGGAAAACTCGACTGCACGGATCCTATACGAAAATTGGTTTGGCACAACATGACTGCATGACGATCATAAGTGACAGGTCATAACATGAAAATCGTGACATGCATGTCATAAGCGGCATGATCTACATGCCACTCGTTTCTTTAAAGGGATGTATACCAAAATTGATATGGCACAACCCGACTGCATGACGAACGTAAATGACAAGTCATAACGTGAGAATCATGACATACGTGTATGAGCGGCATGGTTTACATGCCACAGTCATGGTGCTCTTGCGGCTGTTTCGTTAATTTCATATGTACCAAACTAGGTATAGCGAGACAACAATGCAAATCCATTTTACGTTCCTTATGCGTGCTTCGCATTTCCTTGATTCCCACTGCACGTGGGATCTGCCATTTTTTTCTTTTTGTCTTTGTTGATAGCGTTCCCTAGCCGCGCGACAACGTGACCTGATCATTTGTCGCACACTGCCCCAAAGCTAGGTCCGCACCGTTTTCCTTTTCGAAGAATCCTTGTCAGATGTACGGGAGCAGTGAAGGAATACCTTTCGAGGAATACGAGCTATTTCACAAGCCGGGGAGGAAATTCGAAGCGTTGCTCTCGGTCCGTGCAGCATTTAAACGAAGCTTGCCAGAGGTGTGTGTCGAGCCAGATCGATGAAGAGCAGATTTTGTTATTAATGTAGACATGCTCTAATACGTATGCCTACTCCTATGTCCCAGGATAACAACACTTAAACTACGGTTAAAAGAAACATTTGTTCGAATCCCGGCCGCCGACGGCTGCATTTCGATGGAGGCGAAATGTTGAGGCCCGTGTGCTGTGCGATGTCAGTGCACGTTAAAGAGCCCCAGGTGGTCGAAATTTCCGGAGCCCTTCACTACGGTGTCTCTCATAATCATAGCTGGTTTTGTCACGTAAAAAAAGAAAAAAAAACCCATAAATCAATCACCGACATTTATTCCAAATTTTATGCGAAGCAATTTGTAGTATCACCTTTTTTGCTTTTTTTATTATTTTAGTTACAAAATTTTTTACAGTAATCACGCTACATATTGCTTTCATTTTGCGGTTTATGAATTGTTCTATGCTTTGTAAAATCGCCGTATTTGAATGTCAAATGCCGTTTACTTCGAACCTATGTCCATCGGTTTATTATGCGTTTCATTTCTGCTTTCTGTACTGTTGTAGTCCGTACTTTCAGAATATGCTTACTGTTTTCTTGTTGTTCTGTTTCGTGTTTGCAATGTCGTTTTTTTTTCTATTGTTTGCCCCTTGCCTGACCTGTATCCAATCAGAACAATATCGACAGGAGGTCTTCCTGGCAGTGTGTTTACCTTGGGACTTCCATCTGCAACACTCATGAATTATGTCACTTCTATTCTTATCATGCAGTAATAAACTTCAAAGTTCAAGCTTCATACTTGACCTATGAATAAATACAACCAGGACGAGCTAATTGATTCCACTTCCGCCTGGTGTGTTTCCATTCTATAGCCGCCAGTAGCCACATTTCCTATCCAGCCAAAGCTATTTTGTTTCGTTCTATTTAAAGACACGCTAAGATCAAAGCAAGGTTCTCAAGTATTTCTGAATTTATTTTCACATTACAGGAGGCCCAGACCACCCTGGCGAGGAGGAAAAGCTTGGTTACAGCAAACGTGCAAAAGATTACACGAAGGATCCCGCCTCTTTGAGGCTTCCGCACTAATACGCGTGAGTTCATAGAATTTTGACGCTGTCTGCTGAGGCCAATGGCGCGAACGCCATTGGCCTAAGATGTGTTACATGGAATTTGTGAACGTTGGTTATAGTTGCCGTGCCCCGAACCAGATGACAATGATTTGTAGTTGAGAAGTTTAACCTATTTAGGAAGCAGAAACTCATGACTGTAACCTCCCGCCGGAAATTCAACGAAGCTTTGAACTTGATTTTTGTGCTGAACGTAAAGTCTCGACATCAATGAGAACATTGTTCCTAAAAAATAATTGTGTAGTTTGAACCGCTTAAGTGTTCCATTTCATCATCATCATCATCATCATCATCATGTCTACACCCATTGCAGGGCAGAGGCCTCTCCCTGTGTGCTTTAGCGCCTCAATATGTTCTGTATTCTACCACTTGGCTAACACGTGACCGGGTCCCATTTCTCATGATTATCTACTCTAAATTATTTTTATAACTAGTCTTGAAGATTGTCACCTGACGTTCTCTTCTAGCTTTTCCCCTCATTCCTGCGAAAGACTAAGACAAATGAAAAGAGATGAAAGAAAGAAGAAAGACGACGTACAAAGTCCGCGCATCCGGGAGCGCACCAGTGCCAACGGCCACATCATCAATGACACCAGCACACGTTGTTCAGCACGACCCGTTATTTTCTCCATCGATTCCCATGCCTCCGGGTCACCGTGACCGTCGAGGGTAAACACGAACAAGGAAACTGTGCCGTTCAGCGCATAAGTACTGGCTGCACAGTGCAGCTTGCATCACAAGCGACTGGGCGGTGCCTTGATGACTGCAGAAGAGCGAATAGCTCGGGCAACCTTGAACCTTGCTGGAACGGTGCCGCTGCAGGGTGTACTATACAGCCGTGTCAACGACGCAATAGCGAAGGATCCTCGATGCTCTACAGGTCATCGCTCGCGCAAAGTGTGCTCAAAACGACTTTGAAGACACACTGTGTCGCGGTAATCGTTTATCATCGTGCAGTCCTGCCAAGAAAGGGAGAAATATGAAGGAGAGTGCGAAGGCTGCGCCGAAGTCCTTTAGGACATGCGGGGTTACACTTGTATGGTTGATATTTTCACCTCGTGTCGCCGTGTGCGCATTCGTGTGCACGCTCGTACGAAGACCGTTATGACCTTCAGTCGCCGCGTGCAGATTTGTGTTCACACGCGCATGTTTGTGACTATCGCCTTCACTAACGGTGTGCACATTTGCGTTCGCATGCGCATGTTCGTCATTGTCACCTTCAGTTGCCATGTGCATATTTGTGCGCACATGTGTGTGTGTTGGTTATCCCCTTCAGTCGCTGGGCGCTCATCTGTGTTCGCAATTTGTCTTTTACTGGTTCTGTCGACTATTGGCCAAGGAAAATCAGTAAACGCTGTGCTTCGGCGAATCGTACTACTGCATATACACTGTGTCCTCATTTAACTGCAGTTTGCTGCGCATTCTTCAAACAATCATTTGCCGAAGGTATTACCATATTCAACGTGCCACATTCTGGGAACAGCGTCAAAAGAACAGTGTAAGATACTACGTCATATACCGTGGTCGGAAGCGTAATTATTTGTTGTTCGAAATCCGCATAACCATTAACAAATTTCAGGTGCATAAGTAGTCGTAGGTACGATTATTTTTACGCGAATATTTCACCACACTCCAGCGTAAACGGGGCTTTCAATACAGGCCAATCATAATTTACAACTGACAATGCATAAATAAGCTTATTAACAGATTTATGTCTCACAAATGGGTGTGAAGTGCCTCTAAAGAAACTGTATAAATTTGACACGTTTACAGAAAACCCGCCATGTGATTCGCGCCCGAAGAAATTACTTCGAAAATTGAGAAAACGAAACCTCAAGCACGCGGCTCGCGTAATGAAGTAGAGAAAAAGATTTTAGAGAAAAAAAAATCGAGATGGGGCATACGCCCCTTTTCAGTGTTTTCCAGTTGCACATGAAACCAAATTGGGAATTCCCGGGTGCAGTGCAATAACATTCGGCTCATATGTTCAGAGTAGCATACTCAATAGAATGGCACCGTTTTCTGCGAGTCGCTGTGCACCAGTGGGGCGCTACAAGGGGGCTCCACCCGAGGTTAACCATCGATTATGTTCATGCTGTAAACCCTTACAAAAATGTCATATATGGATATAGCAGGAATTTGGCATATGTCGCTATATGTGGCCCGTGTCCGTATGTGGCCGTATTCGCCCAAATCGTGATAGAGACGTATGTGGCAATAGAAGACCTACACAAAGAATGCTATGAATGACTGTGACATGTATCGGGCAAATATGGCCACATATGGACACGTGCCATATATAGCCAGATATGCGTTTATGGCCTTATATGTATATATGGCTATTTATACGTGTCTATATGTGGCCATATTTTCCAGATGCATTTCACTGTCATTCATAGCATTCTTTGTGCGGGCCTCCTATTGCCACATACGCCTCTATCACGATTTGGGCAAATACGGCCACATACGGACACGGGCCACATATAGCGACATATGCCAAATTCCTGATTTAGGTACATATGGCATTTTTGTAAGGAAAGTCCTCTCCTCCCCACTCTTCCTCGTTTTCTTTTCCATCACTTCCCATATTATACTGACAAGGCGATGCCGTTGTTCACCCTTCCCCCTTCCACCTCACTTTTGTTTTCCTCCACTACGCAATATACAAGGCTATGCTACGCTATGAAACGGCCCCGACTTTATGCAGTAGTGGGCCTAGGCCATGAACGCAAGGGAAAAAAAAAAAAAAACGAGTGCATGCACAAATGCCCTGCATTTATTTCGCACTTATTTCCTGATGATGATAACCTTACCCGACGTAACACAAGTTGACCGATAGCTTAAACAGCTTGGTTGTTTTGAACGGACGTGCTTGATCAGTGGGCCTGATAACATCCCGCAGAGGAGGTCCTTACTGCTCTGTCAATTCAACTCGTGCTATACGGTTACTCGGGAAGTCCCAGCCGTCACCTCGAAAACGTACGTATACATAGAAGTGCAGCGGCTTCCTTTAAACTGGCTGTGTTTCATTGCCCCCGATTTTCGGTTTACTAGAAGACTTGTTTACATGACGGAGCTTCCTGTAGTGAAAGGCAAAAAAAAAAGCAAAAAAGAGCAAGTATTTCCAACAGAATCCCCACATACTCCGCTTTCTCAACCGGTAAGCACAAGAAATAGGAGGTTCCAGTTGTCAACTTCAGCTATATATTTTTTTCGGTATAACTTGCGCACCAAACAAGCTGACCAACAAAAGGAAAGAAAGGAATGTGACACCATGAAAAAAAAATCACAGCATATCCACGGGGTGAATGATGATGAGTGGGCGAAGCTCCGGAGGGAATCATCGGTATACCGTGAATCTTCCGTGTAATTCGCCCAGTCGATCATCATGTAAAGACGTGAGAAACACTGTATTCGAACGCTGGGATCTCGCGTTTAAGGGGACGCTAGCACAAACGCGTTAGAAACGTGCAGTACACTCTAGTAAGGGGGAGAGGCCACAGCGTCTTACGCAGCCGCTTACACAGGCCGGAACGCGCACCGCGTTTGCCGACGCCATCACATGACTGCTGAAAGAGTATAAGGCGGAGAGGCCACAGCGTCTTACACCAGCTTCTTACACGCGCCATAACGCGCTAGCACAAACGCATCCTCCTCATCATCATCGTTAGAAACGGGCAGTCTTTCGTTAATATTGGGTATTTAGTGTCATCGTGGTGCATGTTTCCATGTGCGCTTCGTGGCGTAGTGCATGGCTTCAGGAAAGAGGTAGCTGATGATGATGATGATGATGATGATGATGATGATGCGCTTGTCCAGGTAGCAGCCTGGACACACATACCCGCTTTCTGTGCCGCATACCTGCCTTTATGCAGTAGTGGGCTGAGGGCAAGCGGTGGTTACTACATACATACATACATACATACATACATACATACATACATACATACATACATACATACATACATACATACATACATACATACATACATACATACATACATACAGGTGACGAACGACCCACGCCTTAAGGAGCTTCGCCCCTAAAACAGGGATTTTGACGGAACATTTGGACAAATTGAAGTGCTCCCCCGTTGATATCGCTATGGTGCACTTTTTGAAGTAACTTAGAGAGACTTGAGTTTACCTGCAACAGCGGAAGGAGTATAGTACCCGTTCTCGAACACTCGAACGAAATATCGAGATGCCTAATAGGAAATAAAATAAAAATTTACTGGCTACAACTCCGCGAAGTAAATGATGGGTGATTCACGATTACACCTCAGCAGTTTGGGATGCACAACCAGCAAGGCAGCAAGACGTATTTTATTCACTTCAAACGAGGTGTCACGGTGGCGCCACTTATACGGAACGTTGACTATAAAAACGTGCGACGAAATACGCGGGCATTGGGGCAACTTTGTTCTTCATCGCACAAATTGCTGTTTTGTTCAAAACCCAGTAGAGCAGCTTGGGCTTGTTAGGTCGTACTCGAAATAGCGCGCACTGAGACAGGTGCGAAGAGAGCACGACGCCACTAACGCCAACTTCCAACAAAGTAGTTAAATATAGTTAAGTACTGTTGACTTACACTACATTATTTTTACCACTAGGCAGATGACACAACATCGACACACGAACTTGTTCTCGTGTGTCTCGCGGATGTCACCTTTGTCATTGATTTGTGACTTGTGTTATCATCCGGCCTAATTAGCATGATGCTTACTGCTTCTAGAATGACGCCGGATGTTGAACAAAGTTTCCAAGCCCAACGCGTCTGTTTGAGGTATTTCCAGACCGCACACGAACACCAGGTATAACAGCAGGATGCACCGTGTCGCACGAACGAAAGCCGACGCATCTCACCGCTGCTCAGTTCTTGTTATCGACGACCGTGAGAGCTAGGCGCACATTCATCTCTCACCTCCCCCTCACCCCCAATTAAAAAGAAAAGGAGTCTGATCCTTACCTGCCCGCATTCTAGACCCTCCGTTGTCACGACCACGTGACAATGTGGGCATCTGTGCCAGCCTCAGAATTTGTCACAAGTGGATTTGCCTCAATGAACCGCCGGATAAAACCCGTGGATGATTGTCACTCATTTTATCGCAACACTGAGCATGTTGCGGAAATACAATGCCGCACACTATTGCAATATTGCAGATAGGAGCACCAGCAGTTGAAATGTCAGCATTGAAATTTTGGTAGAGACGCGTGGTTATGTATTCTAATTTCTCGCAAAATCAATCTTCGCCGCATCGAGTAGTCAAGCGGAAACGCTGTAAAAACTATATAATTTCCCGTACATGCAACCTTTCACTTCTGTTTTTAATCAGTTTAATTGAATTTAAGAACTTAGCTTCGATGAGAGAAAGGAAGCAAGGAAAAGGGAAGGCATACATGTTAACCAGACGACCGTCCGGTTTGCTACCCTGCATGGGAAAGGGGACTAGAAAGAACAAAAAAAGAGGGAGAAGGTGAGCGCCGCGCGCACGGGAGTATTAGGGAGGTTTAGCAGCGGCGGCTTACCGTACGGTAATGCCGTACCGTCGTGATTGGCACGTGGAAAATTGAGCTTCTGAGGGCTTTACCAGAAAGTTTTACCATTTGACGACGTTTCCGTACTCACCGAGCAACTAGTGCAGGTCTTTCCGACTAAAATATCCACGTGCCGACCATGACGGTGCGGTATTACCGTCACTGCCGTACGGCAAACCGGCGCTGCTAAAACTCTGTATTGTCGGGCACCGACGCTCATGTTCCACAGACAGTGGCGACTTGAGCGTTCTGGCACTGCTCTAGGAGTTCAGTCTTCGTTGATTAAGCGAGGAAAGACCAGCGTCGAGCCATTACAATCACATATGATGTGAAAACAGTGGATGAAAGGTATCCGGAACTTTCAGATAAGTCTGGGCTATAGGATTCCGTAGCCGACTTAGGACGGTGCATATTGTATCCAAAAGAGGCCGAAGCATTGCATTGATTACCTCCTCTGTCTCGGGCAATCCGTCGGAAGGAAGCGCTGTGTTTGACTCGACCGAAGTCTGGTGAGTCCCTTGTATTCCCTGTGGCTTTGGTGTTGGCTGTGGCTCAGGCTTCAGCTTTGGCAATGTAGGCCGTTCTTCTGTGTTCATACCCTCCAGCGGTGTTTTCCTCAGCGGTCCAGACGGACGCGCCTGGTCTGGGTGGCAAGGGAGGACGTGTCACCAGATGGGAAGTACTCTTCCCAGAGACATCGGCGTTTCTCGAACTGCGACGGCGTCGGGAGCATTGCCTTCGAAGGGCAGCAACCGCTTCCCGACAAGACAAACAGTCCCGGACCATCCTCTTGAGGATATCCTTTACCTGGGAGCTGTCCTTTGACGAAGCGTAGCTTCAAGGCTGCGGCTGCGCAAGAGTCTGTAGCATGAGGTTTACGGCAGTGCGAGCAAGATATTGTGTTCTCGCGCACAGCGCTCACGTGTCCAAACTTCATACACTTATGGCATTGGAGTGGCTTCGGAATGAACGGTCGTACTGGATGTCTAAAGTGTCTGACCTTTACGTGTGGTGAGAGGCGTTCTCCTTTGAACGTTAATTTCACACAGCGAGACGAGACACATTAACTATGATGCTATCATCTAAAGTTGGCTTTATCAAATTCTGCAAGTCAGTGCTGGCGATGGACGCGTCCGCATCGTAGGTGACCCCAGTAGTCACGCCATCGTGAAGTGGGATATACAATCGCACCTTTATACCATCAAGCTCAGTAATGATTGCTGAAAGTACTCAGTGCAATCGTGTGTGCAAGGCCAATAGCGAAAACATTTTTTCTTTTGTTCAGTCTGATGTCAGCCACTTCATTCGGCGCCCACCACTTCGAGCAGCACCAAAACAGACTGTCTGTTTATCCGCCTTAGGCTGCTGGTAGCGTGTTCTGGCACAAGAATAATTGTACTGACTGCGGACTTGGGAATAGGTTTTAGAGACGGCTTGCCTGAATATAGAGAAGGCCCGATGTTCCTTCGCTTTGCCTTGCGGCCTCGCACAAGTTGAAAGTCGTTATCGGAACCTTCTTCACTGCTGAGCGAATAGACACTGGTGTCTTCGTTGTACGCGACGGTCTGGAGTCCAGCATGCTTCCTGGAGGCCGCCCCTGCTGACGCCGTCACGCTCGGCGGAGCCGCGGTGACGTCTATAATACTTGCATCGGCGCCAGAGAGCAGAACTTGTGCATCTATAGCAAGCGCAGCGAAACAAACAAAAGAGAAAGAGACACGTACACAGGACGGGCGCTAGACAGGACGGGCGATGTCTACGTGTCTCTTTCTCTTGTGTTTGTTCCGCTGCGCTTGCTAAGATGCACCAAGTTCTACACCCACCAACTAGCCCAAATTTCTGCGTTGAATAGCCACAGAGCAGGCGGAGATCGATTAGTGCTACCAGAAAATCTGAGGACATGTAGTAACAGAAGTCCTGCAGCGCAAACACTTCCTTAGCTTCGATTATTTTTTATTGGAGCTAAGAGCTAAATCAGGAGAAAAACACGCTACCACCCGAGGTAAAAAGACACTAAAGGGACCATCATAAAGGACATTAACACTAGCCTAAACATGAACTGAAGTCATGAACGCCGGACAAAACAAACGTATACCTGGGAATGTAGCCGATCGTGAGACAGAACGGGCAAACCGTAGCGGCGCCGTATGACACCGCGGAGGAGATGTTATCACTGTCTAGCAGTTGAGATTATTACGCTGAATGGGGTACGGCTTCTCCGAGATAACGATCAGGCTCGGCAAGAGTGTTACGACGACACTGTCGTTATCTTTTCGATCTCTTACGTCGACAGTCGGGATGGTGGAATGCCGAGAGTTTTACAAATGAGGAAGCCCATGCGTCCGTTGGACAACGTCGCCCATGTTCTCGCACAAACACATTCCCTTTGCGTAAGATCTAATTTCGACGAAGAACAAGTACCGCACAAGTAATGTTATCTTAACGAGCGTCTCGAACTTTTGCGTGTTTACAAAAAGGAAACTGCACGATCGAGGCCCTCGCGAATTCGCAGTTCCGAGATTACATCACTAGTGATTATAACGATCTTCGCTATCTAGCTGCACTCGGAGATGCTTAAAATAGTCGTTGCATATAAGTGAATGCCTCTTTTGGAATCTAATGTCTGGTTAGGAGATAAAGGAAACAAGATCGTTAAAAAATTAAGAACACAAAAATAAGAAAGGAAGCCGTCCGGCTTTGTTAAAATGGACTGACCATTAACGTTGTAGCGCATCGCAGACGAAGGGTCGTGTGTTTATTGTCATCGTTCGGTAATGATAAAAAATTTAAAAGCAGGAGAAAGTGTGAACGAAGTGAGGCTCAAAAGGACAGAAAGTTGAGCGAGTTGGTAAGGATCCATAGTCAAAAGAAGAGGCGTGCAAGACACGGACACAAGAGAAGAAGTGAAAAACACGAACGCCGTTCGTGTTGTTCACTTCTTCCCTTGTGTCCGTGTCTTGCACGCCTCTTCTTTTGACTATGGAACGAAGTGAGCTTGCCAGAATGTGGTGTTAATAATACGCCACTGACAGTCAACCTCGACCGAAGCGGCACCCTTATCTTGAAACTCGAGCAATTACAGACACGTCTGTTAAAAAAAAAACTATATGGCCATATCAGGAATTCGGCATATCGGTCTATATATATATATGACCCGTGTCCGTAATTGGCCATATTTGACCCATTTCGGGAGAGGGCCTTATATGGAAATTCTTATATAGACCTTGCGCTGCCATGTCACGAACCGGGCAATTATGGCCGTAAACGGACATGTGCCATATATAGGCCGATATGCTCAATTCAAGATATGACATTACATTCATATCGCACTCTATATGATATGTGTCTGCCTATGGCCGTATCTGCTCATATGCATCTGCTCATTTGGTCATAGAGGATTAGATGGCAATCTTTGTATAGGTCTTGTATTTCCGCACATGGCTATATCATGAATTGTGCACATATCATTATATAAGGACGCGTATCGACCCATATATAGCCCGGTGTGCCGAAATCCTGATGTGACCATGTGTAGTAGACAGGCAGGCACAGAACTTTATTTTGGTCCTGAGAAACTGCAGTTGGACGTCCCCTTCTAGGGGAATCCTGTAGCAGTTGCGGGCCGCTCCCACGCAGGGAAGAAAGACCGTGGCCCTCCGCCCTCTCGCAGGCTCTCTGGACAGCCCAAAGTTGAACCGAAAGGTCGCCGCTTCTCAGGGCTTCCTCCCAGTCCTCTTGTTTGCTGAACTCTGTGTCACGTAACGCAAGACATTGCCAGAGCATGTGAGCTAGCGAGCAGTAAGCCTCTCCGCAGTTCGGACAATGCGGTTCAACGTTGGGCGAGAAGTTACTAAACCTGCCTCTCGAAGGGAAAGACCCCGTTTGGAGCATCCTGAAGGCCGAAGACTGCGGTCGAGTGAGTTTAGGGTGAGGAAGTGGAAGGACCATAGGAGAGAGATGATAATGAGTCACGATCTCGTGAAAAGTGAGGAGCGTGTCCCTGTACCTTCCGGCGTCCCCGCCCACGAAATCGCCGGGACCGCCGCGGTGAGTGAAACCTCGCGCACGGTCATGGGCAAACTCATTGGCGTTGGGGACATCGGGGTGTACGTAGACCCCATGTGGGCCGGGAACCATTTTATGGTGTGAAACCCGGCAGCCCCCTCGCTGCCGAGGATAGCTGCTGCCTTCCGCGAGATCGAGCCCGAGGCGAAAGCTCTGGCAGCGGACCGCGAGTCCGTGAATACATTTGGACGCGATGCGTCATTCATTGCTACAGCAATGGCGATTTGCTCAGCAACCGTTGCCGAAACGTTTCTAACCGACGCAGCACATAGGAGCTTGCCACTATGGTCGACTGAGACCACCGCAAAGCGATCAGAACGCCCGTACTGTGCTGCATCGACAAACGTCCGGGCTGTCTGCAACTGACTTCGATGAGGAACGGGCCCGAGCTATGCGGCGTCCTACATTGTACTGCCGGTGGACATTCCTGGGAAGTGGATCTGCGGCAAATGTACCTCTGATAGAAGACGGTAGAGTCACTTTACGTTCGCGAATCTCTGTAACACCGCAGCCAATGGACTCCAGGATACGTCTACCGGCCCGCGAGGACGATAGGCGCACTACCTGAGCCATTTTCTGCGCCTCGATCACCTCAGAGAGGGAGTTATGCATGCCCACTTGTATGAGCTTTTCGGTGCTGGTGCTGATAGGCAAGCCTAGAACTCGCTTTATACTCGTGCGCATTAGTGCGTCGATTTTTGCCTCTTCCCTTTTGGACCAGTGCAGCGCCGAAGCGACGTAATTAATGTGGCTCATGAGAAACGCATGGTAGAGCCGAAGGAGATTGCTCTCGCTCAGCCCGCCCCTGCGGTTCGAGACCCTGCGTATGAGCCTAAGCATGTTCTCCGTCTTGGAAGTGATGCGAGCTATAATCTGCGAGTCGCCCCTTCGACTCCAGCAACAGTCCGAGCACCCTGATGCAGTCTACCCTGGGGATTCTCTGCCCGTCACGTGTGTATAGAGATATTGGAATATGCTCTAGAGGAGTGTGAGGTTCCTCATCCCTTGTCGGGTGAGTCGGTACAGTAACAACTTGGACTTGGCAGGCGACAGGCTCAATCCCGAACCGACTAGAAAGCCCTCCGTGACGTTGAGTGCCTGTTGAAGTGCCTGCTCTACCTCGGCATCGGACCCTCCCGTGCACCACACAGTGATATCGTCCGCGTAGGAGAGCATGGTTAATCCCGCGAACCGTGGCGAGTCGCTCGGAGCGGCCGTTCATGGCAATATTGAAGAGCAGAGGAGAGATGACGGCCCCCTGTGGAGTACCATGTATGGTACTCACATACCATGTATGGTATTGTGGGCACTGAATGTGCTATTCTTCGTCATCTGTACATAATCATGATAACATGAGTTTCTTCTTCTTCGGTTGCGGGTTGTCACCTCGAGTCTCATCTATGCTTTGGACTCGGGCGGTTCGCCGCATCATCCACGTCTAATAAATAATGGGTGTTGACTGCATCGTCACAGTATATCGTTAAGGGGTTCTTCACTCTACTTCTTTGAGGACTGCACGGGGGATGTGGTATTTTGTAAGCGGTGGACGTACAGAACAACAACGAAAGAGAAAGCAATACAGATAATTTACCTACGGGACAGGCAGTTTGCTATACGCTTTGAACAAATATCCAAGTAAGTGATAGCAGCAGTGATATAAGGAATGGGGGGGGGGGGGGGGGGGTTTCATTAGGACACTAAGAGGCTGGCCGTTTTGCACTGATATGAAAGCGTTTATGTACTTATACCTGTACCACGGGCTCGTGTCACCCTACCTCAAACCGTAACACCGTGCCTGAATTTCTAGCTGACACTAAAGCGATTCCCGGTATTAGTTGGTTTTATCAAGTTTTTCATAAAGATGACGCTAAGCAGGCATGTGTTAATGGTGATTTCACCCATGACAATACGTATTGAGGCTTCGAGTAGGTCTGAAAGTGTCCTCAACCTGGAGAAGCTGAATTGTACACCGGAATCATCATCATTGCAGATTCCGTCGGGAGCTGTGTACGGCAGTTCAGTATCCACTTTGGAGTCGATTTTATTCGGATTAGACGCCTCGTCTGCGAACCGCACAGTTCCGATTACCGCGCCATTGAAGCTGATAATTATACTGCCCTTATCTTTTCATGCGTACACTCCGGCCCTTTCTACGAAGTCTTTCGCTTTAACAGTTTTCACGCTGCTGGCCTTTTTTTTATTGCCGCCTGTATCTGTTTTACCCTACAATTGCGCACGTCTTCGCCTCTTGTCTGCGTGATCATCTTAGATAGCTCAGAAAATTCTATTTTCTTGTTATAGAGTATAGCGTTTCAGAAAGATAGGTAGAAGAATTATCGTGCCATCTGACCGACGAAGTTGGCAAATACGTTTTGTTGTCTTTAGAAAAGAAAAGATGGATGATGCGGCACTTCACGAACGTGGCTGCGGCTGCTTTTTGTTTGTGTCCATGTCACACGCATTTGTTATCCACGTATCCTAATCGCGTATGCTGGTGTCGCTATAACGTTTTCGACGCGGCAAAAATGCTGCCGAAGGCTTTGAACAAAGAGCAAACAGAAAGTGAACCATGCATTATTCACTACAGATCCTTGTCGCGTCCGCACCTTTAATTACCCTTCGCAGTAGGCATAATCGCGTTAGGGCCATTGCTTTCTGTGGATCGAAGAAGTGAGCAAAGAAATAAACATGCTAGCCGCAAAAAAGAAATGTGGTACCGAAGTAAAGGTAAAAGATAAGCAATTCACAAACTTACGATTGATGGGTTGTTTTCTAGTCAAAGAAACTGTTTACCGCTCGTTTTTTTTTTTTTTTTTTTTGTGCTGAAAGTGAGAAGTTCGCTCCTTGTATTGACGGAAACGAGCATACTTTCACCCCATAAAAAAGAAATAATATCTTTATCTCGGCCCTGAAAGTCGTGAAAAAATGATGGTGCCATCCTCGGCGATCTGCGTCAAACTGTGTAGCGAAACACAAGATGTAAAACCCACGCAGGTTCACTTATCCTGCTTAAAAGCAAGTTTTTTAACGGCGAAGCTGTCAAGTACGGCGTGAAAACGTCCGACGCAAAAGAATGTCGTCATCTTTAGTTCTCGCCCCCAAGAGTGCGCGTACACTTTCACGCAATTCCCAAGCGTTGGAATGCATGATTCTTCTGTTGTACTCATGCCTTCAGCTCACTGGAAAAAAAAAAAAAAAGAACACTGGAAAAAAAAAAAACTGCGGCTGGCGGGCGCCCCTATTGCACATGTACGCAGAAGAAGAAAAAGATTGATTGATTCATTTCTGGGGTTTAACGTCAAAAAAACCACCTATGATTATGAGAGGCGCCGTATAGTGGAGGGCTCCGGAAATTTCGACCAGCTGGGGTTCTTTAACGTGCACCGACATCGCACAGTACACGGGCCTCGACATTTCGCCTCCAACGAAATGCAGCCGCCGCGGCCGGGGTTCGAACCCGCAGCCGTCGGCTCGGCAGCCGAGTACCATAGCCGCTAGACCACCGTGGCGGGGAAGAAGAAAAAGAAGGCAAAGACACTTCGCCGATTTATACGGTGCGCAGCGTCTCGCAAAGCTATCCGTTATAGCTTCGTCCTCTCGTGGCGTCCGAGCAGCTCCTATCGAATAACTTAGGTATGCATAGTGTAATATAGCAAAGGGGTTTGATGGTGTCGAAACGATGTCACGCTTGCCGTGCCTGCCACCGTCTGTGGTTGGACGCGAGCGTCTTTACGCTGAGCTCAGTGCAAGACTTTGAGATGTGTTTTCTGGGACTCGCAGTGCTTCGCGAAACGTTTCTTGAAGCCTAGCACCACGGCGAAATGCAGGTGCGCCGGAGACAAACCTGGACCAGCCAAGTGCCCATCAGCTGATTGAGTGATTGATTGATGGTTGATTGATTGATTGTGGTTCGGTTAGGAAAGAACGCTAATTTCTGCAGTCCATGTAGGGAACACGCCTAAGCTTCCGTGGGGGTGGGGGAAAGGTAGTGAAAGAGCTAGAGAGGAGAGAAAGGCCGTAGTGGAGGGCTCCGGAAATTTAGACCACCTGGGGTTCTTTAACGTGCACTGACAACGCAGCAGTACACGGGCCTCTGGCATTTTCGCTTCCATCGGAAATCGCTTGCTTTGTACCAGTAGTGCAAGCTTCACTAATTTTTTTTTTTTGCTTACAGTAATATTTGACATTCATCTGGTAGCGTTGTTTCACGACGGATAGTGGCTTTTCTTCTTCAATTAATATTTCAAAGACCCAGCGGTCAGTGTTCCCAGCATCCCGGCACATAAAGACGGGGTGACCACGAAGATCGAAAAATCCTGTTTGAAAAACAAAATTTGCTGACTTTCCAGCGAGCTTGTACACTTCGAATTGTGCGCTTTCTGTTGCGATAAGAAACAGAAAGTCGATGAAGGACGGTAGGCAGTCCCTTTAAGCATCGGGGCTCACTGTCTTTATTGATCAGTTGTGGATGTTCGCTTATGGAGCTGATCAGTTTTCGACCGTCACAAATATTAAACCAATTCGTGAGACCGTTACAAGAAAAAGAAGGAAAACTTAAAGCGCCTCGAGGATGGTAGACAGCAACAAAAGAGGACCATGCACTAGCAAAGATACACAGCGTTGTGCGTTTCTTCCCTTGTGAATCATACCTTTCAGCGCTGTATTGCACTTTCGAACATGCGTAACCAAAGTTATCGCAGCGATTCACCAGTGGGCCTTCAACTTGAAGTGACGTAACTATTTCAATCTAACAAGGTTGTTTCGCGCTTACTGCCTGTTCTTTTCATTATTTTTGCGGCGATTTTGTAGCATGGTCGCATCATTTCTAGTCCGAACCGTTTTCCAACGCTAGGCAGACCAGCGCGACTGCTTCGATTAATTTGTCGACGATGGCGTTTATCTAACGCTCGTCGCTATTGTAGGCAGGGAGGTTTGGTTAGCCTCCCTGCCTTTCCTTACTTCTCTCCCCCTCTCTCTCCATATATTCCAGTGCCGCCTGTTGTGCGTGCTGTTATTCTATTGATGAACTTCAACACCTGCAGAAAGAAGGACAGGCCGGTTGAGTGACCTTAAGACAGACAGTCTAGCTGCAACGCGATGAGAGAAGGATGAACTGAAGCTGAGGGAGTCGTCGCAGCTAAACCTAAGCTGACACACACACTGATGCGCAAATAAATAAATAAATAAATAAATAAATAAATAAATAAATAAATAAATAAATAAATAAATAAATAAATGAGAACCAACAGCCCGTTTAGTGCCTAAGCCATCCAGCCGAAGAACAGGGCGTCATGAGTGGTGCAGGACTTGCAAAGAACGGTGCCGCTTTTGCGAGAGGAAGCCATAATCTTTATTCTCGGATTTCGTCTCCCACCCGAGAGGAAGGAGAGACGGCAGACCATTCACGCCACCGCGGTGCTCGTCGCAGCCCGGCACTGGCAGTCACTTGAGTCGCCAACAGAGAAAATACATTTCCTGTGCTTCCGGAGGTTGCATATTGCGTCCGGTGTCGAGTCCCGACTGCTGCGGCGTAGGTAGAGACGACGATCCTGTGGAAGGAAAAAGTACTTTAAGTCATACGTGCTGGGTGCATAAGAAAAATACAAAATACAAAAAGAAAGAACGCTGGGCCAACAGGCTAAACTTGTACAGGCCTGTATTCGCGTGCAGTACGCCTTAGTAAAAACGAACGAAAAAGGAATTTAAAGACCAGGTGACGCGAAGATCGTGAAGTTCTGATAAATTCGACATCTATACGGCTCATATTATCGAAGCAATGCACTGCGATACTCAAAGCTGATAAATATGCGTAAAAATTATAAAATATAATATTCTTTCATACGTTAGATTATTACATATGGCTTGACCTCATGTTCTTGTTTTTTTATTGTTGCCATGACCTACCTTGATCTGTCGAATGTTGTATGTTTGGCATGTCACATTTCGTGCGAAGGCAACCGTGTACAATGCTGTGCAATGTCTACTGAAGAATGTGAAAATAAATTTATTAGGGTCATTATCAAGACAGCGCGTGCTGTAGTTGGACAGTGAGCCGCGAAACCAGCACAGCCAAGGAATTCGCGGCAGATCACAGCATCCATATAACAGACACAGGGCTTTTTTTATTACAGTTATGCGAGCGTCATCGAATGTGCGCAATGAAATTTATTACGCTATAAGCCGCCGTGCCACATGAGCGCAATATTCATCATTTGCCTTGTTCGGCGCTATAATTCACCACCGCCCCCATAATCATCAGCAGAGTTACCTAGGTCCTCCAGGGCGTGGCCCAGCTAGGGCAGCAGCTGCCTTACAGAATGGTCGACGTACACACAGATGTCACAGAGACAAAGATGATGAGAATGCACTGGCGGAAAACAATAATGATTGGTTTTCGTGAGCAGAACTCTCCGTATTAAACGTGAGACTTAAACTTCCAAGCAGCCTTCACACTATCGTTCCTACTTCTTTTTTTAGAGAAGATGTTTTCCCGCTCGGCATAAGTGGTCTTCCAGGCGCACAAATCAGTGCAGTGGCAACGCAGCGCTGTGCTTGTGACACATGGGTTCCATGGAAGGCTCGCTACTCGTGTACGCCTGCGGTGCAATTGTCTCTGCACAGGGGCCTATACCGTAGTACGGGATACGGAATATTATTCCGTGCTGGTACTCCCTTACTAATCAGTCCTGACTTTACATGTACAACGGACTAATCCCGGACCACTGACGAATCCCTGATTGGTCATTCTGCCTTGACAGGAAGAACTGACGAATAAGGGAGGACCAACACGGAATAGTGTTCTGTATTCCGCGGTATGACATAGGCCTCCTGAAACCGTGAAACCTCGCATTCCAATGCCTTCCTGCTACGAGACCACATCTCTACTATTTACCTGCGGCACACACCCCTGTTGACGACAGCCGGTGCGCAATGGCTCACATCTAGCGGTCCCGTCCCATGGTGGACGCCCTCGTCCAGGACCTCAGGTCGGTGTCCGGAAGGTATTCACACGGGATCAGTGGGTTCCTGCATCCGACGCCATTTCATTCACACATTAGGAGGAGGCACGATGGGAAAATGCAGCACTGCCAGCGCACCCTGTTGGAATCTACACATATCGAAGCGCTTCGCATCTTCATCTTTCACGTAAAGCTGAAACTCGAGGGAAGCGACATGCCTTCCTGAACCTTTTCCAGCAGTTACAAATTCTTGATACAGAAACGTTTATGCTACTTCCCTATCATCCAGAGGTGACCAAAATTTCTGGAGTCTTCCAGTACAGCGATGCATAATCGTTTGTTTTAAGCATAAACAGCGCAAATATTTCAGACACGGACTTCGCAGGACAGCGTTGTTCACTGAACAGTGTGCATGCTGTGTAGTGTCTCTGTGTCCGTGTCTGAAGCTTTGGATGCTCATGTTTGGAATGAACTAAGCGTGACCAACTAGTCCCGCAACGTGTTCTGCTAAGCGACATAATCCTAACGTGGTTTTCGCGATCAAATCCTATCAACTATTACCTTCCCTTTCACAATCATACCTTCCCCTGGTGGGATTACGCGTAAGTACAGTGTCAGATTCAGCGGCCATGTGCCTCGAGTTGTCGATTAATATGCCCTCCCTCCGCCAGAAAAAAAGTAAAGCGGCCACCATGGGAAACGTTGGCCCATCATTTTTGTACAATGTATGAGGACGAATGTATCGTCACTGTCGCACTTTTTGCCTGCTTGGTATTGCATTCCAAGGGATGAAGGCTCAACGCACATGACACGGGACGCGAGGAGACATGAAACACACACTCACCTGGCAAAGTATGTGATTGTTCTGACTCTTTTTTCTTTCGATTTTTTTACCCGTATATTTACCCACTTGCATAATTTCTCGTTGAAGGGGTCGTGAAAAGAAGATGGAGCTGCCCTGTGGTAATTTTCGCTGATTGAGCAAGCATCCGGCATGCTGGTTCCGAAATATTTTGGCTCAGTATTTAGTGCACATCTTGGAAGAACCGTTTTAAAACCGTAGCGTTCTTGCGCTCCCAACCACGCACATACAAAGGAAATATTTCCGAAATCCTTCCTTCTAAATACGTCTACTTGTTTACACATCTACACGTCCACTTGTTTCCTGTTCTTTTTCGAGGACCGTGTTTTTTATTGTCCTAATTGTGATGCCCTTCATCGGTTGGTGCAGGACGCGCTCGAAATTGCATGCGGCTTCGCGAGTTATCCCTTTTGTTGCACAAAATTTGCATGCCCGTCACGTATGTGCGAGTAAGTTCCAAATCTAACGCGAGTGTAAGGGATAAATCTGGAATATTCTACGACACAGATATGAAAGGTAACGCGTTTCGCCGTTAGTAAGCTTTTATCGACGACCGCTGAGTGTGCTCGCCGTCATCACTGTACAGTACGATTTGCCTGCTTTACTGCGTACAGGTTCGCTTAATAAATACTTTCGCCATTAATACTTTGTGTTCCGCGTCCTTCACCGTCCCGACCACATGAAATGTGACGGACGTACTTTTGGGTCCCTGTACTGGACAGTGGACACCTCAGTCAAGCCTCGATGGCAGCCCGCACGATCAAGAAGACGACAACCTCATCCCGGCCCTCAGAACTAGTCGCAGGTGATGACTCCCGCCGGAATACGGCCTTGTTCCGGACAAGGACAAGAAAACCCGGGCAACGACTAGAACAACTTCCACGATGGCGGCAGCACTATCTACGGCAACTGTCGTGGCGCGGCAACCCGGGGAGCCGCCGTGTTTCCGTGGTTCGCCTTCGGGGTAACTCGAAATCTAAAAGCATACTACCGTATAGCCAGTTTAGAACTTCGCAGTGCACTATGCAGGAGTGGCACATATCACACGAGCTGGAGGACTTCAAAAAATGTGGTTGATCTCTCCTCATAGGAATCGGTATAACACGAGAGTGAAACCTGTCTTCGCGAAGTTGCGGAATGCATAAGCGGTAGTCTGCCGAATCGAGGGGTGGCAGATGGCTTGGGTACTGTGAAGATGCGAACACCTTACATGTAGACATCAGCAACAGCTCCACACGGCACAGGGATCTTCGACAGATGTACACGAGGGAAAGTTCTCGAAAGACTCTCATTGCTCCGGAGACACTAAATTGCACGCGCCAGAGCCCTGTGCAAACCTGCCATAAACAAGGAGCGTCCGTAAACGGTGCCACCATGCAAGCGAAACTGAACGGGTTCTCAGCAGATCGTTTTGTGAAAACACAGCCCACTGCAACGAAATGCCAATCATTTGCTCGTCGATGGTCGTCCTTGCGTTGCTGGAGCAGCGCGCGTGGCAACTCAACACAGCTCGCCACGCAAGACATATTTTGTAGCGGTCGCGTTCGTACTTCGCCCGAAAAACGCACCGTCACGACACCCCTAACTTCCGCGACGGTCGAGGCGCGAAGACTACCAAAGCGCTGACGACCGGCGCGAATTAGCACGATAATCTGCTTCGCTCTATCCATTGTTCCTTGATGCAGTAAAAGCGAGGCGATGTTAATTTAGGAGTAATTTTGCTTCTTAAACACTGTGGTTCACTGTTCTAAACACATTTAATTTAACTGGACGACAACTAAATGGAACTTGTAAAGCGTTGTAGTGAACATATAAGGCCCATCTGTTCCTATATGCACAATGTTGCGGTGGTGTATCGGTAGGGTTTCTAGCCCATCTCGTCGAATCCCGTATGAAGGTGGGTTCGAGTCCGACTGGGTGGAGCTTTTTCATTGTGAATGTATGTTCGTTTTCTTTCAGAGGTCCTCTTCCGTTATGGAAGTACGCCACTGATTTTTTTTTTGTGCGTGTGGGCCTCGGCATAAAACGCTTACGTGTTAAAAGAAGAAAAAAACACGTGACAAGTTGAAGGATTCTTACGAGACGGAGTCAGGCCTGAGCAGCGCGTATCTCTGCACAATCATCCGGTCAGGCTCGTCTGCGTTGGCGCACAGCAGCTTGGACAGGCTGAACTCCGACACCTGCGACAGTTGCGCTAAATACGAGAAAAGTGTGAGGCGTCACGTTGCTGTTCTCCTGCACATTTGACGAGGAAAAGTACTGCACAGAAAAGGTGAGACTTCACACTTGGAGATTTAGTGTGCCGGTAGGCATATATAATGTGAAAGCAGACAGCAACGACTATATATACACCACCTCACCGCTACCTTGCAGAAGTGCGAAAACTACGAGGTCTAAACAAGTGACGCTTTCACACAGCAAGACATAGTTCATATGTCAGTGCCTTATCACTGACAGCGCTGAGACATTTGCGTTTGTTTGGCGCCCCGCCACGGTGGTCTAGTGGCTATGGTACTCGGCTGCTGATCCGAGGGTCGCGGGATCGAATCCCGGCAGCGGCGGCTGCATTTCGATGGAGGCGAAATGTTGAGGCCCGTGTGCTGTGCGATGTCAGTGCACGTTAAAGGACCCCAAGTGGTCGAAATTTCCGGAGACCTCCACTACGGCGTCTCTCATAATCAGAGCAGGTTTTGGAACGTTAAACCCCACAAATCAATCAAATCACATTTGTTTGGCACGGGACTAGACACACAGTGACTGCGCTGACATAGTTGTAAAGAGCGCCCAACAATACATTCTTGGGCCACAAGTCCACCTTATCCTTATCTTTCACTTCCCTTATTCCATAAGAGGTTTTAAGACATTTTAAAGCCGCTTAAGACATTTTAAAAATGCTCAAATAGTAAGCACTGTGAAAGACAGTGATAACGATTGTTCGTAGGTATTGCACCAGTCTGATATGATATATGAGGCACGTTATGGGCAGAGTGACGATAAGGCAAAGGAAGGTTTGTGAAACCCTGCTGTGTGGTAAACCTATTCGCTCCAAAATTACGGCTACCCGCTGCGTAATAAGTTAACGCTCAGAAAACTCTCTCAAAAATAGCCATAACTTGGCGGAAATGTTCCTGCGGTAACAAAAAGAAAAAAAAAGTATAACAAGACGAAGCTGTTGTGACGCCAGAATGTTGATTTGTTTACTCTACTACCACGACAGGATAATAGTTTTTCAGCTGTGACCGAAATTCCGCCATAGTCCCATTTCTCGCTCTTTTTTTCCTTCTTGTCACGGACAGCGCTTTATTCCCTTGACCCGATCTTATGTCACTCACACCTTGCGTGGTTGCTGCCATTGTGACCAGAACAAAAAAGTGCCACGTTTTCGCAATACTGTGGCCCAGCGTGAATGCGCGCTGATCCCAAGGACGTTCTCACAATCCACGCGACAGGCTTCCACTTGAACTGCGCTGTCTCCTTAGTGCGTGCCGGGTTAGATATCAGGCCATGGCCAACCGTAAGAGCTTGACCTGTCCCGAAATTTGTAGCACTTTCCTCCCGTACTTCGCACGCCTGTATTCAACCTAGATAACAGCTCTTCCCAGAACAATAGCACCAACTGGGAAAATAGGCCGTCAGCGATACGTTAACGTCACCACCGAAAAACAAGGCTGTCACTTCCGAGATCAGTTGCAAGAGCTTACTTATGCCACAACGTAACACACGTAACGCGCGCCTCCAGATAAACGGTTTCACGTGACGCTATTGTTGTGTGGCGCACTCTATCACGTTCGAAATTCATTCAGCATGATCTGTCGTTTAAGCGGGCCCCAAAGAAATCCAAGGGCAGCTAGTATGCATGTGCCGTTCATAAGTTAACTGTAGTTAACAACAGTTAACATAAGCTAACTCCTGAAACCGTTGAGGCACGGAGATGAGGCTTCCATTGAAACCCCGTAATGGAGATTGGTGGAGGATGGAGGACGTTCCACACGTCGCGAATCCTTGCCGTGGTCAAATTAGTGTCTAGTGTGTCACGCTACTAAGCTTTTGGACACGGTTTCGATTACTGGCCACGGCGGCTGCTTCTTATGAGGGGGCACCGCAGAAACACTCGCGTACTTCATTTAGGCATGCGCGTTAAACAACCATGCTAGGCGGTCACAATTGATTCGCACTCCACCACCGCGACGTGCGTCAAGATCACATTGCGCGGCTTTTGACAGGTTGCCTGCCACGGTGGTAGAGTGGTTACGGTGTACGGACCCGAAGGACGTGGGTTCGATCCCAGCGGCGATGGTTGCATTTTCAATGAAGGCGGAAATGCTAGAGGCCCGTGTGCTGAGCGATGTCAGTGCATGTTGAAGAGCACCAGCAGGTCGAAATTTTAGGAGTCCTCCACTGCAGCAAGCCTCACGTATCGTGTTACATAAACAGAACTAGCAGGGAATTATTTACATCGCGTATATTTTACTCTAACCAAGCAGGAAGTCATAGAACGTTTAGAACAAGTACATTATCATCTTCATCCTTTGTTGTCCCCCGTATTCCTGTAACTGCACATCCTACTGCAGCTAGGCACTCAGCGTCCTTCAAGACCAACTCCAGCTATTTTTAGAGGCCAGTGGATCTTAATTAAATTCGCTGGGTACGTTCCTTGGCACACACCGTCGTTTGAGCTAGGTTACAGGAGAGGTGCGCAGATTGCTTACAAATCAATCTTCAAAATGACCTGAAGCCCACCTGGTTTCCTACAATCAATGGCCGCACTCTCCGTTGGCGTCATCATCGGCAAAGAGACGGAAACGCATCGGTACCACGCCATCCCTTACAAAAATGTCATATATGGTGACGTCGGGAATCGGCCATAGGCGGCCATATATGGCAAGTGTCCGTATGTGACCGTACCTACCCAGTAAGTATCGGAGTCTTTACATGGCATTCGTCGTGTCGGTCTTTTGTTGCCATATATGCTTCCATCACGATTCGGGCAAATACGGCTACATACGGACACGTGCCATATATAGCTAGATGTGCCCAATTCCTGATGTCGCCACATATGGCATTTTTGTAAGGGATGACCTGCTAGATCTGCGCGCGCTGGCCAACCTTCTCGACATTACCGCCAGGGGAAGAACGCATGCGCTGTGTGACCATGAAAAGTTAATTGGCTGAATTGACGTCACTGCTGGGTTGGATTTCGGTTTAGGTGTCGCGTTTTTTTTATTTTCATTTTTTGCTCATTAAAAACTATTTTCTGATTTGCTGAGTATTTTATTATTATTAGGAGTGTGACAGCAGTACTTCATGAACACAGAATCGCCATTACCCTGACACGCTAAAGAAATGGCCAGAGTTGGGCTTTAAGCTTCACGTAACAATATCGTGGTTTGGGCACGTGAAGCTCCTGCAACTATAAAATATCGAGCGCGTTAAAAAGCAGTGTTTAAACTTTCCGAAACAATTAGGTCTGCTGCACGTACCATCCGTGAGAGCCATGGGTCCCCCGTGGGTGTAGAAGTAACGGTCCCCTTCCTGGAAGCCGCGGAACTGCCGCGAGATGATGCAGGCGAAAGTGGGTCCCACCAGGGCGCCCGGCTGAACCGGCCGCTCCATCAGGCCACCAACCCAAAGATCCACGTCATCGGGGCTCCTGAAAGCGTTGTCACGTTTAAATTCGCTTCGCCTCGAGCGCCGGTTTAAGCATTCCCTTTTCCCTACTTCTATACATCTTGTCTGTGAAATACGTTGACTTACCGACCAGGGCTGCCGTATACGCTTGAATGTGAGCGGAATGCAAAAGCCGCCCGTGTACATAGATTTGAGTATATATATTTGTGGTCAAACTTGCTCCTTAGTCCACCGCTACGGCGTGTTGATTGATTGATTTATTTACACAATACTGCGGACCAAAAATCGGTCCTTACAGGAAGGGCACCCACAGCTTGAGACGAAGAAGAGAGAGAAAAAAAGAAAGAAATAAGGAAAGCAATACAAAATACTCAAATATAAAAATATAAATACATTGAAAAATAAATGGATAAGCACACCGAATAAGCTAAATACAAATAACTAAAAACATACGAGCAACCCGCTACAACGGCAATGTTGTAGTTCATATCTGGTCGGGAGTTCAACTAAGACACTGTCTGGCGAAGAAGGGATATTTATACGCGTTTGTTCTGGCGAAATGAGGGTTTTTGTGCATATGCGTGATTATGACGGGCACGCCTTGTTGACAAACAAGGCGTGCCCGTCACCGTATATCGTGGTTTTGGCACAAGTCCAGCTTCCCTTTGTCAGTGTCAATCAATTAAGACACTGTGAAACAAATAAAGCCCAACTGAACCTAATTCGAGCAAAAGTGCCAGCAGTCCACGCTAAGCATGAACAGCCGGACAACGGAACTATGTTATCTGTCTACGCTTAGCGTAGACAGCTGGAACACGTGGTGTTGGTTATAGCGATGGAACGTTATACTATTGAACAAGGGCAGGGAGAATAAGAAGAACAGCACCAATGTCAGCGGCGGCGTCTTTTTACCTGTTGGTGTCCTTATTCGTCAGTATCATGTACCGTTGTTACAACCTGACCCGAACTAAGAAGCCAGCGTCTACACTTAGGGGAAACTAATAGGATTGGGTTCTTGAAATCTCACTCGTAAAGGTCTGCGAGAAGCTGGGCTCTTCGGGGTTCCATAAAGGCGTACAGGTCCTCGAAGTCGTACACCCGCCGGCCCAGGCAGCGGCGTAGCCAGAATGCGTAGCCCGGTATGGCGTGGTCGCGTCCCCGCTGTATGTTGAGCGAGGCCAGGTCCAGGCCCGCCTGGCTGCTCGCGTTCCTGTACAAGTGCTCGCGCACCGCATTCGACAGCACCGGACCGGGCACCCGAGCACGCTGCAGGACCAGGCCGCGGATGAGCCGGTCGACCGTGCCCTGGATGTGTTCCGAAAAATGAGCGGGTGCATAATGTAGTTAATGGACTTACCGCAAGTCTGCCGGAGCTATATGCGAACATAAAAGCTAGAAACGTGCATTGAATGTGCCCTGGAACAGGACACATATGGCAAAACCATTTGTGAAGGGCAGTACTTCAGCCAAGCTCTTCAGGAAACTACCCCGCCACGATGGTCTAGTGGTTATGGCACTCGGCTGCTGATCCGAAGGTCGCGGGATCGAATCCCGCCCGCGGCGGCTGCATTTCGATAGAGGCGAAATGTTGAAGCCCATGTGCTGTCCGATGTCAGTGCACGTTAAAGAACCCCAGGTGGTCGAAATCTCCGGAGCCCCCTCCACTACGGCGTCTCTGATAATCAAAACTGGGTTTGGGACGTTAAACCCCACAAATCACACATCAGGAACTACAATTCGTGGGTTAGGGTGACCGACTCCTGGGCGAGTTGGTTTTGTATGACTGGGACTGTCACGCTGACACGCGTGCACGAAGGGACAAAGGGAGGAGATCACCAATAATGCTCACTTACAACTGACGTTTGCTGAAAAAAGCTGCAGGATACAGACACTTCCCTTCACGACTCTTGCATGCCGTAATTTAAGCTCGCACTCACTGTTGGAGCTTTGGGCCACATCAGATTAAAAGCAATTAACTTTATTTTTCAGGCGTCTTGCGGTAAACGCTCCTAAGAAAATATTAAATAGGGAATACTTTATAATATTATTATGGGCCCTCGTTAGATGGTCTACAATGCAAGGCTCCGGGGGTGTCTTTGAAGACCAGCAGAGGCGCCGTGTTACCATGGAGCCGAAATGCTACAAGCTCGTGTACTGTGCGACGTCGGTGCACGAAAACAAGAGGGGATGGTGGAAATTTTTGGAACCCTCCACAATCCACAACTGCCTGCCTCATACTCATACGGGTGTTTTGGCCTGTAAGGCCCCAGCGATATTCTTTGTCATGAACTGCGCATGACTGATTCAAGAAGCGTATAGTTCGTCAAATGACCGCCCCAGCCACGGACGCGATGTGCGCGGCTCTTGGTAATCACTTAGGGTTGGTCGTACTGCGTTATGGCCAGAGCGAGGCCATTAGATGCATGCACGAATTGGAGGAAAGTGATGGTCACGCGTTCAAACTTCGACCGCGGCAGCGCAAGCACGAGGCGCACATGTAGTGCGACATCTACGCTGCGCTCGAATACGGTGCTGCTTAGGCTTTTCGTGGTGTTAGGCCCTTTTAAACTTGATTGATTGATTTGTGGGGTTTAACGTCCCAAAACCAGTTCTGATTATGAGAGACGCCGTAGTGGAGGGCTCCGGAAATTTCGACCACCTGGGGTTCTTTAACGTGCACTGACATCGCACAGCACACGGGCCTCAACATTTCGCCTCCATCGAAATGCAGCCGCCGCGGCCGGGATTCGATCCCGCGACCTTCCCTTTTAAACTTATATCTCTCCTTACCGCCGCTGTCTGTTAATAAGTAGGTTACCTCCAGCAACTCCTTCGCGCTAAGAGCGATGTTACAATGGTTGGTGATTATCATTAGCTATGGTATAGGGACACTACAGCAGACACTGCGACGATAAGCACTTATCAAATGCGCGGACATTACTTTGAAAATGCTTGCTAACGAATGATACAGCGTCGTAATTATCGCTCTAACTTTTCTTGATGCCATCAGGTTTCGGCGCGATATCTGCGTCTGCAGAATGATGACTGCAATGATGGATCACTACCAACGGTGGATCACTCAGTGAGTGATACATGCATCATTGTCGTTTTGCGAATTCTCGCGCTATCTACAATGATGGACAAGATTTTCCAGCGCCCTGCACTGCGGTGTGCCTTACAATAATATCATGGTTTTAGCGAGTGTTGCTCAAGGCAACGGAGA
Organism: Hyalomma asiaticum; assembly: GCA_013339685.2. NCBI lineage: Eukaryota > Metazoa > Arthropoda > Arachnida > Ixodida > Ixodidae > Hyalomma > Hyalomma asiaticum. Next base: position 58,698,544 of record CM023489.1, on the reverse strand, counting down.
GCTGTGCTAACTTCCATATGTAGGACCCTTGGATAATGACTGATGATGACGACTAACCTTCATTCCGAGTCACTTAACTAACATGATCTTGCCCAACAAAACATAACATATAGCAACTCTATGGCCCACATGGACAATCACACGGTCAACACATGCCACTGCTAACGGTTGCTGGCAGCGTGTGAGCTAAGCGAGGCACAGCCCCCGAGATCATCAGCATGCATTTTATATCAGAGACAAGAAATCGCCATACTTCGCCAGAGAAGCACGGGTTTCTACCCCTTTAGGCCCAGAACACGTTCTCTAGATAACCGTGGCTCTTTTTCTCCAGAATTCACAGCGAGATATAACGGCATACAATAACGTGGCTGAAGGCATGCGGCATAAACAGAGACGGCCGTCTCACCTTCTCGTGCAGGTCGTCCACGAGGAAGTAGTGGTCAGCCAGCGAGTACACGGACGCCCTGAACTGCTCGTCCACCAGTGAGTAGTGGTCGGCCATTCCGTGTCCGAAGCGGAACGCGGCCGTGGCGAACTCCACCAGTACCGACGGGTCCCGTCGGGCGTCGTATCGGGTGCGCAGTCCTGGGGCGGGCGGTAACCGGCGGCCCAGCACCACGGGCAAGTACTCGTTGTAGATGATGTGCTGGTGCTGCGCGATAACGACGCGCCTGCGCGAGATACCATCAAGTGGTCCATCAATGCGGTCTGCCACGCAGCTTTGAGAAGAACTATCCCAATGCCTTTCAAGAAGAACCATGAGAAGGACGTATCGGACAGCCCTAGGTGTCACGGCACGCCTTGTGCGAAACACTTCAGTGCTTTTGTACTTTTGTATGCGCGCGTGTTTGCGAGAGACCACGTAGAGTCCTTCATTCACTGATTCGGCCGTCAGTGGTTGCCAGCACTGCACGTAATTACGTAGGGCATACAAGCGACCATTCCCTGCCTATACGCAAGCGTATGATAGCTATGACTCTCGCCTCGCTTTTCAGCATGTCTCCAAGCGTATTATTTTATCAATGCGCAATTTCTGCAGCGATTTCCGCGTTTCCGCCGAGCGATTTAAGGCTATGACTGCTAAGGTGTCAGCGGAGATAGAAAAAGCAGGTGCCGTAACAATTCATTATCAGTCCATTAATATAGAGACTGTGACGTTGCGCGCATGTAATAAACGGTTATTTTAGAGAGCCCTAATAAAATAATCTGCATGTAGGTTCAGTTGTGTACAGAGGCACACTGCTATGCGTAAGTCGTCGGTTTACGCTACGACGATCTCAAGTGTAACGCATAATCTATCCCAGATTTCGTCGCCAATCGCACACGAAAATGGTCAACACCTTGCAAAGACTATGTACCTGGCTTCTTGGTAGACAGTCTCAGGGTCCCAGCCGGGGTTCAGGCGCCGTAGTTGCCGGGCGACGCGGTTGTGCTGTCGAGCGTACAAAATCTGCGTGTCGGATCAGTACCCGAAGGAACACTTCAATAACTTAGCACTGCATAAGCTTCAGGATGTTACGATTCAGAAAGTCGGTCTGGCGATCTCATATGAATGAATGAATAAAACATTTATTTAGGAAACTACGTCGTCTACTGCAGGTATTGCTGGAGAGGGCCGGGCGGGTTTCTATTCGGGTACTCCATCCGACAAAGCTGCCAGCTACTCCCGCTCCACGAGGATTCGCCAATCTTCGGGAGCCCCACTGAAAAAGCTTCCTCCCGCCGCTTCCACGTCGGCCGCGTCATTTGCGCGGTGCTTCTAATAGGTTGGCAAGACCAAACCATGCGATACAGGCCAACGCGGCCGCTACGGAATTTACACGCAGCGTTCATTTGCTGCTTGTCTATTTTGGCTAGTAGGGTCCGGCTGCCGTACTCTGGGGCCTACGCTGACGAGTCTCGTCTGATCGCATATGAGGGCAGCCGTAGTACCTGCAACACGGCGATGGCTGGCTGCTGGTTGACCCTGCCGTCCCCAGCCCGGAAGCAGAAGCGCGCCGTCTCGGCGTCACTGCATCCGTCGCGGTCGGGCCGCAGGCTGCGCGGCAAGAGACCTCCTTCGGCCAGCAGCATCAGTTCCTTGCTCTGGTTGTTCCTGAGCGTGTCGTGTTCCAGCTGGTTTGTGCCGTACACGTGAGACGCGTCCAAGAAGGCGCTCTGTTGGTTCACGAAGCGACGCTCGTCTGCGAGAGAGAGAGGGCCAAACAACGTTTATTATAAAACAAAAATAAAAGGTTGTTCATCGAAGGTGGGTCCCCTATTCCAAAGCTCCGCTGGCCATGGCGACTCGCCGGGCCTGACCCAGGGTCGCCAATTGGCTTCCCAGGGCCCGTTCAGCGAGTCGCACCTCCCTCGACCATGTACGTATTGTGTGCGTCTGTCCACAGTCAACTGAAGCGGGTCGCTCTGGACAGCTCTATGTTGTGTGTGAGTGTCAGGATATCTCCGCGCCATGGCCATATGTCAGGATATCTGTCTGGGTACTTAATGTGAAGCTTGTGCAAATTGGGAAAAGTGTTTGTCCGCAGGCGCCGCCAGTCCTGCGCTTGGTGTCTGTTGAGATCCTTATGAGGATCGTCTCCAAGATGGAAAGCGCAACAACCTGTTCATGGGCTCTATCAGATAAGCGCGGGGTAGAGGATTATCTTGCGCCTTTTGAAGCGAAGATTGTTATGAGTGACAGATTAAGTTGCCGTTACCGTCGTACGAAAAAAAAAATAGAGGCACCCATTTTCAACTGTTAGAAAAATTTGCCGGTGAAGAGGTTTGAACCAGGGCTCCCACCCTTCTCAGGCAAGTTTTCAAGCACTCTACTACATGCCCAGGCTTCTAAGATGTGCACATACCTGAGCCGCATGAATGCTTTACAGTTTATACCAAAGAGCGAGGAAAAATGAAGAGAAAGAAAGAAAAGTTGTATGTTGAGGCACTCATGCACCAGGCTCCGCTTGTCCATATTTTCCCTACAGGTGAAGGGCTCCTGAAGCTTTCTTTTTTTTTATTTCACAAGGTCCTGGACACCCTAGGTGGTGCTATTGTACTCCATAGGAACAGATGCACTGTTGAGGGTGCATTTTCAGGCGCACTTGGACTACAGTCGTTTATCCTGCGCGCCTTCGTTGCTTCATTGCCGTCTGCCCTGTGCTACGTGCTCACAGGCGGTGTGAGCCGTATTATCGCGACATGAAATTTTTTTAGGCGATAGAGAGCAGGCAGTTTTCAGCAAAGTAAAACCAAGGTAACAATACGGCGATAATAACGAAATCAATAAGATGTAAACTGAAATAAAAATTTAAAGTGCTTACTCATAACAGAGAGAAGAGAAGACAAAGAAAAGGAAAGGCAGGGAGGTTAACCAGATGAGCGTCGGGTTTGCTACCCTGCACTGGGGATAAGGGAATGGGGAATATAGAAAGGGGAGAAACGAGAGAAGGCGAGCACTACACGTGCTAAGGAGTCTGACATTGGGAGCTTCAGTGTTCTGGCACACAGTATTCACACAGGAATTCACAGTATTTCTTGCTTCAATGCGGAAGGATCATCGGCGACTAGTGACAATGACAGTCCAACTGAAAGCAGTGGATGAAGGGTATCCAGTACTTTCAGGTAGGCTTCGGCTACCGGACTCTGCAGCCAGGTGCGTACTGTATCCAGAAGATGCCGAAGCATCGCAGTGATTTCGTCTTCGGGCAATGCGCTGGATAGAAGCGCTCTATTCGACTCCAGCAAAGTCGGCTGAGTCTCTTGTAGTCGCTGGTGCTTTGACGTTGGCTGTAGCTGTCGCTCAGGCTGCAGTTTTGGCAACGTAGGTCATTCTGTGTTTACACTCCCCGGTGCGACGTTGTGCACAGTGGTCCATACAGACGCACATGGTCTAGGTGGCAGAGGAGGAGGTGTCATCGCCTGTGAAGTACTTTTCGCTGGGACTTCGTTGTTTGTTGAACTGCGACGGCGTCGGGAGCGTCGCCTTCGAGCTGCAGCAACCGCTTCCTGACAAGATGAACCGTCCTGCAATATCCGCTTGAGGATCTCTTTTACTCTGGGGCAGTCCTTTGACGAAGCGTCGTGGCATCCGAGGCAGTTATGACGACATCGACATCGTTCGTGTGTCTCGTCTGGGGTCGTCTCGTTGTGTGAAATTAACATTCAAGGGAGAACGCCTCCCATCACACGTAAAGGTCGGACACTTCAGGCATTCCGTACGACCGTTCATTGCGAAGCCGCTCCAATGCCGCAAATGTATGAAGTTTGGACACGTGAACGCTGTGTGCGCGAGCACGATGTCATGCTCACGCTGCGGGGAACCCCACGTTACAGACTCTTGTGCAGCCACGGCCCTGAAGTGCCTTTGTCATAACAGTTTCACACAAAAGCTATGGGGCGTCAAAATCACACCTCTACTTAGTTAAATTAAGCGCTATGTGGCAAGCGCTATATTACAACGATGCATCTTAACATCTACCGAGATCGACATGTACTGAGGTACAAACCTTGCCATGCAGATGCCCCTTCGCGCACCCCCCCCCCCCCCACACACACACACACACTCACACAACATAATTATATGAAAACACGTCATAAACCTTAATAGCAAGATTTTGCAGTATAATTATTGGACATTGCACCAGGCTTCGTTTCCCACTAATCCTGTTGACCAAAATGCACTTTATCACACAAATGCATTTCTCACTGCATTGTCATTAGTTAAGCGGTACTTTGGCAGTGGATAAACAAGTGCATAAGCACAGTGTTAACGAACGTACGCATGACTCCGCTGCAGTCGCTGCACCCGGAAGACCGGACGAAGTTCATGCACGGCACGGACAGCGGGCCGTAGAAGGGGTCCTCGTTGCTCACGTTCACAGGGAAGCAGGACGGCGACCTTTCACCACTGCTGCCGCAGCAGAGCAGCAGGGACCCGTTGGCTGCAGGGAAAGACCCGGGACACATGGATGGAAAAGGAGGACCAAATGGTTAAGCTATTGCAAGGTAATAAGGAATTGGCCGCTTGATCGCTTAATCGTGAAGATATTTACTAGAGGCGATCGAATATCGAGAGATTCGAATACGAATCGAATGTCTATCTTCGAATATCGAATATCCAAACACAAGTTTATCTTCAGTAATATTTCTTAAACATCACAGAGAGAGATATATATCAGGGCGGAAGGTACGGAGGTTAACCCTAAATTAAATGTTTCATTGTTTCCTAAACACGAAATAGAAACAATGAACCAGTTGAGACTGATAGATTATTTTTGAGCTATGTTTCGTTGATTTCGCCACCATAGCTTCAGTATGAGAAGAGATAACGAAGGTTAAAGTTCTATATCTAAATTTAGCGCCGAAGCCTGCGAATCCGGACGTAAGCGCGACGTCACGGATTCCACATAATTTTCCTCGTGTTTCGGCCCGGTTGGCTCAATGAAATTTTGTAAAACTTGCTACGTTAATTCTTGGCCACCCTAGAACACAACATGATTGACTTTTAGCGGCAAATGAACTTGTGCTCCATAAAAGGCGCCTCCAAAATCTATAACGTCACGGCGAGTTGGTGCGGAAACGTGAAGGCAGCGTTGCCACCCCTATTGTCCTTTGCTGCGTTTTCTATTTGAGGCAAAGTTTATGTACATAATGGTGATCCGCTGTGTTCATTTAACTAAGAATACACATCAGACTGCTCTTTACGTTAGGAAATATGAAATAAACGCGCTAGAAATGGTGACGAAGAGGATCTATACTGCTTGTCGCGCGAGAGGGAAATGGCGAAACAACCACTTTCCCGTTCCTCTCTCCTGCCATTTCTCGACTGCTAGCCTTCGTGCGTGCTCGCCTCCACGGAGAGACAGTTATCGTGCACTCATCCCCTTCAGTTCATGTCTTTAAGAATCACCTCCGTGTTGAGAAAAAAAGCCCAACACGGCGCGAGAGCAGGGCGAACGCGGGAAATTTGAACTGAATTCAGCAAAACTTCCATTGTAGTCTCTAGGGGAGGAGTTAGAGTGGAAAAAATTGGCCGCGTATCTGCGTTATTCGCTGCAAATGTCGTCGAAAGGCGATCGCCTTCTGCCGGCCGTACTCCGCTGCGTGAGATATGGACGTCACCTGGCAGTGCCGTCGGGAAACATGACCTTGTGCAGAATCCTTGGGCAACTGCCAGGTGGCAGCACCACATCGTCGGCAGAGGCCTTTTTCGTGCATAGCGTCGCATTTTTAGCGCAGCCTAACAAACACTAGGGTCCTTAGAATTACGTATCTATGTATTTTATAGTAAAGGAATACCCCCCCCCCCCCCTTAACACTTGTCTACTGATGTTGCGCCTCAGATGTGCGCAATATTTGCTTTTTGCTTGACAATGTTCACAAGTATATGAATGCAGCGGCCAGTTCAAGATGGCTGGGCGTTAGGCAAGTGCTTAAACTATGGCCGGGTGGCTGAATCGTGTAACAGACAGACAAAGCGAAAGACAGACCAAGATTTCTGCGTTCAAGTTACCCAAGAAGGACTATCGTCTTTAAATACAGTGAGAGGAGCGGGACGGAGCAAACAGAAGACAGGTTATCGGGGCGGCAGAATATCGTCTGTCAACGTCATTTGGAGCGAGGCAAGCAGATTTGCGGCCATTTTTTATTTTTAGTTTATTACCTTTACATTAGTTCTTGCTTTTTCCTTATTTTAGCTTCAACTTCCGTTATATACTTGAGTATAAAAAAAGGGGCACATTTTTATGGTCACTGCCTAATTGATTAGTTAATTAATTACTGCCACACCCTGTAACCCATCCATGGGATATGGGAGGAGTGGCGATAACATTGCATGGCAGTTGCAGAGAGAAAATTGATTATTGGCAAAGCGTGAACAAATCCGGGCAGCGCATTCCAACGCTCAGTTGTCAAAGTAAGGAGCTATATTTATACAAGTGAGTCGTAGGTTTAAGTGGCAAAAGATTGAGATTATGCACGAGTACGGGAAGGTTGAGCGAATTTGAAGCATTGACTTAAGCAGGTAGAGCGTGAAGAGCTTAATAAGACGTACAGGAATTTCTATCTCCGCTTCTTTAATTACCCCGCTTTGGCGTAAGTTTGAAGAGCTATCTCTCTCTCTCTCTCTCTCTCTCTCTCTCTCTCTCTCTCCCTCTCTGTTTTTTTACATCTATGTGTACGTCTTCGTTTCACAGCCTCTATGTCTCAGTTTCTCGTTCTTTCTTTTATAGCGTATTGCCCATACACGGCACGGCCTGCCTTGCCGTTGCCTTCTGCACATGACGGAATGATTATTATGGCGAGGTTCTATAGGTTTCTGTAAAAAGACACCTGTGCTTAGATGTGGGTGCACCTTAAAGTTCAAGTTCAAATTCAAGTTTATTAAAAGAATCGCAGAACACAATACATATATGAAAGTTCAACATTTTCAGAAGGAGGCCCAGAAGTAAAATCTGTGGCGGTTTTAAAGATAAAAGCCGGTTTTCAAGTAAAAATCCCGGCACAAGTAAAAACCTTTCAAGATTGCTACAGAACATGCTTTCTAATCATAGCTGGTTGTGGCATGTAAAACCGCTTCAATTATTAATATGAGGTGACCAAAACTGGAGGCAAGAAACCGTGGCACACCAGGAATTATTTTGTCATACAGATCTCCGAAGGCATGACTGCCTAGAAGCTTTCATTTACGATTATTGTTCTTCCTCTAATATTACACGTCGAATAGGCAGCAAGCCTTTGCCATGCCACGGTAATTGCCAAAGACAAACTCGCTGACACTGGCGCCCACGAAGGGCATCTTCTGGAGAACACTTTCCACACTAATGGCCCCCACGTGCGCATCACATTCAACATGCAAAATAGCCTCGAGCTCATGTTTGTCCGGCGAGCTTTAGCGACTGTTGCGAAACCCAGCCGCGACCGCCACACGATCCTCGTACACCTGCTGTTGTTCTTTGTCACGGCGCTGGCGCGCAGCCAGTTGCTATATAGCGTTGTGGACAAGTGCCGTTCCAACGGGTCCTCATCCAGGCAAGCCCCTTTGTTCTAGGAAAATTTTCACCGTTTCAGGCCTTGCAAAAGCATCGACGGAATAGAGTTGATCATCACGGTCTCATTCCTTTAAAAGATTCAGGGTCATTCCACTTTGTCAAGGTAGATAAAGCGCAAAGCCTTCGCATTACCCGACCCGACTGACCAATGTGACGTAGCCTCGGACGATTTAGAAATGCGCTACGTGAAACCATTGACAGCAACGCAAATGAATGCATTGCGTGCCTTCGGATAACTTAATTTTCACTCACCTTTAGCGAAGCTTGATTAAACTCAATTCACCTTTACTCGACTTAAAGGGGCCCTGAAACGCAAATTATACGTGCGTCGTTATTATTGTGCGTTTTCTTGATGCCAGACTCAATTATGACGGTAGCACCAGTGAAAATGGTGGAATCAAAACGTATTATATTTACAAAACGTATTGTAATTTGTACTTGAAGTCGGCTTCCGCGCCGACGCGCCGACGGCAGCGTCGTACATCAACAGTTTCTTCGAGGAGATGTGACGTTGCTGTACTGCTTACGCTGACGGTTATCATTGGCCGGGAGCAGCCGGGCATAAAAATATGCATCGCACATGCTTACAATGTACTGACTGTAATTCAAAATGTAAACATGTTTTATGCTTGCTAGATCTACTGAAAAGTACAAATTCGTGCATTATACCATTTCATTTTGAGCGCTGCGCGGTCCATGCGGTTCTTGTGGTAGGAACGCACAGAGGGCAGCACGGTTCCGATTCCGCAAGGTGTAAGCCGCGTTTTGATTGGAAGCAGAGTGGCACGTCTCGGGATGCCGATATCTGTCGTCTGCTTTTATTTTGAATTTGTGAGCTTAATAACTTGCGTTTGCCTCCATCGATCTCGAAAATTCTTTTTGCATTTACCTCAGGACAATACAAAGAGCCCGTTTCGATGCAAAACTCGGCGAGTAAAACATGGTTTCAGGGCCCCTTTAATGTACCTTAAGTTCATCTTAATTCTGACTTGGGCCCCGCCACGGTGGTCTAGTGGTTATGGCACTCGGCTGCAGATCCGAAGGTCGCGGGATCGAATCCCGGCCGCGGCGGCTGCATTTCGATGGAGGCGAAATGTTGAGGCCCGTGTGCTGTGCGATGTCAGTGCACGTTAAAGAACCCCAGGTGGTCGAAATTTCCGGAGACCTCCACTACGGCGTCTCTCATAATCAGAGCTGGTTTTGGGACGTTAAACCCCACAAATCAATCAAATCAATCAATTAATTCTGACTTGGATCAGCATGTTCACATTTTATTTTCGGTACGGGCCACAGCTTCACACGGTGCACTGCCCTCGGAATGGGCCTACGTACATGGGAATCATGAACATACATAGCTAGGTGCATTACACATTCGTAACTGTATAGCTGTTACGGCCATACTAGCGGGAGACTCTGCCTATGCGACCGTAATCTGTACCGGGAAACGTTACATGGCGAACGCCACAAGCGAATCGTATGTATATGTGTCGCTTAACATTAAAGGGGTCGTGAAAATAATTTGGAGATGCCGGTTTGTAATTTTCACTGCTTCAATACGCATTCGACAAGCCGATTCCGAAATATTTCAGCGAAATATTTAGTGCACATTTAACAACGACCGTTTTAAATCTCAGCTTTCTAGCGCTCCCGAAACGACAATGCGACACTACCGGCCGGCGTGGTACTATTTGGTGACGTTGAGTTAAGACATTTTTAAGTTCAAAGGCACAGTGAACTCGCGTTTGCTCTAAAGGAATCGATTTACTTGAAAGCTAGAAAGGAAGAAAATACTTGGAAACCGTGCGGTGACACCATTCGGAAGAAAAGCGGCAGCACGGTTTGTTTTCCCATGGCCTCCGAGGGCGCGCCAATCTCGGAGGTATGACGGCTACTAAGAGGACGTCATCTGCAGAGTTGAAGGGAACGCGCGCAGTGAAACCGAAACCTCGTTTTTTATCGCTCTAAATCAACGCACATGGTGCAACGGAACAATGCATATTGTTGATTGGAGGGTCAGGATCCGGAATACGCACTTAGTACAAAATGTTCAGAAAACGTTTCACAACCCCTTTAATAGTTAGGAGCAGTGGGAGGCTGCCACGTCCAGCTCGGTGCCCGAAGTCCATGACTAGGTCCTGGATTGGTCCAAGAAGGTAACACAAACGGGTAGGCTTCTCCGCCTGCTCCGCCACCGCCCCCTTCGCTCCTGGAATAAAGTTTTTCTCCTCCTCCGCCTCCTCCTCTCCACACGCATACACACTGACTGAGCAGCCCTCAGGATCGTCCCGTATTTCCTGTCGACGCATGCACTTTTGGCTAGAGCCTATACATGAACAGCTTCGCTGTAAATCTCGAATGTAGGAACGTTATGAGTCCGTTTAGGAGAATTTGACGTCATTGTTGATGCCTTGGTACGGTGGTTGTACGGTTCACAGCTGCTCACCCGAAAGACCAGGGTTCGGTCCCAGCCTCGGCGGTTGCGTTTTCAATGGAAGAGAAAATGCTGGAGACCCGTGTACTGAAATTAGTCGAAATTACCCGTTCATTCCCTAAGACGTGCCTCGCAATCATGCGCCGCTTTTGGCGAGTGAAACATCAGCAGTCATTATTGACGCTGCACACCACTGTTTCTTGATCATCCATTCTTCAAGAATATCATACCAGCGTGACATTGCTATAGGACTGTCCAGCCCGGTGGTGTGCCAAGTGCGTTACCAAGGTAATATTATTTCAGTATTTTTTATGTAGAAAATACCGCAGGCCCACAAAGGGCCCTAGCAGGAGCTTTAAATGCAATACCATTAAAGCAGTTGCGTCAAACAATGAATACAACCAAAACACAAAAGATAAGGTTAAAATATAGATAACAAAGCAGAAATGAAATCACTTGTAAATATACGCCATATATGTACGATAAATACTAACGTAGTATTAGTAACCACAAACCAGAAAAAAAGGTGCTCCAACGTTCTTTGCGACCATCTGCTCAATTAGCTCGGTACTATGTAAAGATGCCGATTAAGTGTGAAGTGTGAAGAGTCAAGCGACCAAAGATAAACCCATATTCATTCGGAATCAGTGAGTTTTTGACGCTAGATGACAATATCTTATGAAGAGCAAGCTCAAAAACCTTTGATGTGGCACAGAGTAGACAAATCGGGTGATAATTCGAGACGTCACTTTCGCTGCCAGACCTATACACTGGGAAAACACAAGGCGATTTCCACATGATAGGAAAATTGGAAGCATTCAGACAGTTATCAAATAGAGATGTTTATACTGGGACAATTATAGTCGCATAAGCTTTTAGAATGCCAGAGGGGATGCCATCGGCGCCACTGGATACGGATGGCTTCAAGCGCTTGAGACATTCGCTGATGAACTCTTCGTCAAGTGAGACAGTACTGGCTGTAAGAACTGTGCTGCACAGTTCAGTGGTGCATGTGTTGGAGCGTGAGGCTTGGCATAAGGATAAGAAATGTGCTGCAAAGCAGTCAGCGCTGTTTCAACTTCTGTACCGCTTGAGTTCAGTAGTCCCATGCAGTCTTCTCGTCAGCCATTGCGTTTGCGTATATACTTCCAAAACTCCGGCCGGTCAGAGGCGCTTTTTTCTAATAAATTCATGTATGAAATGTGATCGCGTTTTTAAAGGCTTTTACAGAGACTTCGAAAGTAGCTGTAGACAGCGAGCTTTTAGGCTTCCCAAGTACACGATCTTTGTGTTTTAGTGCGCATATCAATTCATATGAGAACAAATGGGAATATATACGCAGTTTAAGTATGTACTGTGGGATGTAATTGCACATGCCTTCTAAAACTAGCTTCGTAAACCGATCAACTTGCTCCTCAACGGTGGTTTTGTTGATAACTAGAGACCAGTCAATGGTTGACACGTAATGATAGGGGTGGTGTAATCACCATGCTTGAACGCGAATCTAAGGAACTCGTTCATGTCGCTGGAAGAGGTCGGTTCTTCGGCTGACGCAGATAGTGTTATCTTTAGTGATGGGTGAAATTTATCGCGATGAACAAGAGAGAATGCAGAATGTGATACACCGACAGGTTGATTATTAGAGAGGCAAATATCTAAAACGTCACGACAGCAGTTGGAGACAATATTATGCTGCAAAAGAGAACTGAAATTTGGAAAGTATAAAAGAAGGTCGCACTTGTCTTCTTCGCACTGAATGTAATGAGAAAATTTAAGTGTGTTCCAGTCTATCCTATTGTACTAAAATCCCCAAGAACAGTAATTATGTGTCCACTATATGAAGAAATCACATCCTCAGGGGAGAAAATGACTTCAAGAAACGAGGGGAAGGGAGGGGAACATTAGTAGATGCGTAGAAATAATAATAATAATAATAATAATAATAATAATAATAATAATAATAATAATAATAATAATAATAATAATAATAAATTCATTTCTCAGTGCAACACGAAAGTGAGTGCATGTGAGGCCTGCCGAAGCTACATAGACACCCTCCCTTGGAGCTTGAGGTCCCGGGTTCGAACACCAGCAGCGCCAACATTTACTGACATTTTTCTTTCCTTCTTTCTTTCGACGCTTCCGATTGCCAAATCACTGACTCTTTACAAACCCTTCCCCCCCCCCCCCCCCACGTACCCCACTAAAATATTCGGGTCCTCATTAAGCAAAAACAATGCCCCATAACTGGTACAGCGTGATCCTATACAGCGCCCACATATTAGGAATCTTTCGACAGCGACGTGAAGGCGAGATGCAATTGTTCACGGGCATTCCACGGGCATCACACGCAAGCTCGCGCTGCGATAGCAGAGGCGTGGCGACATAAATGTGCCGTGCACACTTCAATGAGAACCACTTAACGCCACGCGCTGCTAACGCTGTTGTAGGCGAACCCCGGGTAGTCGTCTCCGGGCCACTCTCCGCCACGGACGAGACGAAAGCGCATACATTACAGCGAGTCGGAAGGCGTTGAAAAGAGTAAGCTGGTGTGTGTGTGTGTGTGTGTGTGTGTGTGTGTGTGTGTGTGTGTGTGTGTGTGTGTGTGTGTGTGTGTGTGTGTGTGTGTGTGTGTGTGTGTGTGTGTGTGTGTGTGTGTGTGATGGGAGAATATCTGAGGCGTTTAGGCGTAACTTGAAGCATTGCCAAACGGGGCTTCCCCTCTGTCGTGGCCGACGTGGCCCACGGCTCCTTGAAAAAAAAAAAAATGCGCGAAAAGCATTAGACACGGTTGGGCAAGGCCGTACAGGTCGTACACGTTGCTACATAAAAAGGGGCGAAAGCGTGAACGACAGCGACGGCGGTGTTTCGAAAGCAATTATCACCGAGGCGCCGGTCTTCAACTTGACGCGAATTTCGCAAACGGTTCTTTGAATGATTATCTGCGCGCTATTATATATTTTCTTTTTTCTTTCCTAGCGATACTTGCTCGCACCGAAAAGAATGGCTGAGTGAAGATGCGTAAGAAGAAGCCCGTAAGGCCAGCCACATTCCCATTGCTATCACTTAAGAAAACATTAAAAAAAAGGAAGAAGTTAGCGCTATCTCTTCCCGTTCTTAATGTGCCATTAAAATACAGTTGCTCACTTACGTAACGTAATTGTCTCACTCCGTAGTGTACAGGCAACGAGTGAGTAGAGGTAATAATGTGTAGAGGTAATACGAGTGTGCAGAGGTAACGAGTGTGTAGCTGTAATAATACTTGGAGTGGCACTGACGAACATTAACAGCTGCCCGGTCCTTCTAGCAAGTTGTGTTACGTGCTGCACTCGGGGACGAGAGCTGCGCTTCAATCCAAGGGCAGTTGTTTTACGTTTCTTGCATCACACGCGTATTCAAATGGTGGTGCTCTCTTGACCTTGCCATACTTTTGTGTGTATGTGTGCGTGTGCGCACTTGAAATTCTGTGGATCATATTCTCACCGAACGTACATCGAGAGATTGCGTTTGCGGTGCTTTTATTCCTTTTTTTAATGCAGTCTCCCTCACTCTCTTATCTCTCTTATAGACTGTAGCCTGAAGATAAGGACACCTAGATAAGACACCAGGGGCGTATCCCGACGAGAGGTCTATGGAGCTTCAGGCTCACTCGAAACTCTTTCGTCCTGTTATGCCGCGACGACCAAATCAACCAGCTGGTCTGGAAATTGTCGTGGATATTGCCTACAATGAATTTTTTTTTTCACGCTCAGAAAAAATATTCGAAGGCAGAGCTTTCCTGATTTGGGTCCAAAGCTCCCGTTCAGGAAATGTTTTTCTCTCTATAAATGCGTTCGCCCTAAATTGCTGGAAACGTGCATACGCACCACGAAGGCTTCAAAATTTGGCTAACGCTTTATCGGATATGCCTCAAATATACTCAGGATACACAAATTATAAATGGCTCCAGCATAGGAACCTGTTCAACTTCATGACTTATTGTACCGAGCCTCTATAAACGAGAATCATTTAAGTTATCTAGTGCGTTCCACAGCGGCTAAACTATTCGCTATCTTATGTGCGATAAAATTTACAACGTCAGCGAGAGGTTAACAAAATGGGCGATTTCTGGCGATTTAACACAGCGGCCGTAACGTCACTGTGCAGCATAAAAGCGATAGGTGATAGCGTAATTCACAAGACGCTCAAAAGGCTCGCCAGAGCAAACCAAACTCAACATGAAATGCCATTCCGGTGAATACCAGGACACGAACAATTCTGGCAGCATAGCAGCCGGCGCAACAGCACGAAGACCACGTCGTCGTTGTTGTTGTTGTTGTTTCCTCGAATCTGGCACATACCCACCCTGGGGGATTGGCCAAGATGTCAGAAGTTCAAATAGTTAAGCCTGAAGTACTATAGAATACCAATCAGAAACGAATAATCAGGATGAAATTAACAGTCACATATAAACGTCACAATAAACATCACAATCACAAAAAGTCAAATAAACGTCACAAATATTTCATCGTTTTCTTCCCATTGTCGGAAAATTAATTGAGCAGCGTTAGTACCCACGTAGGTGTCCTTATATTGAGGCCGCAGTCGATAACTGTGCATCGTTATTGGATAACTTAATTTGGCAAAAACATTTCTGTTTGAAAGTACAGCATACATAGCATAGACAGTATTTCTTGATGTGTACACATACTCTCTTTATCGTTTCTCGTTTGCTGTAGTGTCATTTCACGTTGCGTTATCTTGCATAACACGTGATGTTCTGAATTTTCAACCGCTCTTATCGTACTATTTTTGTCAGTTCATATCTTGACGTAATCCTCATAGCATGTCATGACACCGTGCAGTCGTGATGTTGCTTTTTTGTATGTCTAGCATGAAAGGGGGGGGGGGGGGCTCATAGGTGAATTTATTTTCACTTTTAGCACTAAGTAACTTTCTTGAGAAAAGCAGCGTTAATGTCTTTTGTTAACGTATTTACTGTTCCTTTCATTTCGCTTCAGTGTCCATAGGGGTGAGATTGTCGATGTCTGTGCACCTGATGATTCATCTTGCTGACACATGTGCCAACCGCTGGCTATCTGGAAAGCGTCTTGCATGCCGACGTTATTTCTATATTCGAGGACTCCCTCTAGTGTATCGCGACGCTTTTCAAGATGTATACATGTGCGGGATATTATATTTTGTTCTGGCGCAGCGATGATCGTTGCTGGTTTCCCGTATTGAACCGCGTACGTTCAACGTTCTATCCGCTTACGTGTCATGAACTATAGCCGGCGCATTTATTAAACGTGGAACATTTCTTGATCTCATAAAGTGTGCGGCGTCAGATCTATCATCATCATTAGTTATGGTGCCCAAGAGCGCGCGAGCACTTCTATGCAAGGCCAAATGTGCGGCGTTCGCACGCGCGCTTCTTTCTTCGCTTGCGCACATGACCTCCGCCCACTACTACACCGGCAAGAACTGCGGCTGGAAGGCGCACGTGTTCAAGCAGACGAAAAAGAAGACAAAGACAGTGCGGGGCGATTACAGACCTTGCAGCAGCCCATTTTGCCAAGCAAGGGAAATTGCAGTAATATTGACAAGGTTGCGATGTAGAATAACGGCATTGAATTTTAACATGCATCGAGCTGGTCTGGCGATCTCTCCTTTATGTGCTTTCTGCAGCTAGGTAGAGACAATCAGACACCTTGTCCCAAAATGCAGACGCTTTACCTCCCTTAGGAAATGCACTACCGAAAAATCATTGCGAAATCTGGGTATTCCATTATCAAGCGCTGTACTGCTTTCATTCGGCTCTTCCGTGCTGGGACACACGAACAGGAATATGTGCTTTGCTGTACAGAAACTCATTACTGATTCAAATCGATTTGATTGTTCTGTTAATAGATTCTAATTTCTTCTTTCATTATCCTCTCTAGCACTGATAGATTGTTATTTTTCTCATTAAATCATTTCGTATAAAAAAACGTACGCTCGCAATATTCAAATTCACATCAAAGGACGAATAAACCCCTCTTGTAGTATAATTTTGTAAATTAAAATCAAATACGCCTGACTCCTGGCTAATCTCCTGAAGTGGGCAGATGCCAAATGTAAAGTATCATCATCATCATCATTGTCCGGTGCACAGTGTTTCGCAAAGCTATGCGTTTGTGCATAATGTCGTACATAGCAAAGGTATGGGTTTGGGCGGCGCCAAGCTGAGGTCACGCGTGCCGCGTCTACCACCGTCCGTGGTTTTACGTGCACGTTCTGTGGTTGGACGCGAAACACAGATTGATTGATTGATTGATTGATTGATTGATTGATTGATTGATTGATTGATTGATTGTGGTTCGGAAAGGACGCTAATTTCTGCAGCCCATGTAGGGAGCACGGCTAAGCGTCCGTGGGGGTGGGGGGAAGGGAGTGAAAGAGATAGAAAGAAAGGCCGTAGTGGAGGGCTCCGAAAATTTAGACCACCTGGGGTTCTTTAACGTGCACTGACAACGCACAGTACACGGGCCTCTGGCATTTTCGCCTCCATCGAAAGTGCGACCGCCGCGGCCGAAACACAGAACCCGCACATCATTAGCGTAAAGTGTACAGCTATCGGCGCCTGACTTCATCGCAATTCACTCCTGCCATGCCTCCAGCCTCGCGAGCACGGCCGCACCTGCACTTGCGGACCGAACGCCGAAGAAGAATAACGACCAGAACAAATGGCGGATGTTGCGCAAACAAGGAGTCGCCGGGACATTGAGTTCTTTTCTCTATGGCATTAGAACGGGCTTGGGTTCGCAATAAAGTGTGCGCCCTCCGCCCACCACCTTCACGTTTCAACACTTAAACTTTGTCTGTTGCTTTTCTCTTTTCTGTTTCTTATTGTTTTCTCTAATGGCCACGTACAGAGGAGCGATCAGGGACCTCAAGGACAAGTGGTCTTGAGAGCATGTTGCTCTTGACTATATACGCTGAACCAGCCAACTAAATAAGCAAGCCTAAAAGAAAATAAGAACGCTGGTTGTCAGAGAGCGTGGAAATCTTTCGCGTCTCAGTTTGAACAGCGGTTGCACGGTCAATCATTAGATAAAGAGTTTGCGATAAGTGTCCGCGGTGAGTGAGCACTGCTCCTTGTCTTATATAGCCACACTCTGAATTTACGGTAATCAAGGTGGTATCCCCTGCACTATACTGCGCCAATTTTCTTCCCGCACATTTTGAAAGATTCAAAAACAGCCTGCCGGATGGTCAAAGGAACGGCGGTGTAGCGTGTTTCGCTTTTGATTTTTTTTAACGTCATTTCTTTTCCGCGGTAATCTACTTCCACCAACTGTTCGGCTGAAACAGCCTGGTTCTCACAGACCGGTTAATTTGCGTTTCGTGTGAATACACCACCACTAGAAAGAATAAATCTTCAGGGAGAGACAACCGCAGGCGGAATAAGCACGTAAATGCCGAATGGCCGCGGCAGAACGCAGGTCAATGATACCTTATATATAAATCACGTACCGCTGCCAAAGGTGCAGATGTTTGTTGAGGTTTCCATGGACGTGTCAGCTCCATTATGTGCGCACCTTTAAACTGTTCTTAGAATGAAACAGCTAAGTCAACCGCGGTCGTCTAGTGGTTATGTTGCCTGACTGGTGACCTCAAGGACGTGGGTGGATCCCGGCCGCTACGGTCACATTCTCGGCGCACGTACTGCGACTTATCAGTGCTACTTGAAGAATCCGGCATGGTAGAAATTTTCGGGGCCCACCACTTAGACGCCTCTCATAACCATATCGTGATTTTGGGCTTTTATTTTTGGCACGAAAAACACTGTCAATTATTATGACTGAAATGAAACAACTGCGAAGTTAATTTTCGAACTGGCCGCCGTCGTATAGCTTAGCGGTCAGGGTCGGGGAATTATTGATCTGCTAAACTCAAGGTTTCAGGATCAAATCCCCGCCACGGCGGCCGGATTATCGGTGGCGGCGAAATGTAATAGTCACCTGTGTTGTACTTGGGTTTAGGGGCACTTTACAAACAAACAGACAGACAAACAAACTAACTAACAAACAAACAAACAAACAAACAAAACACCAGGTAGTCGAAATTGCTCCGGAGCCCTCCATTACGGCACGCCTTGTAAGTATATCCTGCTTCTGGCACGTGAAAACCCAACAGTTATTATTAGTACTGTTCGTTTTAATTTTTACCCGAGTACTCCGAAACCGGATTCGAAAAACATACAGAACTTCCTGCAATACTCCCGAAAGCCTGAAAGCTTCAGCCGCAAGCTCTCGTGTTTGTTGCTTCAAAGTCGATGTCTGCGTTGGAATCTTCTGTATCGGTATGCGATATCAGGCTTCTGGCGGAGGAGTGTTCGTAGCCCACAGACAGTGTATTATAACAGCAAGTCGCCTTAGGTCACGTGTAAACGCACCTGCCGTATTTAATGCTTGCCTACTGCCAGAGCTTGTTAGCACACGTTGACTTGGCGTCGTTTACTCGTAAACGGCTGTTACTAACCGCTTTTGTTGGCTTTAACCGGCTAAGTGATGGTCCATGTTGGTTACTAATGGTTAGTGTTCTTTGCAAATGGTCGCTGATGTTTCCTATCAGATTTGGTAGCACCAACGCTGTCTTCGTTGGCTTCAATTAGTTGCTACGATTACTGTTTTCTTCCAACCCGCTAATCATACACAGACAACTATGGCGCAGAAGAAAGAAAAGGGGACAGTACCGAGCACGAACAAACTGCATATTTGAAGAAATCGCAACTAATGTATGCACAGTCGGCGAGCAAGGCAAATATCACACGCGCAAGAGTTACGCTTCAGGGCTAAAACCAGTCTGCATCTTGATGCTCCCATATATCTGGACATCTACATTGCTTTGCATTAAAATTTCGTCACCAGTTCGAGAAAGTGCCGGTGCGCCAACACTTGAATCAGCGCCCGCCCGGCGCATCGTGAAGACCTTGATGGTTGCCCTTTCTGTGGAATCTGTATATCGACACACGGTTGCGGTACATTCGAATTTCAGCCGACACTGACACCCACTGCAAAGGATAATCTGCTTACAGATACTGTTTTGCTCGCGCTGTCCCGTCTACTAGCGGTTAACCATGGCTATTTCAAATCCATTTATTCAGGCGAAAGCCACATGTCTCATCCGAAGGTGACCCTGAAAGAAAGGTGGAACAGAAATTTGGTGACTGAAATGGTGATACAAACTTGAAAGCTCGCGCCTTCTTCACATTGCATACAGCGAAATTCTCATGGAAGGTCATGACATCGAATCCTTCACATCATTGCCATTTACGTACCGACTAGGGGCAATAAAGCTCACACCTCTAACGGTCGGTCGGTCGGTTTATTTCTGTCAAAGACCTCCGAGATGGGGGTTTTACATAAGATTAACCTTCAATAGCATGTCGCTCATACTATGAGCCACATGTTAGTCATTGTCAATCTTTACGGCAAATCCTTTCATGGCGCACATTTTGTGGGGCCGCACAAGTGATCTGCATTAGTACAAAGAGGGCAGCATCAGACCAGATATCCTTGAAGAAGGCTGCTGAGCTACACCTTGGCTAGCTTGGAACTTACAGACTGACTCTGGACTATCCAGCGAGCCAGAACTATCACCGAGAGGCTGCCCTCTTGGCTATATAGACCACCTAGACGGTTTAGCCCAGACCAGTGACTTTGTCGGATCCCACAATAAAGCTTCACCACACCATGTGCATGATTACAATGCACGTTGTGTCCTACTGCCACAGGTTCTGGGATAGAACCCCTCGGTCCCGGTTTCGACTACCAAAGATCCTGGCTATCGCCTTCACGTCTCTTGAGCGATAGCTAAGGTTGGTTGGTAGATAACTTTATTGAGGTCTTGAGGCACCGCGTGTTTTTCCTTGCCTTGTTCAAGGGGAGGCGGCGGTGGTTGCTGGCCGCCACCCACGATGGGGCAGGAAGGCCGTGAGCATGCGCCCTTTCGTGGGCCCTCTGGAATGCTCCTAGTTGGGTCTGGTGGTCGCCGCTCGTCAGGGCTTCCATCCAGTCCTCCTCTCTGTTGAATTCTGAGTCGCGTAACGCGGAGCATTGCCACAGCGTGTGACGTAACGAACAGTACGCTTCACCGCAGTCCGTACAGTGTACATGGTTCCACGTCGGGCGATTACCGACTCAATGTACCCCTCCAAGGGAAGGACCCCGCCTTAACAGACCGCAGTCGCCTACCGACGGCTGCGGTCTGTTAAGACTCGGGTGAGGAAGTGGAAAGGTTCTCCTCAACAGCTGATAGTGCGACGTTATTTCGCGGAAGGTGAGAAGCGGGTCCCAGTGTTCCCTCGTCTCTCCTAAGGAGTCCTAGGAATCGCTAAATGTGTCTGCCAGTCCTTCCGTTGTGCACGTACTGCGAACAACGCAGCACCACTTGTGCGTCGAGAACAAGAAAAATAACGTCGCCAACGGCACGGCGCGTGTAACCTTGAAGCGAGGAAATGGATTCTGAACGCGCCTGACATTCATGTATATTGACGCGCAGGCAAAGCACGAGCCGTCGATATTAATGACAGCACAGGCGGTTGCGGCACTCGTCCTAGCCCGGTAAGCTTTAGTGCCGGCGGTGTGCGGACAACTTCTTGCAGAGAAGGTAGCCGCGCTTCGGGATCGAGTCCGAACGGCGTTGAGTAAGCGTCGAACGCCTGGGAGCCGGTTTTGCTTGCGCAATGAACAGCGCGACTCCTTAACCTGCGGTACGTGGGCGAACTTCTCTAAATGCGGCGGTACATTTAGGAGCAGGTTTCGGAGTAGGTAGTTGACCCATAGACGGTATTTAAAATCACCGTTTTCCTTATAAAGAATGTTAATGGAGGTGTTAGTCGTTTCTTGGAGTCTTTCGAGTTCCATATATAGCAAGGTTTCCCAGCGCAGAAGGACGAACTGTGATGGAAATAAGCGAACGCAGGTCTACATTCTGTTTCAGCAGTTACGGCTACCACTGTAGATTCCCAGCGCAGAAGGACGAACTGTGATGGAAATAAGCGAACGCAGGTCTACATTCTGTTTCAGCAGTTACGGCTACCACTGTAGAAGCTACAGGCGTGTTCGTCTATTAAACAGACGGGGAACGCACCTCAAACGTCTTCTATCGCGGCCTGTCGTCTGCCACCTGTGTGCTCTACAGTTATTTGGAAATAAAAAAAAACCAAAGAAATTTGGAGGATCAAGCCTCCGCAAGCCAGCCTCTTCTGACGTCATGTCAGCGGTGCTTCTTGGGTGGGATAAGGCCCACATGGTTGACTGATTTCTGGGGTTTTACGTCCCGAAACCCGGATTTGATTATGAGTGACGTCGTATGGAGGTCTCCGGTTGCCGGACCACTCGAGGTTGTTTGATACGCAGTAATGTCCAGTCGCGCCATTGCATACATGAATCTACCGCTCGCCTACCAGATAGCCAGGGCATTTATACCATGATACTCCCCCTTAGTATCTTATGACCCGGCTTCAAGATTGTAACGTGACAATCTTCTTTTATTCTGCACTGCGAGACCAGAAGCAATACGAGCACCTCCGCACGCTGGCACTAGACCCCGCTTCACATGATTCTGTGCTCAATGGTAGCTTTACTGCGCGCCGCTTTTGAAACGCGCACACGTAACGACGCGTGCGCGTTTCCTACAGGGTTCGCTCTCTTGTGTCCATTAGCCTTGGGCCATGCTGCATTAAAGAGTCAAACGCGAAGTGCTTCTTACCCATATACCACGTTTTCTTTAGGGGACAAGTTTTCGGGGCATGTCTGTCTTGGGAACGAGTGCGTACGCAACGCATGACGCGTTACATAAAGGAGACCACGTGCTTCGTGACGCCAGCTGGCAGAACTTCTACACTTGCTACCATGCCTACGAGGGATGCCGATTAACACTACTAAGATTACACGCACAGAAATAACGAAGTACCAATTAAATGCTAACCGCAGCTCGATTGGCCTAGCATCGTACGCGTTATCCGAAAGTCGCACGTTCGGTCCTCGCAGACGGCAAATTTACTTTTAATCCGCTTTCTTTTATAGATTCCTTTCCATGTGTCTAATAATCAATACACTGCAGTTTAATAAAAAAAAAACAGGCTTGCGCGGAATCGCAGGACAGTGACAGCGTAAGCTGGAGGTGCGACCTTAGAAGCCATTGTAAATGTTTGGGGATCTGGCCAAATGATCGGGCCATCAAGCTTATCGAAGAGCCAAGTCAGGTTGCTGTCGGGGCTGCGCACGTCACCTGTCGCGTGACGCATGGCACAATACGACAAAACTGCTTCACGAGGCAGCGCTTCGTAATAATGATGACGGAAAAGTTGAAGAAGATCGTTTCATAGTGATGGTGTTTATGATGCCTCTGTAGTGGGTGCGGAGCTACAGAGCATGCGCCCCTGTGTTGTGGTCAAATTATTCCTCGCACTCGTTATGCAATCCACTTTCCGCGACGCGTAGTGGCGTAACTAGTGTTATGCAACGTAACATTACAATTGTTAATGAGGTTGCCCCGCCACGGTAGTCTAGTGGCTATGGTACTCGGCTGCTGATCCGAGGGTCGCGGGATCGAATCCCGGCTGTGGCGGCTGCATTTCGATGGAGGCAAAATGTTGAGGCCAGTGTGCTCTGCGATGTCAGTGCACGTTAAAGAACCCCAGGTGGTCAAAATTTCCGGAGTCCTCCACTACGGCGTCTCTCATAATCAGAACTGGTTTTGGGACGTTAAACCCCACATAACAACAATTGTTAATGAGGTTCCTCGGCAGGCTTTATACCTGTATAGTTCTTTGCGATGATTTCCATGCACAGGCGTAGCTGAGTGGTGGAATGCTCGACTGCCATGCACAGGGACGTGGGTTCGATTCCTCCTCGGTCCTGGTTATTTTTTCTAAAATTAGCGTGATAGTAGTTACGGACACCGGCGTACACCGGCGACGGCAGACAACTACGGCGCCAAGAACGGCCGTTGTTGTGATCTCATAAAACAGCTTACTCTGTAAAAAGGAAGCACAGATAACACCCATGTGCGCCATTGTTGGCTACATTGATCTGTTGGCTTTATTAGCTTGTGTTTAGCGAAACGACCTCTTCATCCGTTCAACTTCTTGTGTTACGTACTGCATGGTGTGGTAAATAGCTACATATGACAACCCAATCCCAATCCCAGTCCCGATCTACCAAGGACTTAATAAAAAAACGCCAACAAATGAAAGTAACTTCGCCAAAAGATAAGATTGAATTCGCAGAACTATCAAAATTGATCAATAAAGCCAGGCAAAGAGATGTAAGAAACTTTAACACGAGAGAAATAGAGAAAGCTGTAGAGAAAGGCACCAGCATTAAAAGGGTCAAAAAGAAACTGCACTTAGGGCAAAACAAAATGCATGCGCCAAAGGATAAACAGGGTAACGTTATCAACAGTTTCAACGAAATAGTAAAAGTAGCAGAAGATTTCTACTCTGCACTGTACAGTTCTCAGACAGACCATACAACCTTAATAGAAATAGAATCTGAGGAGGACAATGAAATTCCACGTATAACCGCTGACGAAGTCAAAAAAGCTGTCAAAGGCATGTCCCGCGGTAAAGCAGCTGGTGAAGATGGTATAACAGCCGACTTGATTAAAGACGGAGGAGATATTATACTTGAAAAACTTGCATCGCTCTTCACGAAATGTGTCAAGACGTGTAATATACCACGCAGTTGGAAAAATGCGAATATAATCCTTATCCACAAGAAAGGTGACATAAAGGAGTTAAAGAATTATAGACCAATTAGCCTACTTCCAGTAATATACAAGCTATTTACAAAAGTAATTTCTACGAGGATAAAAGAAACACTCGACTTTAATCAACCGAGAGAACAAGCTGGTTTTAGGAAAGGTTACTCGACAATGGACCACAGCCACGCTATCAACCTAGTAATTGAGAAGTACGCGGAATATAACAAACCTCTTTATATGGCGTTTATCGACTACGAGAAAGCATTTGACTCGATAGAAATACAAGCAGTTCTAGAAGCTCTACGTAGACAAGGGGTACCGGACATATACGTGAAAACCATCAACAACATATACAAAGATTGCACAGCCACACTACTCCTACATGAGAGAAGCAGAGAAATCCCGATCGGGAGAGGCGTGAGACAGGGAGATACGATATCCCCGATGCTATTCACTGCATGTTTAGAGGAAATCTTTAAACGTCTAGACTGGGAAGACAAGGGAATTCGAATAGACGGAGAATATCTCAGCAATTTAAGATTCGCAGATGACATTGTGCTATTTAGCAATGATGGAGACGAACTACAAAACATGATTGATGACCTAAACAGGGAAAGTATTAAAATTGGATTAAGAATTAATAGGCAAAAGACCAAAGTTATGCTCAATAGCCTAGCTAAGGAACAGAAATTTAAAATCAACAATGAACCCTTACAATGTGTAAACGAATACGTATACCTGGGACAGTTAATAACAGGAACTCCTAACCATGAAAAAGAAATTCTCCGTAGAATAAGGTTGGGCTGGAGCGCATTCGGAAGGCATTATGAAATCATGACTGGAAACTTACCGCTCTCACTAAAACGAAAAGTATTCAATCACTGCATTCTCCCAGTACTAACGTACGGCGCAGAAACGTGGAGGATAACGAAAAAACTAGAGATAAAACTAAGGAGCACGCAACGTGCAATGGAAAGAAAAATGTTGGGGCTAACGCTAAGAGATAAAAAACGAGCGGAATGGATCAGAGAACAGACAGGAATAGCCGATATTATTATATCAATTAAAAGAAAGAAGTGGACCTGGGCAGGACATGTCATGAGGAGGAAAGATAACAGATGGACAGTAAGAGCAACGGAATGGATACTAAGAGAGGGAAAACGTAACAGAGGCAGGCAAAAGATTAGATGGAGCGATGAAATTAAAAAGTTTGCAGGCATAAAGTGGAACCAACTCGCTCAGGATAGGGTGGATTGGAAATCGTTGGGAGAGGCCTTCGTCCTGCAGTGGACCTAAACAGGCTGATGATGATGATGCTGATGATGATGATGACAACGGGGCCATGTTGCGTGCTGCACGCAGAAAGCACTATGGTAGCGCTGCTGCAACAAGCAACGCGTAATCTGACGATCACTTTTCGTGTTACGGTTTCCCGCTCCTTTCACTGTTTACGAACAAACGCGTCCCTCGCATACCCCAGGCTACTTCCGGCGAGGGACAATTGCTTGCGTCCCTTTGTGCTCTTGCTGGGGATGAGGACAACAACAATAGAACGCAGGATCGCAGCGCTTGGGGACCCCAGCGACCGGAAGCATCCTAGGGGCGCGAACCGGTTTGCAGGTCGTCGGGAACCCGCCGGAGAAAGGGTCTGTATATGTTCTTTCTTTTTTCATTTCACTAGCGAAGCTTTCCTAGGCGTTCAAGCACCGTGCACGAGTGCATGCAAATGGGCGCGTGTGGTCGGGGACGTCCTACGCCCTCCTGTTTCTCGGCGTTGTACGCATGCGTGGCCGTATACGCGACACAACTGTACCTCCTCTCGCGTCCGGCGTCAGGGCCAGGTCATGGTCGACGAGCTGTCCGAAGGCCATGACCAGGTGAGTGTACCGGTCCGAGTAGGTGGCCCCCTGCGCCGGTCGCAGGTCCCACAGGGCGTTGGACACCAGGCGGGCGTTTGGCAGCGGGCGACCGGACTGGGACAGGGTTTTCGGTGCAGACACACCTGCAACATGAAGGATAACGTGGGATTGCCGAGTGGATAGCTAAGCGCCAACTTAATCCTGAAAAGCGCGCTTTAACTGTTGGTTTTTTTTTCTTTTTTGTCTTACATGCTAACTGCTAAAATGAAGCTCGAGGGATAACAGGAACTCCATGTTCAGACATGTCAGAGTGCTTCTCCTCGCCTGTAGCTCCCGCCTTTGCGCAAACTGTTAGCGCTTTCTTATTAAACTAGCGACTGGCTTCAAATGAATGTCTTCCTGAAGGCCTCTTTACGAAAGTCCCGAGGTCTTGCCATCGCTGCTTCCTAGCACTGGCCTCAGAGTGAAGCGGTCCCTGAGTTTTTCGGTGGTCGTAACAACGGGTATCTCTAACAAGCTTAGTCTCAAAATAAAACAGTGAGCTAGAACGAATTGTTGTGTGGTGCCGTTCATGTTAACTAATCATCAAACCTAAAAAAAGAAAACTACGTTTATGAGCTTTAAAAGTAGTCAAAGAGTACTACCAGTCAGATCTGATTTAATTATTGACAGCCATATCATTGCAGACTGTAAATGTGTATCTTTCGAGGCATTAAATTAGATTCTAACCTAACTTTATCTCAACGCATTGCTTTCCATAAAAAATGTACTTTTGGCATAAGACCACTAATTAGACCAAAATCGTATCTCTCCAAAGGTGCATTATTAGTATTGTACTTTGCCTTCATTTACAGTCGCTTAACTTATGGCATTGTCTCCTGGGGCAATACATATCGCTGTCATTTATCATCTATTCGCCACTTACAAAACCAAGCAATAGGCATCTTCACCTACAGCTATTGCTTCACAACTGCGTCTCCGTTACTTCGCGATAACATCCTACATAAATAACGGCCTTGTTTAGCTATGATCTCACTATTACGTTCGATAAATTACTTAATAAACAGCTTTCATGCCAATTTATTGATTCGATGCATCTCGCTAACAAAAGTAACACCAGCTTTGCACACAGCAATAATTTTCTTCTGCTCATCACCTTTCTTCTGCTGATCAACTATGGCAAAATGACTTAGGCAATCGCGGCCATAAAAGTGTTGCATGATTTACTCTTTTTTTATCTAATCTTCATCTTTTCATGAATTCAAACATGCCACTAAGCTTTCCTGCTTGCAAAACTAAATTTACTTCTTCAGCATATTGCGGCTTATAGCTTGTTTTTTTTTTTTTCAAATTTTGACAGCACATTATGTGCTTTTGATTTTTTTTTTTCCTGCGACATCATTGGTCTGGTTAGTTGTATAAAGTATTTCTAATTTACTACTAAACACGATTGAGAACAGGGAACGTAGCAGGAGCCAACGTTTCGACAAGTGGACTTGTCTTCGTCAGGACAGCCTGTGTCCTGACGAATTCACTAATGTGTCTTAATACTTGTACTTTGTTTATTATTGATTCATTCTATTTTTTCGCTTGATTTTGGTTCACTTCCTCGCTGTCGTTTTTATGTTTTGCATTTTTTAACGATTATTAATCGAGGGTCCCGCTGCAGTCTCCGACTATCGGACCCTCGCCTGTACATTTTCCTGCATCTATTTCAATGTACCCTATCATGATAATAGACTTAAGAAAGCGGTTTGAGGTAATCAACAAACACTGAACTGCAAGCAAGCTGCGCATATCACGAGCCTGTTATCTTGCACAAATAACGGAAGTGTGCTAAGGAGCGCAACCAGCGAAATTTATAGATGTCCATTGACCCCGCAAAATCACCGGGGTTGGCCTTTAAAAGAACCTGAGGTGATCAAAATTTCCCTCCACTACGGTGTCTTTCATAATCATATTGTGGTTTTGGGACGTAAAACCGCCCAAACTCAGTCAAATCAGCTTATTATTCTTCGCATAATCACTATCATGTTGCAGTGGGGTTTAGTGGGCCAAGAGCAATAGCGGGTCTTCCTTTCACTTCTGCGTACCACTCCACTGTTAACAGCGATTGATTGATTTGTGGGGTTTAACGTCCCAAAACCAGTTCTGATTATGAGAGACGCCGTAGTGGAGGGCTCCGGAAATTTCGACCACCTGGGGTTCTTTAGCGTGCACTGACATCGCACAGCACATTTCGCCTCCATCGAAATGCAGCCGCCGCGGCCGGGATTTGATCCCGTGACCCTCGGATCAGCAGCCGAGTACCTTAGCCACTGGACCACCGTGGCGGGGCACTGTTAACAGCGAACGCCGCTCCCTGCGAATTAATCTCGGCCTTAGCTGTTAAAACGCAGGTCTTAATTAGAACAGAAAGGCACCAGATTCGTGCTTCTTGAGTTGATGTACCATGAAGGCGTGAGCGAAAATGCAAGGACCACTAGCTTGTGATGTTATATGAGCAGTCTACCGTGTCCTAATTGTCCAGGATGGGGTATGAAGACACCAAGCAGTCTGACCCTAGTTTTGTAATTCTCATATGTAGACAGACATGTCGCCATCATGTGGTTCTGCTGTGTGGTAAAAATACGCGAAACCCTCGCGAATTTACAACACTGCTGCGTTACTCGCAAGCTGAACAAACAAATGGTCCATGCTTTAACGTCCTGACTGAAATTTCTGGTCAGGGTATGAAGAAGACAATTGTGGAGTTTAGATGAGCGGGTGTACACTGACGGAAGTATGAAGCGGGACCTCAGGACCCTCGCGTTCCGCTGTTGCGGAATGGCACTATTCGACAAGTCACGATGCCTGCTAATTGCGAGTACCGGATTTATAGCATCTAACAACTCTAAGGCACTCCAAGCCGGCTGCGTTTTTAGCTTACTGCACAGCACGTGCACGTCGTTCAATAGTGGTCGCAGGATGACGACAATTTCTCCCTCGACAGGCGCCAGCTTGTCGGAGGAAAATTAAACGATCAAATTCGCCAACTCAACTTCCGAATGGCTTTGACCGCGTCAGTATAGGCCAAACTGAATCAGCAGCAACCATTCTTTTCACAGCATTCTGGTTCCTGTCCTGTGGCCTCGGTGACCAGGAAAGTGGAGAACTAGTATTTGGGAGGCATGATCCAGAAGCAGAGACATTGACTTTTTCTTTTACGTAACGTCAGCGACAATGTTGCCACCTTTTTGCAGTTTTGGTTGTTCCCCGGGGAGATTAATGGCTCTCGACAACCGTTTTGGGAGAGCCATTGCTGAAGCAGCGGACTTGGTTTATGGTCAAGTCTGCGCCGTCTGTCCGGTATCCGTCTGTCCGCCGGTGTCAGGCAAGAGTGCAATGCGGAATCATTCATGCACTACTACACGGCATTGACTGTAGAAAGGCCAATGTGGTGGTGTGTAGCAAGGGTTTAGCTTGAAGTGGCGGGTTTGACCCCTGCAGCTGCGGAAAAACCGCTCGACGCCCTTGCCCAGTTACACCCTGCCTGGTTGCCCCGCCACGGTGGTCTAGTGTCTATGGCACTCGGCTGCTGATTCTGAAGGTTGCTGGATTGAACCTCGGCCGCGGCGGCTGCGTTTCGATGGAGGCGAAATCATCGAGATCCGTGTACTGTGCGATGTGAGTGCACGTTGAAGAATCCCAGGTGGTCGAAATTTCCGGAGCCCTCCGGCCAGTACGGCGTCTCTCATATGAGATCGTGGTTGTGGGACGTTAAACCCGAGAAATCAATCACCCTGTCTGGTCACCTTACAATGAACTATGCAACAAAAGCGCCTTTACTCCGACTGTTATCACGGTGAGGAACTTCTGTGTTTTTGTCCGTAATATTTGGACAGTGCTTTGACGAAAATTCTGAGCCACGACATAACTGTGCCGATGCTACGCCCACTCTTCATGCTTATTGATCTGTTGTTGTTAGCAACGTCCGGTTCGATATCGGCTGTCGTGCTGCAGCGCCTGGGTTTTTCAACGGGCAATAAAGAGCTTAATGAAGATACCGTGCTGAAGTAATTATGCTGGACTCGCGGTCAATCGTCGAGTCGGCTGCATGATCTACGGCATGTTCTGGGCAAGACCGCATTACTCGGCTGGCAACACAGAACCTTGTCCGCGAAGAACACAGATTAGCACAGTGCCAAGGCACGCCCACCTCAACGGCACATGGGGCCACCGTGACTGTCTGGATGCTTTTCAACCTTATGCAGGTAGGTTTTCATGGTGCATGTTCTTTTCTCCACAAGCCTCGCCGCAATGGTCTGGAGGTTATTCCACTCGGCTGTCGATCCGAAGCTCGCGGGATTGAATCCCGGCCGCGGCGGCTGGATTTCGATGGAGGCGAAATGTTCAGGCCCGTGTGCCGTGCGATGTCAGTGTACGTCAAAGAATCCCAGTTGCTGGAAATTTCTGGAGCCCTCCACTACGTCGTCTCTCACAATCATATCGTGGCTTTTGGGACGTAAGACCCCCACAAATAATTTTTTCGGCGCAAGAATGTGCCCTTGTTGCGACGTCGTGGCCACCGCATGCGGCGTCTCTCATATAAGCGTATTCACGACCGCGTCGTGAACCCGCAGCGTCATTTGCTGCCCCAAGGGCAACGTTCGGATCTGCAGCCGAGTGCCATAAACACTAGACCACCATAGTGAGGCAACTTCATATAGTTGTAACACCGCAGTGACTGCAGATAAAAAAAAGAAAAAAACAGAGAAATTCCACATAATGTCGAAAATGGCCCACTGTTGTACGAAGGTCGGCAGTCACCCTCGAACACTATGCTCAATCTGCGTGAGCTGCCCAAACGATCAGCCTTCGCGACTGCGTTCGCTTCACAAGCTTGCTTGACGAGAACATCCAAGTAGGACAAAGGAATGACGTTTACGTCATAGACTGCACGGGTGTCAACGGTGGAGCCCGCGAAATCTTCATCCAAGTCTGTAACGTTGATAAATGTGTTCGTGAGAAGCATCGATTGCCTAGACTTACTACACCGCGTATTCGCTCCATATGCCGGTTTCAACCGCAGCAACAAAACGCATTGCCCTTGATCACTGATCGGAAGGTCGCGGGATCGAATCCCGGCCCCTACGGCCGAATTTCGACGGGGACAGAATGCTGGAGAACTGTGGCAATGTCAGTGCACGTTAAAGAACTCCAGGTGGTCAAAAACTTCTGGAACCCCCCACCACGGCGTCTCTCATCATACCGTGTACTTGGGCTGTAAAACCCCAGAAATTATTACGAATACCCTATCAGTGCTTGTAGTGTCCGTATATTAGTTCGTCCGTGTCGGCCGCTCTGCTTCTTCACTTCGTATAAACATGAAATGCCGACGAATCCATCGTCAATTCCTTTCGTAAGTTTAACTGCCACAACGTGGCAATGACCGATTTCACCTTCTGCCTCAATAAAAGACAGGCATCGATTGCAGCCCCTCGGTAATGGTTTGGCTGATCTGTGCAGTGATCTTGTGATTAGGCAGTCCCGGGTTTGAAACTTTCTTTCTCAAACGACCCCTGTCGCGACTCCCAGCCGCAGTCAGCTCACACGCTACATGCCCGGTAGTCCTTGTTTGTATTTCCGTAAACACACCCTCTTAATGCCTAGATAAACGGAGTGACACACTTTCAAAGGCCGTTTTCGAGGGCCGTTACGATAAGAGAGGGACACGGGCGAAAGCAGAGTGTTGATAAAGGTCTTTCACAAAGACAGCGTGTGATAGTGTTAAGCCACCAGCCATGAGGGATTGCGGAAGGCAGCGCAGGAGGAGAATGACCTTGAGCCGCAATAAAGATCGTAACTGTCAAAGGACGTTCGCACACAAGGGTGCTTTCAGAGGTCAGCCCGTCACGCTTGGTACGAACTACCTCGCCTCGGCCCCCCCACCAACCCACATAAAATTACCGTGCGATTAACCCAGTGCGGCGCGACCTTTGTCCAAGTGCACCAGAACCCGCAATAACCGTGACCAAGCGGTATGAGTTCGATTGCGATCGAAAAAGAAAAACGGAAAAAGAGCGCGACAACATCGCACGGGCGAAAAGAAATGCCACTTCCGTGCCAAGTTCCTTCATCGAAAGCGCGTTCACCTCGCTCGCTCAAAACCTTCGTCGCAAACACCGGTAAACGAAAATGTAAACTGTAACGCCAGAAGGTTGTTCGGAGTTCCGCTCCTTTGACCAAAGGACTCTAGCCGGAGCTTTCCCTTTTTGGCTTGCTGTTTGCTTTGACTGGTTTCGAATCTTAATCGCAGCGATAACTCGTTTCTTTTTAAACCTTCGGCTGTAGTCCTGACAGCTGACTAGATATCATAGATGCACCCGAGATTAGATGACGGCGATCAACGCCAGGGTTTTTTTTTTTTTTTTTTTTTGGCGGGTGTTACATAATTATCTACGCGTACGAGGTTCGCCAGTATCCAAGGCAGATCGGCATTGCAGCTCAGTCGAAGACGGAAGATAACCTCGCTTCGTAACGTATGGTACAACGACTGAACACTTGTTTGCTGTACGAGACTGGCCCTGTGTGTTGCCGTCCTGTAGAAGACACCGGACGCGTCGTGTTTCGATGTGATTCTTTAACAGTGTGTGTGTGTGTGTGTGTGTGTGTGTGTGTGTGTGTGTGTGTGTGTGTGTGTGTGTGTGTGTGTGTGTGTGTGTGTTGTGTGTGCGTGTGTGTGTGTGTGTGCGTGCGTGCGTGCGTGCAAGCACTGGAACTGCAGCAACGAACAATGCTTGCCGACGTTTCCGTGGTCCTGGCATTCGCCGTCCGTAAGTGCGTAAGGCATTCGCCGTACCGAATGAAGATTGCGCAGATGTATTTCTCAGTGAACGGATTCCCCAAGGTGGGTTACCGCTTTGTTTTTGTTTACGACATTGCGGAGGCCGGCTACAGGCGGCCCAAGCAGGTGTGCAATATAAGAGCGTTACGCCGTACCACAGACAAACAACATGGTGGGCGCATATACTGATCTTTTTTTTTACGGTCGTCTTGTCATCCGCTTTCGCTTTGTTTATTCCTGAGAAATCTCGGCCGCTATGGTCAAGTACGCCAGCAGGATTAAGACTTCCTGAATATATTGCAAATTTTAAGCCACGGTGGTCTATTGGCTGTGGCACTATAGGCTGCTGCTATGAAGGTCGCGGGATCGAATCCCGGCCGTGGCGGCTGCATTTCGACGAAGGCGGTATGTTGAAGCTCGTGTGCTGTGCGATGTCAGTGCAAGGCAATAATATTTTTAATAATAATATTTCATTTACACCTTGAAAGAACATCACTGGAATACAAAATTGGCCTGCAAAAGCCTCATTGGGCTTGGAAGGCAGAGCCGACAGACAGCAGACACGAATTATTTTAGTGAACACCACTAAACAAAACAGATAAAAAGAAAACAATGCAGGGTGAAAAAAAAATTTGTACACAGCTACATGCAAAATATAGACGCATGCGTATAGCGGTGCGAGAAACAATAGACACGCATGACATCACCTACCCTTATGTAAATTAAAGGGCTCATACACGCAATTGTGACATAATAGTCATGCAATAATAGGACACATCAGTCCTTCGGCGAGGTAAGAAGTGGAAGAAGAAAGTGAAAAGAAATGGAATGCATGATAAATGTCATTGTAACATCACTCTAGCGAACAAAAAAAAATTATTTTCTTTGGTACACCAACTATGCGCAGCCTGAAATTACACGGTTAACTTAAAGCTTTGATACCGCAGTGGCATTTACCGAAGGAAAAGAGTACATATCACGAAGGAGTTAAATATTAATGCGAAGAAGAAATTGCTTGCAGTGTATATTTTGTTCTTGCGCGAAAGGCTCTCGCAAGTGGTCGAAATTTCCGCAGCGTCGCTCATGATCATATTGTTTTTTTTTTTGGGGCCTAAAACCCCAGAAGTCAATCAATCAGTCAATCAATCAAGTAAATAAGTACCCCTTTTTTTTGCTTTCCTTGTGACGTGTGAGCGTAATCCCATAATCATATTAAAAGAAATATAATAGAAAACTAATAAGTGTACTTCTCGCGAGATGTGTACGTTGCAGTCACGTCTTTGGTGGGTCTGGCTGTTGGCTAATAGTATATTCCTGGCGTGCGTCGCACTTGAATATGGTCTCCGTAAACGTCCTACCTCGGATATATAATGCCAGTTCTACGGCGCACAGCCGCGTCCAACTGTCTGTGTAAGGTCCCGAAATCAAAGGCAAAAACTCCTTTTTTTTTGTTTTTCGAAGATTTCACCCAACAGTGTACAAATGTCGCTGCAAGAACTAGAAACACAGACAGACAGACAGACAGACAGACAGACAGACAGACAGACAGACAGACAGACAGACAGACAAGGACGTTTATTTAGGTCCTCAGAAGCGCCACCCTTAGAACACGACTGCGGGCCACTCGCACATGGTGCCAAAGAGATAAGTCTTTTTATAATATAATATAATATAATATAATATAATATAATATAATACAAAGAGCAGAGAATTCTGGAATTCTGTCCGCGTAGAAATGGGTGCCTACATGCCACTCGGTATGTACGGAAAGGGATTGCGGCAGAACTCTGCCCAGACAATATTTTCGGTGCTCTCTCAATTTTTGTACAACTGGATTCGCGTTATTTATAATTGTTCACTCATCAGCGAAGGTAACAACTTGTCTGGGTACATTTACTACAGTTTGTTATTTATTCGTACATCATTAGTATACGAAATAAATAAACGAAATAATTTCAGTAATAAACAAGCATGAGATAAAGTAAACAAACAAGTACGCTAGGGTGGTAGCTGTCGTTAAACCATTACTCACTGCTTGTCTATATACCTGTAATGTAATGTCGAAATCAACACAATCCTTCTTTCTTCTTGAGCTTGCTGGGATAAAAAAAAATGCCAAGTGAATCTATATTCTGCACGCATCCGCTGTCCTCTGTAGCACCGGCTACTTTCGACACTCGACTCAAAGGATGTTATTGCTTATCTTATAAACTAGAAAATCTGCGGAATCAAGTAGTGAGGTTTGTTTTAAATAATAACAGCCCCTACTGCAGCGTTTCTGAAATGAAGGCCACTTTGGGATGGGATCCGCTCCGTGTGCGCAGAGAGAAATTAAGGCTTCAACTCTTACACCAAACATACAACTCTAACACAGGTATTAATCGTGACAACTACCTTGTGTAACCACCCTACGCATCCACTCGCTGTGGTAACAGCAAGAATATTTCTTCCTTTAAATGTAGAACTAACACTTTACTCGTTCTTTCCCAAAACAATAAGAAATTGGAACAGCTTAACGGACGACTTAGTAAATGTAACTGATAATGATTTATTTTTTTCTCTGTTGTGACATCGCTGTTAAGAAGCAAATGTATGCATTAAGTGTCTTGAATACGTATTTGTTGTACCATACTTATGTTTATTTCGATAGTATTACAATGATATATATATATATATATATATATATATATATATATATATATATATATATATATATATATATATATATACGCAACGCGTCCTTCTTTGTCGGTTATGTTTCTGTTCCACCCCCCCCCCCCCCCTTTACGTGATGCCTCTAGGCAATGTAGGAAATCTGTAAATAAGTAAATATAACAAATAACTACCTATGCACGAAATTCAAAACACGATACTCTTATTTCTTTTAAATACTCAGATGACACTAAGGCGCTAGGCTGCAGTAACATTTTTACAGAATGCGAAGTCTACCGCTGCAAAGTCTTGCACATAGCCTGGAGGCCGACTGGAGCGTGCCAGCTCTGTTAAGGATCGCCGCTGCTAACGGGCACTGCCGGCGTTATTGCTTATACGTGCGCAATAGGGAAATCGCAGCTGCAGGTTAAGTGCTGTTACTGCTTTATCGCTTGCCTATATATGACGCACGACGGCGCTGCACAGGGCAGTGAAACTGAACCGTATGATCAAGATGCGAAGTACACTTCAAGGATGGCGAGCGATTTTGTTCGCAAGGATATATGGGCTGATATTTTTACACGGTAGCGCTTGTTTCACGGGTGTAAGTGAGGCCTTCGCTTAGCCGTCACCTCACCTCACCAGAAGAAGAAAGTACAATGGCTATCGAAGGTAATCTTGCGGACATCCGAAGGAAAATGATAGCGGTTTCGCATTTCTATCTGTATGAAGACTTTCACTCGTGCTGGAACTTTGCCGTACGGCTGATGCTGCGCTGTCGTTAGCTGCGGAGTCGTGCTGAAGACTTTCGCTTTTGTTAAGTCCTCTGGCTAAACATCTGCCACTAGTAGTCTAAAGAGAAAGGGGGGGGGGGGGGGGAAGAGAGGCATAATTTGAGGTGCGTTAACATTGCGGGAGATCGCGGCGTCTTGGCCCGCAGTCGCTCAGTGTGGGCCAGCCAGCCAGTTCACGGTCGCCACGCCCACTAGCCAAGTGTCCAGGCGAGGTCCAGACCTGGCTAGCACCAGCACGCGCCGCCACTACACAATCACATCTTCGTCTGTTTCTCAGTGCCCCTCTGGCGGTGATCCCCATAAGATATAGAAAGGACTTCGGTTCTCAGAATAAAAAAGCAGCTCTACCGACTTAAGTTGCTGCGCAGATCTCCAGGCAGTATACCCACACGGCGGTTGTGAGCGTCTCTGCAATGAAGCTGTTGCGACTGTTATTCAAAGCGTTGCAGTACGGAAAAGGTGAAAATATAATCCACAGGCTTTATTATTTATCATAAGAATTATCCAGTCAGAGTGGCCAATCACGTTTCGCTCGTGGCTAAGTTTACACCTCGAAAGGGGCGCTGAAAAGACACTGAAATGAAACAAAACATAAGTTTAGACAAGTAACGTATTATTGAAGATCTTACTACGTTTAATTTTACAAGCGCATTTTTTGTTAAGAGAAGTGGTAATGAAGGTAAAAGCTTCCTTCTTATAAAACACATGCGTTAATGTTAGAGTGACGTCACGCATCCCAGTGTTCTCTTCTTTCTCTTGTCTCCGTTAGCTTATTCTCACAATAAGGATAAACTTTTATTTTGTATTATACATTGGCAGCTTACTATGTTCCCCTAGAACAGAAGAATTGTCCCCATTCCTACATAATAGGGGTGCTAGCCTCAAACTGTTTTCCTGTGCAGGTGTGCTGAAGCTAGGATAGTTGGTTGAAGAACACCGCGTGAAAAACAGCGACTCCCTGATGGAAAAACCTCATCGTCAGAACGCTACGTTGCAGAGGCTTCGTGTATTGGTTATGCCCACTCCGTGACCACTGACCGACAGCAATAGTACCGTGACCACCGCGTTTCATTGCCCACGTATTTGTGACGCCACAATGCAGTAGCGACCCGCTTGCTGTATCCTTGTCCTGGTCTGTGTTTAAGCCGCCTTTGCTACGTCCGGGCGGCAAGTTCCTGGCCTTACCGACCACGCGATCACGGTTAGGGCTTGCAAATATCTGTGAAACCGGCTGATACCGATAATCATATTGTCACGGTGCACGACTAGCGAAGAAGACGACGATCGCGAGCGGAACGAAGAAGACGCCGCAGTGGGGCGTAGGATGACGGTCCGCCATTGGGGCTACACCGGCTACTCTCCCCGGTAAAATACACTCCCATAAGAAGCGTATCCCTGTGCCCGTTTCAATATCGATACAAAACCACGATAATTATATAGTGGTTTCGGGACGTAAAACCCAAGAAATGGTTATGAACTGTTGGTTGATTTTGTGATGGACCGACGAATTGGGTGACTGATCGTAAGTACGTCCAGTACACGATACGTCCCTCGCGTGGAGGTCAGCAATACTGGTGAGCTGACGCGCATGGAAACCGAGGGGTGAGGAAGGACGAGCACCGTGTTTTACCAGCAAAGTGCAAACAGCGCCGCAGCTCGCATGCTACATTCTAGACGTTACGTTAATTATAGGCACAACAGCGTCTCGATCAGCACCTCTGTCAATCCACTCGGAGTCCACTCCAAAACCTAGCCGATCGAGTCACTCACCCACTGCGTTACCTGACAGTGGTGATGGTTCCTTACCACTTTCCACCTTTCCTGCACTCTGAAAACCCACAATTACATCCTCAGATCACGCGTACGCTCAAATAAGCACTGGTTTATATGCTTTTTTTCTCACGGCCTTTTCGAGAAGTATAGAAAGTTTGTCTTCGGCGATATCCGACTAAGGATGAACAAGTGACAACACTATTAAATAAATATTCGTAAGTATAGAAGTTCAAAGTAAATACAGGTCTTGAGTAGAAAATAGGTAATAGGAAAGGTGGAAAATAGGTAATATCGCAAGTGTCAGCGCTTCAACAAGGGGGCTAAAATGCGCTGGTAGGCTAGTTGCTTGACGTTCATAATTTAAACTGGAACAGCACCACAGAGCACACTCACCACGCAAACACACACACCGCGCTGCGCGTGCATGTTCTTCGTCAGCGTTCAGTCACGCTGTACAAGTTTTAATTATGAACAAGAACTTCCTGATCTCATCTGCCCACCTAACTTTCTGCCGCCCCCTGCTACGCTTGCTTTCTCTAGGAATCCACTCTGTTACCCTTAATGACCAACGGTTGTCTTGTCTTCGCATTACATGGCCCGCCCAGGCCCATTTCTTCTTCTTAATTTCTATCAGTATGTCCCTAACACGCGTTTGTTCCCTAACCCACACCGCTCTCTTCTTGTCCCTTAAGGTTACACCTACCATTTTCCGTTCCATAGCTCGCTGCGTCGTCCTCAATTTAAGCTGAACCCTCTTAGTTAGCCTCCAAGTTTCTGCCCCGTAGGTGAGTACCGGTAAGATGCAGCTGTTATACAGTTTCCTCTTCAGAGACAGTGGTAAGCTACCATTCATTATCTGAGAATGCTTGCCGAATGCACTCCACCCCATTCTAATCCTCCTAATTACCTCAGCCTCATGATTCGGATCAGGGGTCACTAGCTGGCCTAAGTAGACATATTCACTTACTACTTCCAGGGCCCTGACAAAGACAACTCCACTCGTGCAAGCGTTGACTCTAATGACACCCACCGTTCATCATCGCTTTCAACTATCCGGATCGAGTGACCCACCAAAGCGGCACTATCCCGCAATGCGACAGCTTTTGTGGCCATTTCTTGGTACGGACGGCACAACGCATACGGTACTAGGATTGATTGATTTATGGGGTTTAACGTCCCAAAGCCAGCTGTGATTATGAGAGACGCCGTAGTGGGGGTCTCCGGAAATTTCGACCACCCAGGGTTCTTTAACGCGCACTGACATCGCACAGCACACGGGCCTCAACATTTCGCCTCCATCGAAGTGCAGCCGCCGCGGCCGGGATTCGATCCTGCGACCTTCGGATCAGCAGCCGAGTGCCATAACCACCAGACCACCGTGGCGGGGCTGCAGTACTCGGAGAGGTATATGATGGATAGCAGAAAGCAACTTCATCAATTCGTTGCTGCCCCGCTACGTTGGTCAGTAGTGGTTATGGTACCGCGGCTGGTGATCCGAATCCCGCTCTGGCAGCTGCATTTCGATGGAGCCGAGTTGTTGAGGCCCGTATACTGCGCCATGTCAGAGCACGTTAGACACCCCAGGTGGCCGAAATTTCGGGAGCCCTTCACTACAGCGTCTCTCACATGTATATCGGGGTTCTGGGACGTAAAGCCCCGGAAATTATCATCACCAATTTGTTGCGGCAGCACCTGTCTGCGACGAACATGTCAGTATGGCCCTTTGACTAATTTTCGTAACACAACTTTTAACTAAATGCATCTAATGAAACCAACACTGTCTCCATCTGGTCGCGAGGGTCAGCAGGGCAGCCGCGAGTCAGGTGATCCTGGACTGAAGACTCCATCCACACCCGGCGCCTGCCGAATTACCCTGTGTACTTCCATGGTTCCATGGTTTCATGGCTTTGTATATGATGTGTATATGATGTTCACTTGTGCATTTTTTCGGTGTTACGCATTTTCATAAACAACGACACAATATTACGTGCACTATTTAAAGGACAGTTTCCCAAACCTGTAAAATTGTTTTTGCCCATTGCATTTCTGTATTTTTTTTTGTCATTCTTTGTATTCTATGGTTCTTGTCCTTCCTGTAATAATCGCTATTGGGATTCGCAGTATGTTTAAATTTAAATGTTCTATCTCTCTCTCCAGCTCGAAAACTTTCATGCTGGAGCTCAGTATTTCTCGAAATCCACGTCCTTACGTGGCTTTCTCGGTACCTCGTCCTTGAGGTTTGGTTCTTTCTGTCTGCGGCCGCGAGGACGCCGCCGCATCTGATCGTGTTCGTGTCGGGCGAGACGCCAAGCCGCGGGCACGTTCTGCACTGCGGACGTGATTACATAACGCGCCGTGTCCTCGCACCGCGGAAGGCCGGACGCTGCTTACCAAGGACCGCACTGCTACTGGAAGGGTGTTACCGTCTTTTCAGTACCACGGTGTCTAATTAGACGAAGTTCGGCTGCCCCTCCAGTGGCAGCGTCGATTGTTCTCGTAATTTCTCTCGTGATGACCACACCACGGTGATAATGATGGTCGCGATTAGTAGCTCCCTAGAACGCGGTGCAGAAAGAATCATTGCGACATCATCAAACGTGGGTCCGAAACGTACGCTACGGGAGACACCGAGCGGGTATTATCGTTTCAGATTGGCGTGTGTTCCGTTTTTTTTTCCTTTTTTGTTTCCCGGGCGAAAAATGATTCGCGCTCACGCAAGGTAGACTCTTATATTTCGCCATGTACAATCGTGCTCAGCGTGCGGAACATTTTCGCCGTGCTTGATAGCACGTTACTCAATTACAGCCGCGAATATCAAATTTACATTGAAGGACATTGTGGGCGCGGAGCGAAGCTTAAGTACCCGTTTCTTTTAAACACTAGGTACTCGGCGTAGTCATCTGCCTACATCCTCATCAAAGCTTTATTGTATCGTGTACGACAGAACGTTAATATGATTACTGTAACCGCGCTAGAACATATTTCACTTATTCTTGAAGCCGCTAGTACGCGGAACAATGCTGCCATATCACATGTAAACTTATATATGCCCTTGATGTGCCTGCAATTATCACTTCCATTCTCGGTCGTCTTCGCGCACCGCGAATAAGGGTCTAGCATATCCGTTCGCAGTTAATAAGCGACTACCTACAGAGGCCATAGTTAT
Source organism: Hyalomma asiaticum (assembly GCA_013339685.2). Lineage (NCBI taxonomy): Eukaryota > Metazoa > Arthropoda > Arachnida > Ixodida > Ixodidae > Hyalomma > Hyalomma asiaticum. The sequence goes on along the minus strand of CM023489.1, from coordinate 58,657,276 downwards.
GGCGAATATTAGGGGAAAAAAAAACTTTAAGCCATTTCCACGCCTGTGCAATCTGTATTTGGGGTTTGGCTTATTTTCACCGCATCGGCACATTTGTACGCGATAGAGTACGCTGTCTAGGTAATACTGTGTTAATCACGCGTGCTTGACCTTCTGTTTCTCCTTTGCTCTCTTTACCTCTGGCGCACGTTGCACGAGCTTACGCGGGAATGCAAATGAATATCGTCTTTGTTCATAACTACCCTGATTCGTGGTGTCAGCCTCTGAAATTCTGATGAGAAGAACAGCGCGAACTTTCTTGAACAACAGGCAGATACACAGACGAAGACAAGCGCTCACTTTCAACTAAAGGTTGATTGAGAAGAATAAGCATATTTGTTACGTAACCGCAGGATTAAAATCAGCATGACAGACAATTGCACCCTCTTCCACAAATGTCAGTAATGCCAATTTTAATGTTGCCGATACTTAACAAATAGGCTTGTTATGCTCAATCAACCTTTAGTTGAAAGTGAGCGCTTGTCTTCGTCTGTGTATCTGTCTGTTGTGCAAGAAAGTTCGCGCTGTTATTGTCATCGAAATGGAATACCGACTAGCCACAACCACACCTTGCTTCTCAAATTCAGGCTGAACGTTGACGGTTGGACCTTGGTATCGAGCCAAAAACACATGAACCTATGTAATTCAATGGTTGTCCAATGCCTATCCAATGCTTCCGCGATCACGACGGTCTAAGCGAAGAGCGGTCATCGTTTCGCACGAAGGGTCCACTGCTACATAAAGTGACCACGGCTACTAATGACCTCTCCGCGTGTATTCCAAGGCTCACACGAATTCATTGCGACCCTCCCATTCCCTGCTTTTGTTGAACTATTAAGTAGAGGTTCCTTCATCATTGGCAATGTTTTCATCGCTGTCTACATGCGGTTTCCTGGGTGCACTACGTGTAACTGCTATGATGATGCACCTGGCTTTGCCCAGAGATTTCGTTGGTTATTTGTTTCTTTTTTTCTTCTTTTTCCGCAATCATCTTATGTATATATACAGCCTTACAATTCCCTTCGCTATATACTCGTGGTTACCCGCAATTTTCTATGCTCAGCAATTTGCGAATACAGCAGCGATGGCGGTGTTCCCGTGACAGATTTGGTTACCACGATGGCAACTTTGTTTTCCTTTTTTTTTTTTACTAAGTTACCAAAGATTTGTCATTACGAAGAGGAAGGTCTTCACACGCGACTAAGCATTGCATCGTACGCTCTCCCCACCCCCTTTTTATTATTATTATTTTTTGCCTTTCACCCTTACGGGAAAAATTCGCAGCGACCGCGGATATAGGTAATAGAGATGGTTTTAGCAGTCGGTTACCTTGTGCGTGTCTATTCCTTTTTATCAACATTACACAGAGTTGTATGAGCGACTTCTTTCTGCGTGCGATTTGACCTGGTTGCTCGATCAGCATATTCAGTTCAGTGCTAGTCCAGTTCTGTATGCTGACTTCTTTAATGCGAAGGATCGCGTTATAAAGGCACTTAGCATTCGACGCCCCACGTTTCAATCAACAATAATATTTGCCTGCACTCTAAGCCAGCCATCCCACTCTTCATATGAACAAAAAAAAAAAAGAAAATACGTATCAGAACCGCCCGGGCAATACTTTGCTCAGCACGCAATCATTTCGTAACCATAAGCACTCAGTAGGACATGCCCAGTTTCATCCTCCCGCTGCCTTGACATCCGATCCGGCCTGTCTTATCTTTGGAACAAAATTATGTAACGAAGACTCAGGGTATCGACAGCGCATCGTAGATAGTTCGTTCCACACGTGTACGCGGTACAAATAAAGATACACAGACTCTCTCCATCGCGGTGATGGCAAGACCGGCTGTCGGATCCGAGCTTACATATTCCAGTCGCCGCGCCGTGCTCCTTTAGCGCCGAGGCAGCGACCCCTCTTCTCCAACCCTCTCCTTCCACGTCGGTGATGCAAGGTCTCGGTTTCTGGGTCGCCCAATGGCCGATGGAACGCACCCGACCGACGGCGCCACTGGAATGCCCGCTGCCACTCGGCGGCGGCGGGGTCGGGGCGCAGCGGCGGCAAAGCAGCCAGACCGGGCAGGTTACCGGGCGATCGCGTGCCACAAGGGTTGCAGGGCCAACGTACAGCGACCGAAAGACGCGGCGGGACAGTAACACACTTTCTTCGGTGGCCGGTAGGGCGAAAGACGACACGTGGCTAAAGAAGCTTACCATCACCGTCAGAACGTCGCACAAGGAATTGTACATGAAAGGAAAATTAGCATGTACCCGTTGTGGACCACACATCTACAAGTAAATTCGTACGGATTTCTCAGAAATGAAAGCCTCTTACTTGCCGAAAAATTCGTCCTGGTCCGAGGTTCGAACCCGGGACCAACCCCTGTCCGGGGTTCGCTTTGCCAATTGAACTAACCATAGTGATTGACAGCGCGAGGGCGAATCTCTCGACAACTCGAAGCACGTGGGCGTGAATGTGACAATTCGGCAAAGCGCGCTCCCTGGACAGGTACTGGTCCCGGTTCAAACCTCGGACCAGGACGAATTTTTCGGCAAGTAAGAAGCTTTCATTTCTGAAAAATCCGTACGGATTTCCTCGTAGACTTGTGCTACACAATGGGTAGATGCTAATTCTCCCTTCCATGAACGTTACTCCAGCAGCCGAGTGCCAAGACTACCGTGGAGGGACATTGTCTTGTCGTTTAGTACGATGCACTCTGAATCGTTTAGTTCCTTCTAAACAACAATGATTGCTCGTCTCAGCGAACTGTCTCTTCTGTTGTGTCCCCTATAGTCTTTTCGCGCTGTTATGAAATCCTAATCATATTCTACCATCACGCCCAATTGCACACACTTCTAGGGGATTGACAGTATAATATGCAGCCAATCCGCAAAGCATTGAAAAGCGAAAGCTTAACCTTATCGTGAACGATAAACCGCGTGATTTAGAACAAATGGCATTGTGGTGTTTTGCAGACCCTCTTTCTTCGTCTCTATTTTGTAGAAAGTGACGGAATTTGTCTTGAGGCATGTTAAGAAAGGCGACGACAGTATGGCCGGTCGTCGACCTACCGTAATTTACTTGTTCTGAACATGTGTCCTAGTTCTCGGGATTTTCGCTTTCCTGCCTTCCGTTATCTCCGCTAGCTGCGTTAAACTATCTCCGTTGCGACACGTGTACCTTGTTCAGTGCCTTGTGTATTCTTTGCAACCATATGTAAGCCCCTTCTTACTTTCATTGACTGTACTCTGATGTCCTTCCTCTTTTCTTGTCATAGCACCTGTATTTATACCCGCCATGTTCTTTTGTCTACTGCACATCTACTATTTATATGTCAACCGTAGCTGTGCTCAGTCCAGGGCCGCGTCAAACTGCAGTGCGCAGCGTTTCTTTTGCATCGCCCTCCAATACTTTAGCATAGGAAAATAATTGTGTATCCTTGAATGATCGCTACATGTTACCGTGCCTTCGTTCGGATCCTCCCAAAGAAAAGACATTCTCTGTTCGAAGCTTACTTCGCCATAAGTTTACTCGCTGTTCTTTCATCGGTTAGGCTTAACCATCTCGCCGGTGGCAAGCGCAGTTCTTCCTGCTCGCGTGCGATTTCCCTCTCTATTTTCCGTCGGCGTGTGACCTGATGAGTTTGCTTGGCTCTTTTCCAGACGCCCCCCGTTGCCCGCGTTGCCTAAGCTTCCTGTCCTTGAGTTTCCGGGTCGCAGTTTCCATTATGTAACGTTATCACTCGATTGTCAGATGGAGCTCGAGCTAGCAAAACATCGGCATACGGGCGCATGCGGTTTTGCTTTTTTTCAGAATGAGTAGGATTGGAACAACTCCAATGCCACGCTTATTTCAAGTGGAAGGGTAAATTCGTCCTCTACTATATAGATTGGGACAGGGTAAAGCAACAAGTACAGAGCGCGCTTGTTCAGTTGAAAGTTGTGCGATAGAGGAAAGATTTGGCCTCGCACGGGCTTTAGATCGCGCACCAAAAGTTAAGAATATAATAATAATAAACAGAAAGTTTACAAAAGTACACGATGTCGACAGGGGTATCGTAAAGGAAAGTAGCAAGCTTTTATGTATACGCGCAATAAAGTTCTCTGTATAAATGTTGTTGCTGTTTTGTGGGGTTTAACGTCCCAAAACCAGCTCTGATTATGAGAAACGCCGTAGTGGAGGGCTCCGGAAATTTCGACCACCTGGGGTTCTTTAACGCGCGCTGACATCGCACAGCACACGAACCTCAACATTTCGCCTCCACTGAAATGCAGCCGCCGCGGCCGGGATTCGATCCAGCGACCTTCGGATCAGCAGCCGAGTACCATAGCCACTAGACCACCGTGGCGGAGCGTTCTTTGTATAAACAGTAAAGATCTTTGTTTAAGGAATAAAGTTCTTTGTATGTATGTTATGTGTCCGCATACATTTACAAAATCGGCTACTAACCAAGCTACTAAAGATTTGCATTTGCCAATCTCCAGTAACTTGACTAAGGTGCACGTGAGGAAGTCAAAACTGAATGGAGTGACCCGCGGAATTTAAGAGTGTCAAAGTAAGATATGAACCAGAAATTGAGCAAAAATAATTGGGCCACAATTAGATGAAGAAGCACGAACGTAACATTTTTTTCTCTTTGTCTACTAAATTAAACCGTTACGGCTCGTCGATGCATTCGATCAAGTAATCTTTAAGACCACGATCTTATTCTATCTCGGCTGGGCTAAGTTTGTCAACTAACCTCGTCTCCATTTGGGGCGTCCAAACACGTCATCTGCCTGCCTGCATCTGCCTGCATGGACGCTGAAAGTGTTTGTCCACGCGTGAACAAGAGACGCTGAAGTGTGCATGTTCGTGCAGTATAGGTAAAGCTTTGACAAAAAAAAATTATGCAGACCTCATGCTCTTAGAGAAAGCCATAGGCGTGGCCAGCATCTTATCGTAGGTGCTTTCTTATGGATTCATTTGCTGTTGCGCAGAGTATGACTGCACTGTGCTACTTGTCCGTCTGAGAGAAGCGAGTGTGTGTGTGTGTGTGTGTGTGTGTGTGTGTGTGTGTGTGTGTGTGTGTGTGTGTGTGTGTGTGTGTGTGTGTGTGTGTGTGTGCGCGCGCGCCCGCGCGGTCCTAACGACGAGAACTTCGACGAGACGCTGTAAGGTTCTCGCCTTCGAGCCCCTTGGGAGGCTTCCACGTGAGTTCCACGTTGCAAGCAAATCATAATTGCCACGAGAAATAACACGCGTGCCAATCCTACCTAAACTTTATCGGGAATTGGTAAAATAAGTGTGGTTAAAAGAGCGATAACGCTGGGTTCGTCTCGTTCGATCCATGCGTCTTTCTATGGTCTGATGAATGGGGTGGCCCCAACAGATCGACTTCGTCACGGAGGTACGATGGCTGGGTGGATGGCAGGAGGTCACTACAGTTTGCAAGAACAAAATCATTTTCCCCTTTACGGAGTTACGCGCAAGAAAGACGTGACGCACACAATTCTGAAAGGGAGCACAAGCAGTCAGTCGGGGAGAAGAGAACTGCCGATGTAGACGATGCATCGAGGCCTGTATCAGTTTAATGGGTTCCAAGCGCGGACATAGAGATAAGTGGGGCTCATTGTTGAAAACACGCAGACACGACAGCACCACGCAGTCTTTATCCTGTGGACAGCGATAAACAATGCACGAATGCCAACAACCCGACGAATGCACTTTCTCCACGTAGAAGATTCCTCAATGGGGTAGAAGAATAATGACTTCTATGGCAAATGAGTTCTGCGGAAACCCGCAAGGTGGAGTAACGTTTATGAAAGGGAAAATTAGCATCCACCCGTTTTGTAGCACAAGGCTACAAGGAAATCCATACGGATTTCTCAGAAATGAAAGCTTCCAGTTGCCGAAAAAATCGTCCTGGTCCGGGGTTCGAACCAGGGACGTGAACACCGAACCAGGACAGGCGTTGGTCCCGGGTTAGAACCCCGGACCAGGACGAATTTTTCGGCAACTGGAAGCTTTCATTTCTGAGAAATCCGTATGGATTTCCTTGTAGCCTTGTGCTACAAAACGGGTGGATGCTAATTTTCCCTTTCAAAAATGACTTCTGTGTCACTTTCCGAGTCGTGCGAATGCGTATTGTCTTGCAGCCAGCATTTGTCCAGTCCGCTCTCCATCCTTAGATATCGAGTCTCTTTAGTTGTGCACGAGCTAAACACTGGCTTCGGCTCCCTTTAACCTAAGTTCTCTTCGTGATTTCTTTCTTTCTCGTGGATGCATTAAGTGAAGTCAGCACAAATGCACCCGCTGTATAGTAAGTACCTCAGGGGTTAGACGATGGCTTGCTAAGTATGAAGTCGCGGGATCGAATCCCAGCCTCGGCGGCCGCATTTCCGTGTCGGCGAAATGCAAAGAACACGGGTGTGCTTGTGCTTGTATTTTAGTGCACGTTAAAGAACTGCAGGTGGTCAAAATCACTCCGGAGCGCTTCACTACGGGGCATGTAGTTTTGGCACGCAAAACTGCAGCAATTAGTAAATCAGCACAAATAATTTAGTGATCGCGGCAAGCGACAGTACTTCCCTATGTGCTCTGTCGCTGGGCCCGAGAACGCAGGGTCTAGTACCGGCCACGGCGGCCTCATTTGGTCGTAGAGAAAATCAATAAACGCTAATGAACCTTGGTTTAGGGTAACAGTGGAGAGCGCCGCTTTGACAAAATTAGTTTCTAGTCTGCCGCTATACCTTGTAATCGTGCTGTGGTGGGGATGACACTACGCGCGCAGGAGCGGGATACCTGTCTTAGGAGTTGCGAGCCCAGATCGTGAGCTGCTGGCGCCGGGACCGTCGTCGCCCAGCCTGTCCTTCCGCTCGCTAATCGAATCCAATAAAACCCCTACCAATACTAAGGTCCGAGTTTGTTAAATCGCGAATTTTATTCGAAATTGGCATTGGCATTATGTAACGCACGTAAAATACCTTTGCTCATTTCACGATCTTGATGGGGCAGCATATGGCAGTACGCGTGAGGAAGCCCCGGGTGCCCAGCGAGTTCAGGTATGCAAGTACACGAAGGGTGAGAAGAGGAGGAACGCTTCATTTCGGGAAAGAAAGAAAAAAGGGGGAGAGGGAAAGAAGTGAAACAAACCACTCCAGCAGAAGCGGGTGAAAACATTTCGAGGGCCATATCTCGTCCGAGAGTGCAGCGCCCCGCTGCTGCACCGGTAGTCCTTTTTTGTTCGCTTTTTTAATGGCTTCGTCCTCGTGGCCGTCCGCCACGAGAACCGCGTGACCGTGTGTCCTTCCCTCTCTCTCTCTCTCTCTCCCACTCTCTCCGTTACCCTTCTCCCACAGCAGGCCGTGAAGGTGAAGCGTGTGCGGAAGGAAGGGACGCGGCGGCGCGTGACCCGGACGGGCGAGCTCGTGTCGTGTCCTGCGTGACCGCTTGTTCGCTCAACTCCGGTGCGCCCCTCCCTGCGCATCCGGTCGTCGCCGCCGCGGTTTTCTATTTCGTTGTGTGTCTGGGAAGAAGATGCTGCAGCACGTCCTCCGCCGTTTCTTTCACCTCGCATTTCCTTTTTGTAACGCGCCGGCGGGTTTTCTCACGATGGTGTCCTTTCTCGAAAGGAGACACCGAGTCCGCGCGGCCAAAAGGACAAAACGATCACCAGCGTTTCGCGTTGATGAGCTTCACGTGGCGAAACAGTGCAGTGGAATGCAGCTGCTGGCGCGAGCCTCATTTACATGAGCGAGGCACAAAAGGCAACCCAAGAAAAATGCGGCAGAAGCGAATAGCATATGTACCAATCAGGAAAAACAGCTAGGTTAGGTTAGGTTAGGTTAGGCTGGGTTAGGTTAAGTTAGGTTTTTCCGCGCAGTAATGGAGAGTCACCAAATGAAATGCGACATTAAAATTTCAAGCATACCGAATGGTATGAGCGATTGCGCCAGGCGACCACGAACCTGGCCACTAAAGCTAATGTTGACTCTGTTGTATGTGTACCACCCAATAGTGCGCCTCTGTAACAAGAACTGAATACTGTGGAAGCAAGATGGCGCACATCATGTAGTCCTCAAGTGACACATTTCATTCAATGAGCTGCAGGACAAAGAAGGGCACGGTCAGCGAAACGGACAGTGGACTATGATGTAAGCTGTGGACCGGTAGGGGACCGCACACGTGAAATTAGACTAGACGACCTGCACGCGTGAGCTACGGTCCTCAACAGTCAAGTCCATCAAGAGCTAGCGATTGTTTGCGAATAACCGCTGCTTCTAGCTGGGAGCGTTTGCTGGCTGAGCTCCTGGATTGTTAATCTCTCTGTCTCCCTACGCCCCATTTTTGTTTCTTGTGTTCTTTGGGACATATCTGTCGCATACGTTCAGTCCACTGAGGCTTCTGCTGGAAATATCGAAGGTATGTGCAAGTGTTCGGCCGACAGCTGCTTGTGTCGAAACCTCCCACGCCTTTTGGAGTCTTCGGCTGGCGTAGTCTGTTTCTTTATTCCATCTGAATATATCCGAATCTGTGGCGAAACAGACATGAAGGCTTTTTAACGCGTCTAAGGTGCCTTTCGCTCAGGTCCTTTTCTTGCGAATGTATGCAAGGGAGTAATAGGATACTACTGCCACTACTACTGCCACTACCACCGCCGCCAGTACTACTACTCCCACCAGTACTACTGCTACCACTGTTACGGCTGGCTACTGGTTACACCTATTATTCAACATATACAACATATGTTTAACGAGATTCTGATCTTCATTATAGGTGTAATTCTCTTGACCCCATGTTTCTTTCACACTGCCGTGTTTCTGCCGCCTAGTGTTTCGCCAACATTGATCCCATCCAATCGAAGATTCATCGAGGATTTCAACTTATTCGATCAATCTCTTATGCCTCTTCTGGGATCTAGCCTGAGATATCAAGTTGATGGAAGGACGACAAAGCTCCAATCTCCCCCCTACCTTTTTTTTTTCTTTTTCTGTGCTTGTTTCCTCTTACGCTTCTTTCGTTGGCAAGTACTCGGCTTATTCTTTCTCTTTTCGGTTCGCTTACCTGCAAACGCGGTGATACAAATCCGCCAACGCCAAACAAGTACCTGAAAGCAAGCGCCAGCGGACCCGGAAATCCCCTGATTACCACACGGCACCTCCAGGGAGTAACGAAAGAAAGCCCGAGAAAAAAAGCAAAGTTAAGAAACTCAGATCCGTTTCGTGCTATTAGAAAGACAAAATGGCCGAGAGGTGGGCGCGTTTCATTGACTTGTCTGTTTCGCGCTTTTCAAAGCTAGATGCACGACAGCCTTCAAAACCAATACGACACGATACAATGGCGCAGCAACTTCAAAATTTTGACCCTGGCAACTCCGGCTATTTCTGAGTGTCCACAGCTGTGCGGTCGAAATAAATATAAAAAATCCGTGTCTTTGACTTACGCAACCTGTGTTGTTTAATGAACAAGCACATCAGTCATCAGAGGCAGTCATGCATGTTCTTTCCAAGCATAGACCAATGTATGCGGTCATTCTTACTTGGGTGGTGTCATAAGCACTGCCGCTTCAATGCGGCCAGATAAAGTGGGATGGTCACAGAAAACAAGGCAGCCCGTACACGACATTGTTAGTATATATGTATTTTAGGGCCCTGGGATGCGAGTAGGCCTGGTTAAAAGCATATCTTACTAGCTTTCTTCATATCACATCACCTCATTTACTTATCATGTCACGTCACCTCATTTACACATCTCTGGTGTGTTATATGAGTGAAAGGTTCGCAATGTAGAGACTAGAGGTCACTTCTGGAGCAAACAGTTACGTGACATGGAGAAACTTGACAATAATTATTGCTTGGGTTTTATATGCCAAAACCACGATATTGCTACGAGGCGTAATAGCCGTAGTGGAAGGGCTCCGGAAATTTCGGCCAACTGGGCCACTCTTGAAAATGTTACCGTCGCGGCCGGGATCTAACCTGCGCCTTTCAAGGAGACAGCCGAACGTCATAACTACAGTATACGACCCCGGATGCTGAAGAAGCTTGCATGGTTTTAGCGGTTCCTGCGAAGTGCTAGCGCTCTCGTGTTGTCACTGGAACAAAAGAAATGTTTGTTTTGTTCCAGTGTGTTGTCTCGTTCTCTTCTGTGTCCGCGTCTCTGCACGCCTTACCCACTTTCGTCAGGCACTCGTTGTACCTACGACAACAACAACAACAACAACAACAACAACAACAACAACAAGCCAATTTCAGGAGCTCGGAAGTGCACTATAGGCATCATTTCGTCGAGTTACACCTTGTCCGCAAAACAGAGTGAGGCGCCGTTCACGCCGATGCAAGGTCACCCCATGTGCAACGCCGGTTTGAGAGCACGAGGTGACCTTGGCGTGCACGTACACGTTCGTGCGACTGCACTTGCGGCAAGTGTCCTGCATTGCATCGCTTATCTTGGTTCCTTGCTTTTTTCGTTGGATTCTCTCTTTGTTGACACTTCGGGCAGCTCCCGCACCGGCAGTTCTGCAGGAGCCTTCCTCGCAGAGCCGTTATCGTCTTTTCCCGCATCTGCTTTCTTTACTTGCTTATTTTATTGTTTCTTGAAAGATTTTCCTTTCTCGGAATTCTGTCTTGGCCGGTCCAGGCACAGCCCCTGCCTCCTCTTTCCCAGATACGGATCTCTGAGCACCGTCCTTTAATGCGACGCACCATGGACCGGCGTTTCGCAAGGTGCCCTCCCTCAAGAACGCCGGGCTGGCGGCAGGCCAAGACCTCGCGGACACCTAAGGATGAAGACCTTGCGGCCGCCATGCAAGAGTGGACACCACCGTTTCGCGAAACGCCCGTCACTCGGCAGATGACCGTAAATTGCCGCGAGGGGCGAGGGCATTCGCCGCACAACGACCGCTTAGTGCCCGCGACAACGTGAGGATTGCGCACGGCCTTAATTTCGTGGGAGTCGCTCGGACTTACTGAGGATGCAGGAGACAGCCCCGCCACGGTGGCCTAGCGGCTATGGCACTCGGCTGCTGCATCCGAAGGTCGCGGAATCGAATCCCAGCCGCGGCGGCTGCATTTCGACGGAGACGAAATGTTGAGGCGCGTGTACTGTTAGATGTCAGTGCACGTTAAACGACCCCAGGTGGTCCTAATTTCCGGAGCCCTCCAGTTCGGCGTCTCTCATAATCCTATCCGGGTTTTGAGACGTAAAACCCAAGAAACCGATCAGTCAATCAATCACTCGCTGTTGGGGACTGCAACGTGTCATAAACGCATTTAATCTGGCGGGTTATACCTGTTCGTCGTGCAAAAAATCGAAGTTGAGAGTATGGAAAGCGCCTGTTTGGCTAACATCATCATAATCATCATCATGTCTACGCCCACTGCAGGTCAAAGGCCTCTCCCATAGATTTCCAATTATCCCTTTCCTGTTCTAACTGGGCCGAATTTATCCCCGCAAACTTACTGATCTCATCTGCCCACCTTCCTGCCGCCCCTTGCCACGCTCGCCTTCTCTGGAGATCCACTCTATTACATTTAATAATGTTACCCGTTATTTGGCTAACCCTGTTATAACGATTTTAATAAAGTATTTAAGTCGTGGGATATCATAAGCCAATAAGGCAACACTCGTCCGCCGCAGCGGCCTAGGAGCCATGGATGATGCTTGGCCGTTGACTTCAAAGACACAAGTTCGATACCGGCGGCGGAGTTGGCATTTTCGATATAGATGCGAAAACACGGGAGGTCCGTGTACGGTGCTTTTCAGTGCGCACTAAACAAACATGTGGTCGAAAATTTCGGAGCTTTCCACTCTCGTGATCGTATCGTGGCTTTGGCACGTAAAACCTTAGCAGTTGTTATTGCTACTATACTGCACCGTCTCCTCGCATCAAATGGTTTCGTTGCTGAGAAGGTAAACTGAAAAGAAATAAGGGGACGAAACGATGACGACGATAGTTAAAGTAAACAAGCAACGAAGCAACTAACCAGGGCAAGCAAGCAAGCGGAGTTGCGCCGTGACACTCGCACTGGCGAAAGTCTGCTCAAGCATTTCCAACAGCCACACGCATCTGTACCACTAACCACCACAAAACTATACCATTGACATTTGCGTCGTTTCTGCATTCCGCTGTGCACCTACACGTAATTGTACCTTTGCGCGCAACATTCTTCTTGTGCATTGCGAAGGACTACGGTTGAAAGACGAACTGTCGTAATCTCTCGAGCCCGAAGGTGTACATAGGCCTCTAAAGAGACCTTGACCTGGTCGAAGACCGATTCCCGAGTGAATCGCGAATTTATGTCAGTCCTGGCAGCGATAACCCGGCCTCGGAATGCCGGCGGCTGCCGTTCGCTCACCGTCCAGGTAGACCGGTGGCGCGATGCGCGAGTGGCAGCTGAGGGCCTTGCCCCAGCTGGGGTGCTCGATGTTGTTGCAGGAGCCGTCCAGGGTGCGGTAAGGATCGGACGGGTTGCAATTGGACGGGTACAGCCGACCGCACAGGTCTTTGCGCATCGCCACCGCCTCCAGCTCGCTCAGGTCCAGCTTGGACAAGGCTCGTTGCACCTCCGTCTTGGTGGCGTTGTTCCTGCAAGCGAAAGAAAAAATGCTCCGCGTTGCACTCTTTGTAACGCTTAAACGCGAAAGCCTGGTACAAATTTAGTAGTGCATGCGATTGTGCTGTAATTATGCGTCATCACCGAACGCAGCATGCTTTCTCTTATGTAAAATTATGTGTGGCTCGACGTGACAGCGATGTTGATATGTCCCTCAACTCTCTTCTCTCCTTTCCCTCTTTCATTCCCCTTTCCCCTTCTTCAGTACATGGTATCCAACCGAAGATCTCTTGTTTTGTTAACTTCCGTGTCTTTCTTTCCCTTTCTATCTCTCTCTCTATGTGCCTCATAGCCGTGTATGCGCCACACGTGGTCTCAAGGTCACCGATCCATGAGGGTATGTGCCACATGTGGTAGCATGTATACATTTCCATATGGTCACATGACATTGGCAACGTTCGTGTCGGCGCCTGTTCCACGTGTACACTCTTCCAGGTGTACACACTTTATGAGGCATACACTCTTTAAAAGAGAGGTAGTAAGCTCACCAATTACCAACTGCACAGCAACTTTACTGAAGTTTTGCTACCTTAGAAATACATCTGAGCTCCTAAATGGTGTTACTACTATCAAGTGTGCCATGGGTAGTAAAGTTACTACATTAGTACGTGACGGGCGAGTAAACGCTACTACGTCTACTGGCAGTGGTATATTATGCTGAAATTGTAATAGACTTGTGCAGAACTTAGGCACAGTGTGATGTTATTGCGCTGGAATAACGGGCTCGCGCAGCGTCCTGACATACTTAGAAGTGTGAAATATAAGAATCTTGATCCAATACGTTGATTACATATCTAAAGCCATATCTGCTGACTGGTGCAATGTGTGCATCGTAATGGACGGCCGTAAATCGTTTTAAAGTTGCTGTTAGAGAATACGTGCGTGGAAGCTTTGATATTCTGTGTGCCGTAGTGCGTGCTGTCCTTTCTGGTTCGAACATTCTTTATCTACACTGTCACATAAGTATGTCAATGTGAAAGTTTTTCACCGCGCTAACCACATGGATTAATGGTTATCGTTAGCATTATATGGTGTAATCAGCCCGTACCAATCAGATTCACCAGACAGGTGTCGTACCGATTCATTTTTATTGATTTGATCATATTGTAATACAATCGACTTGATATGGCTACGGAAACAGCGCGTAAAAACCGAATCGGCTCATGCTAAGGACAGCAGTTGTAATAAAGTAACTTAACTCCGGTAACTACCCTTACCTGTACGTAGCTACTGAAGGTGGTAAATGAGGTGGTAAACGCACTATTCAGGGCTGTAGTAGGAAATGGGACGTTAAACACGAACAAACAAGAAAAAAATACTGCAATTTGTAAAGCAAATACATAACAAAAATGACATAGCTTACAGGTCAGTGAAATGTTCTTCTATTGCAACCATGAAATCCTTTAGCGGTAAGGAGCGAATGTTAGCAAGGAGGGAATGCCAAAGTTTTATTACACGTGGGAAAAGAACTGTCTTTAAGTATTGTATTTGTAATTGTATTTAATGTTACTAGCTTGTCGTTTACTACCCGCACTTGCTACTTAGGCAGTGAATTTTACGACAACCTCTTATTACCTCAAAGGTAGTAAGTAACGCTACATTTCTTTTTTAAATAGTCTATGGCTCTCGTCTTAAACTGAAGGCAGGCACAACATGCGCCTGTGATGGAGCTGGTATATTGCGCTTAATGATGTGTCGCACCGCGGGCCATGACACAGACAAGAGGGCGGGACAAAAACTGGCTAATCAAACTGAATTTGTTTCTTAGTGAGTCCTTCTACCGCCACGTTGCTGCACATGTCATACCTCGCGCTGTGTTATATGTTGAAGGAAGAAAATTAAGCCGGTTGCACGTGGTTCCACGCCTGGGCAATCTGAGTAAGCAGCTTAGCTGGCCAGCAAGCGCCACTACCTCGCGGACGCGATAGAGTTTTTCTTCATGTGTCTTCATCTTCTCCTTACATTCATGTATCTGTCTTCATTTATCGTACCGCCACGGTGGTCTAGTGGCTATGGTACTCGGCTGCTGATCCGAAGGTTGCGGGATCGAATCCCGGCTGCGGAGGCTGCATTTCGATGGAGGCGAAACGTTGAGGCCCGTGTGCTCTGCGATGTCAGTGCACGTTAAAGAACCCCAGGTGGCCGAAATATCCGGAGACCTCCGCTACGGCGTCTCTCATAATCAGAGCTGGTTTTGGGACGTTAAACCCCACAAATCAATCAATCTTCATTTATCTCTTTCTACGTCTGCTTCTCTTCATGTCTTCTCTCTGGCATGTCTCTTTCTTTATCTATTTACTTATTGCACTGTCGCCTCCTCTCTTTCGTCCTTGCCCTCACATCACACCGACTCACCCTCACATTTCTTCACGATCACCTATGCTATTCTTTGATAAGAATTGCTTGGTACATACTCATCTTTATGGGTATGACTCACTTGAGGGCATGAGCGCAAGATAAGAATGACGTGTGACCCGCAAATACCACAGAGTGGGCATTGCATAGAAGTCCACGAGCACAGATGTCGTGATAATGATGACAGTTATTGCGATCGCTGCAAGGACTTTTCCAGAGTTATACAACTACGCTGTGAAAATGGCTGCACCGCATGAAACAGTGGCCTCCGCGGTGGCACAGCACCTCGGTGCTCGGCTTCTGATCCAGCAGACGCGGTTTTGACCTCGGCCGCGACATTGACAGCTCTCATTGACAGCTCTGGTAAATGTCTAGAGGCCCACTTACTTAGACTTAGAGAGAGAGAGAGAGATGATGGGCGGAAGGCAGGGAGGTTAACCGGAAGGAAGATATCCAGTTTGCTACCCTGCACTGGGGAAGGGGTGAAGGGAGACAGGAAAGGAATGGAAGAAAAGAAGAAAGCGAGAAAGAGAGAGAACCCCGGTGGTCAAAAAATTGCATGCCTCTTCACTACGGCATGGTTCATAGGCACACCATCATGTTGGCGCCTCATACGGCCGTAAATAACAGGGACTGGTAGAGCGTTCCCCTGGACGTAATTTTTACCTAATTAAAAATAAAATGTGCATTAAAGGGTTCATGCATAACTACTTCAATGCAGCCAAATAACGGTGTTCATCAGTCATGACCCCCCCCCCCCCCTCCTCCGCTGCTTCTTTCCTCTCCGAAATCAAAATTCTGGATAAACCCCTGGTTGTGCGAAGGGTCAGCATGCCGACGGGTGCTTTTTTTCTAGCGCCTCTTTCCTCCTTTCATTTCAATTACACCTACAGCTCCAGTGTAAGTGTGACAAGAACTTGTGAAGCTTATCCGGAGATGTGTCGCGGTACATCCATACGGTGACTGGCAGAGAAATATAAAGGGATGAGGGTGAGGAGAGCTTTCGCATATGTGTGAACTAGGAGTTGCCATCCAGTCGCATGCACATTACGGGCCATTATTTGGTTCGATCGTATTATTCGATGGTCGAAACAAATTTCATGACTGGTGGGACGGAGAGCGTTTGCATGATTATGTAGTACGTTCAATAGAGAAGACATATAAGTGTGGTGAAGTAATGTCCTTGCCCAAGCTAGTTTCGTTCTGCGACCATGCACTTTCGCCTGATTTTTTTGCAGTGTTTACAAGAATAGATACATTTTATTTGTCTGTCCGACTAAAAAACGAATGAATAAAACATTGCCGAGCATGTCTGCACGCTCATGAAGTCATCCAGTGCTTGTTATTTCTCAAGATGATAATTGTGATGCGATTTCTTATCAGAACAGGGTGTTTCCAGCTGTATTTGTAAGCAAATTGCGAGTTCTCTGGTGCGTGCAGTGCAATAACATTTAGCTCACACGTTCACATCACCTTTCGCCACTGATCGGCACCGCTTAATATGTTCAAAAAGTATCCCGTAGCGCCTTTAATGTATTGGGTAGTACAGTCCACGGCTATGCCTCGCTGTCTCTCCACTCGTTCTGCACGTAAGCCATCGCAGCTGGCCTGCGTTACAGCTGCCGCTCCAAATCGGATTAATCTTGGAGCCGCGCAAATCGACTGGCAGGAGCCAGAAGGAAGCGATGAAAGTACTTGGCACGTTGGCGATAGTAAATCAAAAAGTGAAAGGGTATGAAGAGCGGAGGAGCGAGAGCCAGAGATACTGTTGCCAAGTGTTTTCGCTATCAGTGCAGTATGCAGTCAGGCCGATTGCGAGGCCGTCTGTGCGGGAAGTGGCACGAAAGAGCTGCTTAGAAAAACACAGGGAACATTGAGAAACATAGTTCGCGACGTTGCCTAGCGTTGTAACGGCGATTTCGTTTCTGCCTGCGATCGGAAAGAAAGAAGACAATATTTTAAAGAAATCTGCGAAGGTTCGTACTGCTCGCTATCGCACATGCTTTGGCAATGCTCCGCGTTAAGCGGCACCGAGTTGAGCACAGAAGACTGGGAAGACGCGCTGCGAAGCGGCGACCACCAGACACAACTCCGGGCCGTCCAGAGGGCTCACGAAAGGGCGGCGGCTCACGGGCTTCCCGTCCCAACGTGGGTGCGGCCCGCGACCCCTGCCGACCACTAAACCAAAAGTGGGTGGGGAGGGGTTCCTCCGGACTTAATAAAGTTATTTCCTCCTGCGAAGGTTCGTCTTCAAATGGCTGTTGTCTTCGAAACTGATAGGACAGAAATTACAGGCGTACTTCTTGTTAAGTGTGGGGTGGGGCGCTATAGTACCTAGGGTTTTCGTGGAAATTATGCGCAGATTGGTCTAAGTTTGTGCTTAGCTTGGACATAGGGTTTATGAACCAAGTGCTATCATCGCACACAGCCCAAACGCTTCGCAAAGGGGGGACTGGTTCAGACCTCCATACCCAGCGCGGGTATGGACCAAGCGTGGTTTGCTTCTTTCTTTCTTCTTTCTTTCTTTCTTTCTTTCTTTCTTTCTTTCTTTCTTTCTTTCTTTCTTACCTTCGGTTCATACCCACGTATCCAATGCGCCGCGCAACTACATCAGCTTGATTAATTTTTCCTTAATTAACCTGACAATTCAATGATTTCCTTGACCTAAACTCATTATCTGATATCACATCTACCTCGTGTAGTCCAAAGTTGATTTTTTTACGGGATTTTCATTTTTCGTCAGAGGCTTTGTGTTCTCGCAACAAGCCACTTTCGGAGGCGAGCGAGACATGCCGAGAAAGATAAGGCAGGGATCATAACCAGTCACGAGTCCGGTCGACTACCCTAGATTGCAGAAAGGTAGAAAAGAAGGAAATGCCGAGCGAGAAAGACAATGTTCTGGCTCTTTTGCCGGAAGACGCAGTTGCTCAGTTTTGCCCTTTGGAATTTTTTTGTTAATGGCGCTACCATCTCTTTAGCGCGCATACGCGCAAAGCGCCTCTTTGTTCTACGGCGAAAACAAAACAAGAGAACTCTGGCGTTCTGCAAAAACACCGGTGCGCATATGAATTCAAGCGCTCGCTATTCGGTTCTCCGTAAATCATGTTACCAGGCCTAATTATTACTTTCATATCATAATGCTAAGGTGAGCGGCTATTAATTGTTCGGAAACGCCAGCCATGGGCACCCTTGCAGTCCGTGAGCTATGCGCTTCCTTATATACGTATATACAAGAGCATCCAACGAAACGGCGGATCGCTAACCAACACATACTGGCTCTCACGCACCCACCTAACTCGCTCTCCCACGCTCTCTCAAGCACGCGACCTCGACGCTAGGTAGGCGTTACATAAACGCGGTGAACGCCCGCGCGGAAACTGTTATGTCACAGTTACAGCACTGCGGCGCGCTATGCCATAATAGCGGAGTAGACCTTCTTCCAGCGTTGGCCGACTTATCAGCGGGGCCAAGCCAAAGTGAGGCTGGCCTGCGATAAACGACGAAGGTAGCTTTCTCTCGTTCGGCATGCTTGGCGGCCATCTTGCTGGCTCGTTCTCAAACGCAACGTAACAAAAAAAAAATCGTCAGTCCTTGCTCGGAGCGCGGACTCTAGTCTACTGAGCGAGGGAACCTTGGTTAAGGGGGGAGTGGACTACCTTCGTCGTTTCTTGGCAAGCCAGTCGAGGCCAGCATTGTACCGCAGTGGGGGAGAGTTGGCGCTGCAGGCGCCGGCCTTGGCTCGATGCTGGGATCTGGGGCATGCCAGCGGCGGCGGTCGCTTGGCAGACGGGACCGCCGAGCGCTTGCGCTAATGCCAGCCGGGGCTTGTTCTTCGGCGTGAGCCCCCTTTGTTTGTATTTTCGCTCCGCGGCAAATGTTGGCACGGGGGCAAGCGCCATAGTTCTCTCTATTGCCGGCACGTACGCGCGGCTTGGCCGCGAACTGGAAGCATACGAAATGAAGCGAGAAATGCACCGGAGGATTGCCGGTCTGTTATGGGTTCATTATTTGCAGAGACCGGCAGGATTCTCACCGACTGCTCGCGCCAGAGCAAGCTGTCACTGTAAGGTCACAATCGAGCACTTTTTTTTTCAGTTGATGTTGTCGATTACGCGTGTCATTGACGTGTCTTTGACCTGTCATCTACGTGTGACGTCCTGTCTACGAATGACACTGCGATATCGAGCGACTTCTTTTACACTTGTGATTGATGGCGTGTGTCATTCATGTCTCTTTAGCATGCCACTGAAACTTCACATTGCATATGCCGCCACAGTGGTGCCTTGCGCTGGAGCGAGCGTCTGGCGAGATCTCCACGGGTGTTTGCAAATGATAGTCAATGGATACACCGTTGTCTTCTCCATTTCTTGGTCCGCCGCGGTGGTGTAGCGGTTACGGTACTCGGCTGCCACCCAAAAAACGCGGGTTCGATCCCGGCCGTGGCGGTCGCATTTTCGATGGAGGCGGAAATGCCAGAGGCCCGTGTACTGTGCGTTGTCAGTGCACGTTAAAGAACCCTAGGTGGTCTAAACTCCCGGAGCCCTCCACTCCGGCTTTTTTCTGTCTCTTTCACTCCCTTTGCCCCCACCCCCACGGACGCTTAGCCGTGCTCCCTACATGGGCTGCAGAAATTAGCGTCCTTTCCTAATCGGATCACAATCAATCATTCTTGTTTCTCTTTTCGAGTGCACTTCGCCGGATTTCATCTCACTTCGCCGTGAACGAACCATTCGAGCACATGACAGTATACCGAGTGCGCCTGTATCGCTACTCGATGCATCGTGCTGCGTAATGTTCTCGCTTCTGTTTACTGGAACCCCACCACTGCGGTTCAGTGGCTACGGCACTCGGCTGCAGGTCCCAAGATCGTGGGATCGAATCCCGGCCACGGAGGATTCAATTCGATGGAGGCGAAAATATTGATGCCCGTGTGCTGTGCGATGTCAGTGCACGTTAAAAAACCCCATGTGGTAGAAATTTCCGGAGACCTTCACTACGGCGTCTCTCATGACCATATCGTTGTTTTCGCGTGTGTAACGCCACAAATCATCAATCGTCATCTTTTCATGGGACTACTCCACTGGTTTTAATCTGCTGTTGAACATGTCCGAACTCGCCGACGCAGCCTTACTGCACACGTAAGTGTGCAATATCCAGCGAATGCACAGACGAGTCACACAACACGGAAACGGCGGCGCCGTACGTAAACACGGAAGAGCGTCGATTCGATTCGTCTCGCGTTGACGCAGGGGCGCCAACTCCGACGCACTTGTTCCGGGTCCATCGCCGCTGAACATGGCACGTCTTCTGGGCCACGTAGTCCGTTCGTCTGTTGACACGCTTGTCGTGTTTGCAGAAGGGCGCGAAAATTGCTTCCCCGCACATCGGGCCGGCGGACGCAAGCAGCAGCAAATGTTTGGCGCCGCGAGTTCTATAAATGAGCGCTCACTGTTCGCGGAAGGAACGTGTTTAGTGTATAGGCGGGTATTTCAAACGTCAGGCGCGCACCGAGCGATTTTCTAGAAGCGCCGGTCACCTTTTGTTGAGCTTTGACGTCTCAAAACGGGCAACTGTCAGAAGTGATTTGTTAGGCTTCGTGCGCGGATGCAAGCTGGACCATGGGACCGAGAGAACGAAGCCTACGCTTCGACATGCGACGGCCTGCAACGCATTCCACGGTCTAAATCTAGCGTCTGCAACCGTCCACAGCAGCAGTCGTTCCTTCTGCTTTTTCGTTTTTCTTCGAACGCTCGTTGACTAGCATTGACCGTACTGACCTCGGCAACTCTGTCGTCGTCTGTTAGCTGATAAAGAAGAGGTATACATAGAGAAGTGAAAGTTTAGTGATTAGGGTAACATTGAGGTCAGCCTGAGGCGCATTCTTCTATATGAGCGCTCTGGACGAAAGAGAAAAGAAGAACGATAAGATCGCAGACGAAGGTGACAGAAAGAAGTAGCAGCGCGCTTTGCTTTGTGAAAACTTAACACTGCGGGCCTGTTCTGCAAGGAAAGCCGTGATGCAGGTTCAGCTTTACAGCGATTACACTGCGGCTGTCGTTGAGAAAACTTGACGAAGCAGCATTTTTCACCGATCAAAAACCTTATAAGCGAAGGGTTCAGCATATTATTGCTGTGTGTCCCATCCCACTTAGGCATTGAAGACAATGAAACCGCGGACGCTCTCTGGCCAGTCCCTCAGAGTGGGCCAACAAGCCAGCAACGTAAGGTACATCATCATCATCATCATAATCATCATCATCATATTGCACGCGAACCGCTGTCGTGTGTTAGAAGAGTAAGAAATCCAAAGTTTATCAGAAATGAAAGGATATGGAATCCGCAATCCCTTCAGGGTGACCTTAACGCCTGCGTTATTAATGGACGTACTTGCGCCGGACGAGACACATGGCTGACCAACGTCTGGTGACACATTCCTGATTAAAACTCGTGGAAGGCTCAGGCGGAACAACTGCCGCTATGTATGCCAAGATAATCACGGTTGCTGGAACACCGTTACCACTTAACTTCTTAGCAGCTCTGATAAGTAGACACGGGTGAAAAAAGAAAAGAAAGAAGCGACAAGCACAGGCGTGCTACGTGTTACGAAATCCACTTGTGTTTATACATAGCAGTGGTGCCAAGAATTCAGATGATGTTCCAACTAGCCCGGCCACGGGCACCCGCACCGACACCAATGGGAGTAGAAGTGCCGAGCCAGTGTTTAATAACAATTCAGGTTTAAAAGACAACGAGATCATTCAATAAATAAACACTGAAACGATGGAGGGCCATGCCTAAAGAACTACTGCATAAATAATAAGAATCGAGGAGATGACAGAAACAAGTTTTATTCGCGAACTCCATGTATACATAGCAAAAGGAATGCATTGAAAAAGAACTTCTGAGTGTTTGGTTTGTCTGCATGGGTCCAATGCATTGCCACAAGTTCTAGGCTAAACTGCGCGGAAGGTTCTCCCAGCTGCACACTTGGAGCGCTCATCTTGTATATTATAAATACGAGGTTCTACTGCTGTTCTCTTTTATTAATTAATTAAATAATTAATTATATTTCTGCAAGACGTACACAAATCGAACCGACGAAAATCCATTCGGCCGCCTCGCTACAGGATGTTTTAAGCGAACAACAATATAAGTCCTGCAAAAAAAAATGCTTAACGCACCAATGCTCAAAGTTTGTGTGGAACAGCAAAGAATACGTAAACACAAATACTTTGATATAGCAGCTTCAGCTGCATGCATCAGTCTCATTTATTCCTCTGTCCGGTAGTATATTTCTCTTTTCTCTTCCTGCATAGCGCCTTGACTCTGTTCAGAACAGCAGAACGTACGAAAGAGATATGTGGCGTGCGATGCCCATACGGTTATGAGAGAAATCAGCGTGCGGTCAAGTAATCATAGGCTTTAAAACACCCCGAGACCACATCGGCGCTTTCAAGCGTGGAGCACCCGTCAACGTGTCGTGTTACGCAGTCTGACAGCTGTAGAGGAGGTCTGTGTCACTTGCGCTTTCATAACGTCTAGATGCCTCGCATCTACGTCGGGGAGTCCTTGAGGTCTGCGGAGATTTCCGCCAGTCCTGCACGGCTGCAATCGGACACCATAGGCGACCTTGGCACACACAAAGTAGTGTATTCTGGCGAGTGGATTCCTTCCCCGCCGTTCCTGTGATTGCAACACTAGAAGCACGCGAGCTTCCCTAATTAACGAGCCTTCACCCGCAGCAGTTGTTTTACATGTGCGATCTTGCCTGGCAAGCACTTCCAATGCGCCCGGGTAAAAAACTAATGTTGCAAGGAAGTGCCACACGCCCATTTGAATTTGGGCCAACAATGATGTCCGTAACTGCTTACTTATTCTTAATAATGAAATGAATTAGGGCGGATGATATGGATTAAGGTAGAAGTAGATTAAGGTGTGCGAGAGATGTGACAAGGTTCTTGCCTTGGCGTCTCTTGGACAATAACCGAGGACACCCGATAATTATTCGTTGCTTTTACAACGAAAGAAGGTAGGACTGCCGCAGCTCACCGACTCAATTCCGCGATGGGCATGCGAGGTCGCTCGTCGACCCATGAACTGCAGCGCAAAGGTCGTGTGAGTCAGCGGACGGCAGTCGTACGACAGCGCCACTTTGCTCGTACACCGTGCAAGAGTTGACTCGTAGCGTACAGCTGGACAGATCATAGAAAACCCGCAGACTTTGTGCCATCCAGGATGGGGGGTTACGGTCAGCCCCCCGACGCTCCACTGATTCTGCGAGAGTTATGACCTGCTCCAAAGTGATAACATCGTCGAAGCTCTCAAAGCCGGAAAAGAGGAGCAAGGTGAACGACGTCAGCAGACATGACGAAATGTAAACGAACCGGGAACTTTGACGAAGGCACCAACGGTGTCACTATTTTGCTGACATCTTCACTAACCAAAGGAGG
Organism: Hyalomma asiaticum; assembly: GCA_013339685.2. Lineage (NCBI taxonomy): Eukaryota > Metazoa > Arthropoda > Arachnida > Ixodida > Ixodidae > Hyalomma > Hyalomma asiaticum. The sequence goes on along the minus strand of CM023489.1, from coordinate 58,633,838 downwards.
GCCATCGAAATGCGGGTACCTCTATTCCACAGCAGACCATGTCGTGAACCTCAGTGACATAAGGTCAAATGCACTCTTATGCCGCATTTGTGATGTGAGGACAAGGTTCATTTCTTTATATATGTATCAGTTGAACTCATGCTAAGTAATAAAAACTGCTGAACGCATGGGCGTAGTTAGCCTGCCCTACTAGAAGCGGTACATTGCGCTATCGTTACATCGAACACAATTGCACAACGAAGAGCGTTGTGGGCACCAAGCGCTTTATTCTGAATGCGTCCGCCCATGTATCTGCGAGCGTATATACACAAACAAGCATGCTGCTATCGCACTGCATATGCCCCACACTTCCACTCGTCCTACGTCCCGTGCTAGCCTTGAAGATACCGTTTTAATCATACTGCCACAGAGTCCAGAGGCTAACGAGCACGTGAAATTATTTCAACGCTCACTCACTCACTCACTCACTCACTCACTCACTCACTCACTCACTCACTCACTCACTCACTCACTCACTCACTCACTCACTCACTCACACGCACACACGATACTACGAACCGAGCGTGACAAGTACATAGTCCAGAGAAAGTGCACTTTCGCAATAACCCGCCAACGACCACTCTGACACGTTGGCGCAGTGGACGCGTGGCCGCAGCGTGTCTCTTCGGAAATGAACGAAGAGGCCATGTGGCGAGGGCAGCTCTGCCCTCTCCTCGTCAGTGTGGCGGAGGTGAGTGGTGTGGACAAAGGTCGTATGAGTCAGCGGATGGCAATCTCGCGGTGGCGCTACTTTGCTCGTACATTGTGCAATGATTGACTCATCGCGTCGGATAATAACACGAACACATTTACGGAAAAGTTGGCATGTGACACGACTTGGCGTGTCGTGAAGGGTCATGTTGTTTCCCTCTACGGTATTAGCCCGTTTCGGGCGAATAAATTTCCGAGGCTTCACTCGTCAATGCCAACGTGGGCGAACCGATTTCAAGGACGTCCTGGGCGAGCTCATCTCACACGAATAACTCCGTTAAACGTCTTTCTTTTTTAAGACCAAACTTCGATTGAATTAATTTCCAAGGTCAAGTATAGGCGTGACGATAAGAGAGAGAATATCGTATAATTCGACCTATCACGAACAGCATACCTAACGGCTGCTATACTTCGCACGTTTACGCTAGCAAAAGGATAGTCAGAGCCAGTGTTCACGGCTTGTCCAGACTATAAACATCTTTCTTTCACCTGACGTAGCGGATTAGTGCAGCATAAGCATGATGGAGGTTGTCATGACGAGATTACTTTGCCTGAAACCCCTGCCTGAATTTTTATTTGCACAGGTCAGGTTTGGTTACTTCCTCACTGCGCCCCTCCTGTAATGAAGAGGAAACGATTCACCACTATTTTATATCTGGTTCGCCGCTTCAAAATTCAGCGTAGAAAAAAATTCTCGAATCAATTATCCATATCCTAAGCTTGGAGTTTACCGAAACGACTATTATTTGGGGAGACTTATTTGGGGTGCAGCCACTGGGAAGTCCGCTTAGCATTTATGAAATTTCTGGCAGAAAAAGAAAGAAAGAAAGAAAGAAAGAAAGAAAGAAAGAAAGAAAGAAAGAAAGAAAGAAAGAAAGAAAGAAAGAAAGAAGACCGTGCTGCTGTCGCACCAATTTCGACCACATCGACTCAAAACCTGATCTACCGAATAGCTTCATGATCGAGATCCTCGGGTTTGCCGGAAAGGTACTTAATCTAGCTCTGAGCGAAGCTGTAAGGGTGGGGCTGTGTCACCTTTGATTCGTAATAATAACTGAATATTCTTTGCTATCACTGCGATCTGTTTGCTGTTAAGCATGGTGTGTTGTGGTGCCAAGAATATTTCTTTGACCACGTGGTTTTCTTCAGTGTCAAGGTACAACTAAATGGTCCATGGTGCTTGCATTTCGATCACCCGAAATGCGGCCGCGGGAGCCGTCATCGAAGCCGCAATCTCGTCCACAGCGGCGAAATGCCTCGGACGAGTTAAACGCCGTAGGCAAGATAGACCAATGCCAGGTTAAAACATACTCATCTGAATACGCAATGTGGAGATTTCATAATAATAATAATAATAATAATAATAATAATAGTTCCCTTATTTTTCATCAAGAGGATGAAGGAGGCTGGGAGAAAAAGCTCATAGGCAGCTTGACTATCTCCGGCCTCCAAAAAGTAGACTTTGGCGAGTATACAGCAAGATGTGCCGTATATACTAGAAAGTAAAGAGATATTTTTACAGCGATAACATGAACAACCTGAACAGAGTAAATAAAAAGAAAAAGGATCGAACACCATCATCGGCAATTGATATTCGTTGGAAATAAAAAAGCAATGAAGCAACTAGCATTACTGAAAAAGCAACATAACACTGGTAACTGCGGAATGAAGTGTTAAAATAGCACAAATGAAAGCGAAGTAACATACACTGTGTTCTGAAGAGATAAAGCAAACATGACTGAGGATCATGGCACATGATATCAAAGCCAGGAACACAATGTGATTGGCGTGACTGGAATGTGGCACTACGAGATTGGAAACGCAATGTGATTATACAGGGCACATAAGCAGCTAACGCATTCTATGCCTTCTATATTGCTTTTCCTAAAAGGATCGGGAAAAGAATATTGAGCGGCCTTGTTGTAATCTTCATTGATTCCAAAAGCATTCGACATGCTGATTCTGAAATGTGTCGATGGAATATCCAGTTTCCGTTGAAAAACGCCCGTTCGAAGTCCTAGCGTTCTCGCGCTCCCAAAACGACCATGCGACGTCACAGGTCGTCATAGGCGCTATGAGGTGACCTTTCAGTGATTTCAGTGACCTTTCAGGCGTAAACACTCTTGAAACTCTCCTTTTCCTCAAAATAACAGATCCATACAGGGAAGAAACTTGGAGAATTACAAAGAAGCTCGAAAGGAAGTTAAGTACCACACAGCATGCGACGGAACGATAAATGATAGGCGTTACATTAAGAGATAGGAAGACAGCCGAGTGGGTCAGGGAACAGACAAGGGTAGCCTACATAATAATCGACGTTAAGAAGAAAAAATGGACATGGGCTGGCAACGTGATGAGAAGGATAGATAACCGATGGACACTTAGAACAACGGAATGGATACCAAGAGAGAGTAACAGTAGCTGTGGGCGACAAACAGTAAGATGGGGTAAAGAAATTAAGAAATTCGAAGGCATGAAATGAAATCCGCTCGCGCATGACAGGCAAAGGTGGAGAGCATTGGGAGAGGCCTGTCATGCAGTGGACATAAAATAGGCTGCTTCTGCTGCTTCTGATGTTGGTGGTGGTGGTATGGTGAGGAGGAGGAGGATGATGATGATGATGATGATATTTGGGAAGAAAATAGCTGGACCCTATGTGGTGCAGCCTTTCGGTTGCAAGGCTGGAGCACGGCTCGTTTTCCCATAGCCCTCGAGGGCGTGCCAATCTTGGAGGCCATGGCGGCGAATATCAGCTGCAAAGATGAGGCGAACGCGATCTAGGGGGGCGGGGTAAAACAGCGTTTTTAAATGCGAAGCATTTCTTAGCGAACTTCGGCGACTTTGAACGTATCTATCTATCTATCTATCTATCTATCTATCTATCTATCTATCTATCTATCTATCTATCTATCTATCTATCTATCTATCTATCTATCTATCTAGCCGCCTACGACATTTTGCTCTCCTGGCCGTTTGGTTAACGGAATGTATACGAAAATTGGTATGCCACAACATGACTGCATGACGAACATAAACGACAGGTCATAACATAAAAATCATGACATGCATGTCATGAGTGGCATGATTTAAATGCCACGGTCTTGGTGCTCTCCTAGCCGTTTCGTTAATGGGATGTATACGAAAATTGGTATGCCACATCATGACTGCATGGCGAACGTAACCGACAGGTCGTAACATGAAAATCGTGACATGCATGTCGTGACCGGCATTGTTTACATGCCGCAGTCTTGATGCTCTTGCGGCCGTTTCGTTAACTTGATAATACCAAAATTGGTATGGCGAGACAACAATGTATGACGACCATGGGTGGCACGTTCTAAGAATATGAAAATCGTGACATGAATGTCATGAGCGGCATGATTTACATGCCACGCATTTCGTTAATGGGATGTACACAAAAATTGCTATGGCACAACAAGGCTGCATGGCGAACGTAAATGACAGGCATCAGAATCATGACATGCGTGTCATGAGCGGCATGTTTTACATGCCAAAGTCATGGTGCTCTTCCGTCCGTTTCGTTAACTTCGTATGTACCAAAATCGGTATAGCGAGACAACAGTGCAGATCCATTTTACGTTCCTGATGCGTGCTTCGCATTGCCTTGATTGCCGCTGCACATGGGATCTGCCAATTTTTTTATCGCTCAAAATCAACCCGCACGACACATCGAAACAATGCATGTTATCTATTGCAGGTCCAGGATTCCGAATACACATATCTTACAAAATTTTCAGAAAACGCTTCACGACCCCGTTGAGGCGAAAGCAAGCCATTCACTGCTATACACGGTGCCCCTACCAGTTTTAACAAATAAATACACGATAAGAGAGTTCACAAAAAACTGCTTCAATGCATACACAACACGGGACTCGCAGTACATACTTCGCACATACACACCGCAAATTATGTATTAAGGGCAGGCCGATTTAGCCTTAAAATAAGGGAAAGCCTTATACGTCTTATGCGAAAGGGACCTAAAAGAGACAGTGGAAGGAAACAGCGGTAAAAAAAAAAAAATGTTGCCTCTCCGGCGCTGACACCTCCCACGGAGAACGCATATCTATAAGCAACCCCCCACTCTAGACACCATATGATAATGATGATTGTGGTTAGGAAAGGACGATAATTTCTGCAGCCCATGTAGGCAGCACGGCTAAGTGTCCGTGGGGGAAGGGTAAAGGGAGTGAAAGAGATAGAGAGGAGAGAAAAACCGCAGTGGAAGGCTCCGGAAATGTAGACCACCTGGGGTTCTTTAACGTGCACCGACATCGCACAGTACACGAGCCTCTGGCATTTTCGCCTCCATCGAAAATGCGACCGCCGCGGCCGGGATCGAACCCGCGCATTCTGGGTGGCAGGCGAGCACTGTAATCGGCGCACAACGAGAATCGCTGGGTGGCCCACGTTACGCACTTTCTCAGGTTTCACAGTACTGGGCACGTGGTACTGGGGCTGTTTAGCTGTCCTCCCTCTCATACACCCGCGGCGGCAGTGGCTGCGGTCGTTCCATCGTACTATGGTGGTCCGCCGCGGTGGTGTAGTGGTTACGTGCCGTGGGAGCAGAAATGTTCGCGCTTGCCGTGGTGGTGGCGCACTCTCTCGCATGTTCACGGCGGGGCACACAACGCGGGGATGCGGCGATGGTCGCCAAGGCAAACCTCTGAAGCGCTAGGCCCTTAAAACGGGAAAATTCCCGTCTCGTTCACATGGTTCGCACCGAAATTGGAGTATAAGGATAGGAATATACGACTTACACGAATGGCAGGTCATGACACCGACAAACGAGAAATTCCTGTCATGTACGTCCCAGCTAAAACCTTGCACGGCCGCATTCGATATGTTTGGGCGTGGGCCATGGATATGCGGGTACTTGCCACTCCTGACTAAAAGGGACGCTAAAGTGACACACCAATGTGGCCACTGTGGTCGTGGGTTGGGTTCCCACCGAAGGCAAGTTTGTCTTTTCTTCCATTTATTTCCTGTCTACTAACTCCACGATTACAATACTACAATGAACTTCCCCCATGCTTTCCAAGGCTTCGTTGTCCATTGGCTCATTAAGTTGTTTCTAACAAATAAGAAACGAGCCCCTGACCCCTTCACTAATGTGGTTATGCGGTTTAGACTGACATAGATAACTATTCGGGAACTACACTACCGTTGCATGAGAAATTACATGAGAAAATATGAGAATATTGCATGAAACATCAGAAACCAACATCAAACTTCCGTCTTAGTTTTGCCTTGGAATACCGCACCGAATCGTTTAGTGGATTTCGCTCTTCATTGGCTCTGTCAAATTGTCTGAAACACGGCATGTTAATTCTATGGCTTCCTTAGGACTCAAAGTAAATCTTTTACCCATACAATGTAAGACTAAGCAGGGGCCGTCATAAATGTACGACGTCATTAATATCAGTGCGGGAATCTCCGAGGTGGCGTCGCCACTTGTACTTTATTTCCGCGCATTTTTAACACGAAAGGGTTTTATGCCTGCGTCCGCAACGACCCCACTACGTCACTTCCGTAACGGAAGTGACGGAGTAAAGCATACATGTAAGAACAGCAAAGAAAAACAGGCAGACAAATTTCTCATGCTGCGCTGGGAATCGAAATCGCAGCGCCCGGCTCCGCGACGAGAAGTGGCCGATGCTCACCGAAGCCATACGAACGCGGCTTACATTCTTTCATATATCGCTTCTTTCACTCGTGCTCTCCGGCTCTTCACGCTCGCATCGAGACGCACTTTGCATAGAACGGTGCCGCCGTCAAAGAGAGGCGAAGTGTAGCGACGGCCGGAGTGGAGGGATGCGCGCGCCTCTCCACTCCGGCTGTGGCTTTATTTCGCCTCTCCTCGATGGCGGCACCGTTCCACGCCCGTTGCAAAGTGCGCTGTTCGTCGCAGAAACATTGATGGCAGTGGGGAAGCTTAGCTTACTAAGGATCCACTCCTCGCGAGAGTGGTGGTTTTCGTAAGGTGAAAGGGTAATTTTGCTTATACGAGAAAAATTGTAATTGACTTTAGCGTTCCTTTAACCTTTGCCTATAGTTTCTATCCCACCACGTTCACAAGATGCTGGACTACCAAATGTTCCGTATTCGCACTCCTTGATCTCAGCTTCGTTCAGCAAATGTCTCAGCCTTCACTCTCTTAAGCGATAGCTAAGGACATCTAGGAATTTTCACACTGGCACGTAAAACCGCGCCAATTATTGTTAGTTGACTTCCGATACCTTCTTTGTTTCACCATTCCATGGATATGATTAGCACTGAACAGTATAGTGGGCAAGCATTCATGGAACTTTCAGCTTCGTATGTGATTCTGCGTACTAAACTTTTTATTATTGAACACATCAACATTAGGCGTCTTATACGACGCGCTTTCCACTTAATGTAGGCGCAAATGCTAAGACACTACGTTGGCTCGAATGTCATTAAAGAGTTCTTTTCGAGTAGCAGACGACGCTGTATACTTTTCGCAGCCACATAGCCCACTAAGTGCGTCTCCGATAATTTTAGCGACATCCATCACGTGTTTGGCACATTGTCAAATACGTACATAGCTTCGCATGAAACAAAAGAAGCCACCTTTTAAGCACAGTGTGCCTTCAAGCGCAAATGAAGCGCGTGCCAGGCACGCTTTATAATTTTCTTTCTCAACTTTTGTAAACATCGTTTACGGCGCAATTCGAGAATGGCGAATATAAGAATATTGGCAGGCGGCCGCGTTGGCCTTGATCGGGTTCAAAACAGCTGCTTATGTGAGTGAATTCGCGGTAGTCGGACTGCGCTCTCTTAGAAAGGATGTAGAAACACTCGCCAGCTCTCAATACAGCTTGCGGCGCCGGCTTGTGTTTGTGTATCGCTCTTCGATTTCTTCGCCAGTTCCAGGATAACTTAATTGCTCTCGAAGGCTGTTTACCAATACGTACGTTGATAAAGCAGTATGACCACATGTGCACGCATAGGTAATCATACTCTTTTTATTGGGTTTTATTTTCTTTTACCCAAACGTAATCTCTAAGGGGGGGGGGGGGGTACGTGTCAACAAACCTACGTTAATTACAATTCATAACGAAATGGCCGATCGGCGGTCATTTTCCGGCTTATTGCACAATTGTTTGTCCAGCAGACTTCGATTTGCTGCGTAATGAGGATGCGCATTTGATGTATAACGACCGGCGACCGACTTGGCAGAGTGCCCCCTGCTCGTCTCGTGTAGACGAAAACATCAATAACGCTTACAGCGATCGAAAGAAATGGGTGTTTTTCCAAATTAAGACGTCCCGCCGTGGCCCTTGTTCTTATTTTCTGCGCATTTAGAGATGCTTATCGCTAGCCATTACTCGCTAAACAACGAACCGCGCGCCGTGTTTCCGGAGCGTTTCCTTGTATTCAGAAGTCAATGATGCTTGTGATGCATCAGCATCGAAAGTTTGTTTTATTTGAGGTCGCTCATTTTAAATTATCTTCTACGCAGGAAAAAAAAAACAAATACCATAGCCAAAGGCCGAATCGGGACTTTCTGTACAAGAACAATTCCAATAGTTGATTCTTGTGCGCCGACGTATTTCTTTATTGCAGACTTTCCTCAACATCGCTATGTGCTTGAACTGATACATGTGTACCATCTGTGTGCGCTTCTTGTTGTTGCTGTTCTGATGGAACTACTGTTATTGTGATGAGGTCCGATTGCTTCGCATCTTGCTTCGCAACCATGCATGTTTAACATTCACCCCACTCAGGAGCCAAGGGGTAGCCGGCGCCTTATTTGTGTGCCAACATCTCGGGATATCTATCTATCTATCTATCTATCTATCTATCTATCTATCTATCTATCTATCTATCTATCTATCTATCTATCTATCTATCTATCTATCTATCTATCTATAAACGAAACCAACGGAAACACTTAAAACCAAGGGTACACGAACATTCGAACGTTTCGAATATTCCTCGATTCGATTCTAAAATGAGGTGTTCGAAATTCGTGGATATTCGAGGTAAATTATTCGAATATCCCGGAAGATCAAATATGCGACAGTCCTCATTTCCAAAAAAAAAAATAAATGACTGATCTGCGCTTGAGCAAGGTGCCGCGATCACCGATGCCTGTGCATCGGCAGTGCTCGCAGGAGTGAAAGCGGTCACTGGCTTTCATCCAGAATATCGACCTTTTTTTTTTTTTTGAGGTGGGGGGCGGGGGGCGGTTACCTATGGTGTAACCAGTGCGCAGGAGAGGTGTGGATACCAAGTTGTTGGTTATCTAAAGAATTTTTTTTGCGGCGGCTGCATTTCGATGGAGGCGATATGTTGAGGCCCGTGTGCTCTGCGATGTCAGTGCACGTTAAAGAACCCCAGGTGGTCGAAATTTCCGGAGACCTCCACTACGGCGTCTCTCATAATCAGAGCTGGTTTTGGGACGTAAAACCCCACAAATCAATCAAAGAATTTTTTTTTGGAGGGGGGCGGGGGTGGGATCCAACTGGGAGAAGGGAGGGGGCCGTACAAAGCACTGGGCGGTCAGAAAGTGTGCAGTAAGCAGCCATCAAGCGAGCTCTCCATTAAGTGCTCCTTGTCGTCACCGCCACGCGCTATCGCGATAATCATCTGCAACTTGTAATCTCTTCACCACTACACTGTATTTTGTGCAGTTATGGTATTGTTACTTTTGTTCGTGTATTTTATTGCTGTCTATACAGGGAAGCTTTTCTTTAATTGTTCAATTACCACTGATCTCGTTAGCGTCAATTACTTCTTGCCATGTGCCCGCGCCGGTTTTTGTTTTTTTTTCTCGCGTCTTTCATTGTGGGTCCCTCCTACATTCTCTCGACTACACGGGGTCCCTGTTTGTACGATCACCCCTTACATTTGTGTATCACTACCTTCTTAAGAATAAACTTAAACCCGGCCACGGTAGTCTAATGGATAGCACTCGGCTGATGATCCGAAGGTACCGAGTTCGAATACCGGCCCACGACGGCTTCATTTAGATGGAGGCGAAATGTTGAGGCCCGCGTACTGTGTGTTGGTTTTATTTCTGAGAAATCCGCACGGATTTCCTTGTAGCCTTGCGCTACAAAACGGATGGATGCTAATTTTCTCTTTCCTAAACATTACTCCACCTTGCGGGTTTCCGCAGAATTCATTTGCCATACTGTGCGATGTCAGTGCATGTAAAACACCCCCAAGTGGTCGAAATTTTCGGAGCCTTCCAATACGGCATCTCTCGTAATGATATCGCGGTTTTCGGACGTGAAACCCCATAAATTATTTAACAGATTTACACTATATGGTAAGGTACTGTCGTTATTGCGTTCCTTAGAGCAATGCGTTTCGCACTGATGATTTAGTAGCGTATTTTCATAAGAATTGTGTTAAATAAGCTATAATTGCTGAAGGCGCATTTGTGTTTGTGTTTGCTATTCGATATTCGAGTCGAGTGTACACCTCCACCACTTGTGAGGCTACGTTCAGGCCGCAAGACTCTTCCTCTTTATTGTCGAGACCGAGCCCCGCTGCCCCAGCCTAAGCGGTGATGATGAATATTTACAGGTGAGAAGATGAAGCAGATGAACAATGCTCACACGAGATATTCGATTGGTATCTGAAAATTTTCGATATTCGCATATCCCAACTTAGAAAAGTTCTACATTAAAATAAAAAATAACGCTAACAAAATTGATTACAGAAATGAATGCCCTGTGCAGAATGGATTGACAAGAACAACAAGGTTTTAACATATCACGTGGTGGCGTAAATATTGGTACGCGAGAAAGATAAAGCTAAATTTATTTCCATTGTTGCACGATCTCTGGAGAATCGCAACAAAGAGAACTGATACATGGAACATCCTCGTGAATCCTTAAGAAATTAATTTTTAGTTCTTTGAATTGCTGCAGAGCTCTAGCTTTATTTGTTATGAGTGCTAGAGTGTTCCGTTCAATAGCTTAGTTAAATTCAACAGTCTGTTAAATTTAATTATTGTTACCTTGCTAAAATTGCTATTGAACGCGAATATGTTGTCGCTTAACCACCAGGTTATGGTTAGCGAAGATGTGATTGGTGGTAACTCATTGTTCAGAAATATGTGGACAAAAAGAAATAATTGTAGCAAACATGCACTTGCTAAGTGAGCGCCTCCCGTGGGCAGCGCGTGCTGGTACGAAGGGCTTTACACGTTGTGTGTCACGAAGCTACACATACAAAGCTAAGGGAGGCCGCTAAATGAACAAACAGAAGATGAGCGCGAACTGTCAAGTGAAGCACGCACGAAACGAACGCACAGATATACACCGAACGAGCGCGAATAAGCTGTCACAATGGATACTCTCAGTTTGAACAGCGCTCCTGTTGCAAAGGCGGCTGCCCGGTGCGCTCCTCGCGCCATCTCGCTGGTAATGAAGAAACGCTATAAGCGGTCTCTGAGCCCCGCCAGCGGTAAAGGGCGTGTATATAAGGCTCGCCGTTAGCTCCCTGAAGCGTCTGCTTCTTGTGGCGTAGTGGTTAGCGCCACGCGCTGCGGAGTGAGAGGTCCCTGGTTCGATTCCGCGCGTGGGAAGCATTTATCCGAATTTTTCTTTGGGACTTATATATATATATATATATATATATTCTTATACATATACGGTTCATGACGGCGGCGACGGGGACGACAAAAACCAGCCGAGGCTGTCCATATAATTGCTATCGCAATAAAAAAACTACCAAGGGTGTACTTGGTGAGTCTGAAAATGGCACTGTTATTCTGGAGCAGTAGGGGTTCCGCGCTAAAAAAGTGTCAGTTGAGCAAAAAAAAAAATGTGGCCCCGTTATAGTAATCGGTATAACACGAAAGTCTTCTGCTTGCATGTTCAATACGTGCACCCGCCAGCCACATATTTGCTGGCGCAGTAGCGTGCTGAGTGCATGCGCGGAAGAAAGATAGAATAATGAGATATGCAAAGAAAACAGCGCGGGTGCGAACGCCGCACATTGGACATTGGACAGAACAAGGGCACGCGCACCCTTGGGGACATCAACTAATGATGATTAATTTTTTTCTGAGACTGGCAAAGACCTTCCGAGAGACTGCGATGCTTCGAATTTTATAATTTTTCTGGTGACTTGACTCCGCACTATGTATGAATATGCAATATATGAGCAATGTAGTTGTTTTTCCAACATGTTATATCATAAGTAAAATGTAAAGTAAGACTTTTACTATACGTCGTCACTCAAGATGTGACATTGCTTTGCATCCTTTATTCAGAAGACCCACGTGGTGAGATTCATATCATCAAGTATGACAGCGTAGCTTCCCCATGTATTTATTAGTTTTGTTTTTTTTTCTTAGAAGAGGACCTCTTCATAGTACACAAGATATCCACGCTATTGAATTTGTGTGACAACAATTACGACGGATGAAGAATAGAGATACAACCTGTCGGGCACATATTGACGTCGCTCATTGGAATCATGCTTACTGTATGCTTTAGCTAGAGATGTCACAAGTGACAGCGCTTGATATAATTTAACTTGCTTGTGTATCGTCTGCTGATGCTTGCACACACGCAGGCGTACATGCATGCACAGATACATTGATGGATTTCTGGGGTTTTACGTCCCAAAACGAGCTCTGATTATGCGAGACGCTGTTGTTGAGGGTTCCGGAAATTTTGATCACCTGGGGTTCCTTAAAGGGGCCCTGCGACACTTTTTCAACTTCCGTCTGCAGTATTGCAGTGTGTGTAGGATCGAATGCTGAGATGAACGCAAAAAGAATTATGCAAATCGGTGGTCTAGAACTGGAGTTATTAGCCTTCGAAGTTCAAAACACGAGCAGACAGCATGAAACCAACATTTCCTTTCGTATTTCGCTCTCCCGCTGACGTCAGTGGAGGCGTCCAATAGCAACGCGCGTCTTATAGAGCGACACCGGAAGACGCCGGGAGCAGAGCGCGCGCGCGCAGACAGCGTCCGGCCGTCAACACACCTGGTGTCGTTTTGCAAGTAATGTCAGATACTTTCTCTCTATCTTACGAAGCATAAAAACTATGTTAGTACATTTAGGTACTGAATAGCGTGATCAAACAGACACCACACGTGTGTAACAAGCACCTTGGAGCGTCAAGCCAATCAGAACGGCCGGCCTGGCCCCTCCTATGTCGTCATTCTATGTCACTTCCTGTAACAAAAATCTCCGTTATGTGTCGCCTCAGTTCAAACAGAAGGCGCTTTTGGGCGGTTTGTCCGCTGAAATAAAATTATAACCACTCTGCTTTCGGCGTTTCTACTCTCGCTGCGACATCCCCGCGTGCAACAGTTCTAGAATCAGTGATAAAAACGGCCTACTCAATTTGTGTCGCAGGGCCCCTTTAACGTGCCCTGACATCGCACAGTACACGACCCTGACCAAAAATTTGCCGCCATAGAAACGCAGCCGCCGCGGCCGAGATTCGATCCCGCGACCTTCACATCAGCTGCCGAGTACTATAGCCACTAGACCACCGCGGTGGGGCTACATACATACATACATACATACATACATACATACATACATACATACATACATACATACATACACGTCGCGAATCTCAATTTACGTGTAATTATTTCGTAAGCTGTCTTCGCCGCACGCAGGCCGATTTTCTTGATGTAAAGTGCCACGGGCCAATATTGGTCAGGTACCGCACCGACGTGCACAACACGGTGTTTTGCATACTGAAGGGTGCACTGAAGGAATTTCGAGCCATACGAATGCCACTCTCATTTGTAACTACATGTTGCTTTCGGAAAACACAAAGGACGAGTGGAATGGGTAGATGTGCGATTAACGCTGTGAGCGTTGACTTTGCAAAAGGGAGGTGACACCTACGCCTTGAAGCTCAGTCTCTAGCTTGGCCAACAATGAGCTTGCTGGGGGGCATTTATTTAGTGTGCAGATCGCCGCGTGTACGTAAAGACGCGATGCAAAAAATGCAGTTCGAATGCGTCCTACAGGCCAACCGCCGAAGCGGCCGTATCAATAGGCAATGCGACCATGCCAATGCCGGCGGTATGTTGGGCAATCTCGGCAACTCATTTAAATGCGAGAATTAAAGCGCAGTTGGCGGAAACTTATTAAAGCTTCAGATATTCGGCCCGCTTTCCTGCTGCCTCCGATCATTCGGTTTATTCAGTTTACTTGAAATTATTCTTTGTCCCCTTCCTTTCAAATCGACGTCTCAATGCACCACGCGTTCGACCACTCTTCAAGGTGAGCAGTGTCTTTTCCTGGCGTCGTATACCGTGCTTCTCAGCGTAACGGTGGTTGGCGTACAATAACTTTGAAAACACGGCTCTTATGCGGAGCGCACACCCTGAGCGCGTGACACGCTCCACGTCCGCAGTGTGTCATGGCCGCTTCTTGGCTGAACATTGAGAATTCCAATAGACATTTTTAGTTTATCGGGCTAGCGTAATAGCGTAGTTATCGGAATAGCGGGATGGAAATGCGCATGCGCAGTACCGTAAACGACCGATGCCCTTTAGCTTGCCCACGGTATTTCGCAGATTTAACGTTACCGTATTAGCGTGTTTATCGTAGTTTCCGTAAAACATGGCGGCGGTTTCGGGACGCCCGCTTCGAATTGAATTTGGCGTTGCTGTGGCAGGATTCACTATGCTCGCGGCAAATGACTTTGCAAAATGGCTTCGCTTGCCTTCAGGTATATCTTCGACGGCGCAGTGTTAGGGATATATAACATAGTCGAACTTTCGAGATAGCTTCCCATTTCGAACGTTGCTAGGCCTAGCGAGAAAACATCTGCTTACATTTATGCAACATGTCAATTTATGCTCTTGGTCGCTTGGTTCACATAATTATTTTTCTTTATTCTTGAAAAGTTAGGATGCCGCTGCCCACGGGAGTGTAACCGAACATGTTAAGTTTTCTTTCTTTTCCCTTTTCTTAACGCATGTATCGATCGCTAGATGGGGCCACAATCACAACTACCGTGCCGTAAACGCTATTCCGCTAAAGCTCGTTCCTGCAACGAATCTCTGCGGTACGGTAACGCTATTCCCTTAGCCCCGCTATCACGCTAAGCCGCTAAACTAAAAATGTCTAATGTGGATTTCATATGTCGTCTACAGTCCATCATTTTACTTCCTAGCGTGAACGATTTTTTTACGTGTCATTGTCACCGACACGGAGTTGCCCCGGACGCGCTCCCTGCATTTGAATTTTCCTTAAGTTAGTCGCAGATCCTACTCCGAACGGGTGCTGTTGCGATAACATTTTGCGCGTTACACAGCAGATGTTATACACAATGGAAACTTTAAACCACCTCGACGATGATCCTCCATATGGCGCTGCTCCTAGTAGTGGTTCCTATAGCAACTGTTGAGTGGTTTCCATGGAACCTAGTTTCCTGTTTCGATTCCTCAGTCGCCGAAGGTTCTTTTCTAATTTCTTTATCTGCATCTAACTCGAATTTTTCGCTCACAGACAACGCTGATTTTTTTCGCTTGCAACCAACGACGCCGATGTCGACTCCGGAATTTCTTCGAAACGAGCTCTTTAAAGGGCAACTCCAGCGTTTTTCAGTGACCGGGGATCTCAACACTAACCCGAAGCTACCAATACGGTAAAGGCACACACTGCGTCCAGAAGTCGGTGCCCGAAACAAAGAGGATCCAAGCCATTCATATAGTTCGTATATATTCGCACCTCGCGTGCGTGGCGTGTACAGCAAGGTCCACTGTTGGAGGGAACACACGCGCGCGTGCCGCGCTCCGTGGGTGCCAGTGTATCCGGCGCGGCCGCGCGTCGAAGCGATGCGGGGCAGGCGCGCAGGAATCCAGGGGAGGTGCTTCGTGTCATCTGCTACAGCGCGGGAGTGCGAAGCAAGAGCAGCGCCGTAGGAGGCCATAGGCGCAAATCTTGCTTTACGCGCTGCCGCTGCCGGCGCCGGCAGCGCCGGCAGCGGCAGCGCGTAAAGCAAGATTTAAAGCAGCGCGTAAGCAAGCAGCGGCAGCGCGTAAAGCAAGATACGCGCTGCTGCTGCCGGCGCGTTGCTTTGGCAATTGCCGGCGCGTTGCTTCAGCCACGGCCGCTACATAATTTGTCGCCCCGCCACGGTGGTCTAGTGGTTATGGCGCTTGGCTGTTGATCCCAAGGTCGCGGGATCGAACGGCGGCCGCAGCGGCTGCATTTCGATGGTGGCGCAATATTCAGGCCCGTGTGCTGTGCGATGTCAGTGCACGTTAAAGAACGCCGGGTGCTCAAAATTTCCGGAGACCTCCACTATGGCGTCTCTCATAATCAAAGCTGGTTTTGGCACGTTAAGCACAAATAAACCGTCGAGAAGCAAATGATGCATCTTTCGCACAGTGAAGTGTGCGTTCACAAAACGATCCGGTGACAAACAGTCCGATTTCGCTTGCAAAGCTTCATCGTTTGCGGACACTCCTGGTTTATGGCAGGTTGGCGCAGTGCGCTGGCGCGTTCTATGCAGTGTCTCCGGTGAAGCTTGTCTGCAACTTTCGAGGATCCCTGCGCAGCGTCGAAGTGCCGCTCATGCGGACATGCAAGGGGTTCACATGTCCAGAGTATCCAACCCATATCACGCCCCCTCGATTCGCCAGATCGATGCTTACGTGCGAAGACATGTTTCGCTTTCTTGTTATACCGATTCCCGTGACAGAGGGATCAACCACATTCTTTCCTTCACAGACGTGTAGCGCTATCACTATCACTGCCATGCAGCAGTGTGCCGAGGCCAAAACTGTGGGTAGTGGGTCCCGAGCATGAATGTACTGCAGCGGATCGCCGGAACGACTGAATGGCTGCTGTTTGCCTGCACCAGCGCGTGCTGTTACCGGTTGCCAGTGCCAACGCAAACGCTCGGTATTCCTGGAACTTCTTTGGTCGTTGTTTTTGTCAACCAGCACTTGCGCCCGCTGGCGGATCTTTGCCCACGCGCCCATCTTTCCGACTTGCACGGGCATGTTTGTTTTAAGTGCTAAGCATTTCCTAGCGAACTTCGGCGACCTTGAGCGTATCTGTCTAGCCGCCTACGACATTGTGCTCTCCTGGCCGTTTCATTGGTGGTACTTATACGAAAATTGGTATGACACAACATGACTTTGACCATCCGCGTTCTTGGGTAGGCAGCATTGAAGGTAATGACGTGAGAAACACAGGTTGGCCGGCGTGGGAATGCGCTAAATAGTTTTCAAATAATTTTCAGAAAGACTATGTGCCTGACTGCATATGTTATAGTACATACATTGAAAATTTCGTTGAGATTATTGGACACCGAAAAATCGCTGGAGTTGCCCTTTAAGCTCGGTACCTCTGGCGCGCTCCTTGAAGTCTGCCCCACGACGGCGAGCTCGTTCGCGAGCGAATTCCCGCTGACGCCGTGGTAGGCAGCCTGTTCCCCAGGGGCACGCATTACTCGAACCACCACTAACCCGAAGCTACCAATACGGTAAAGGCACACACTGCGTCCGGTGCCCGAAACAAAGAGAATCCAAGCCATTCATATAGTTCGTATATATTCGTACCTCGCGTGCGTGGCGTGTACAGCAAGGTCCACTGTTGGAGGGAACACACGCGCGCGTGCCGCGCTCCGTGGGTGCCAGTGTATCCGGCGCGGCCGCGCGTCGAAGCGATGCGGGGCAGGCGCGCAGGAATCTAGGGGAGGTGCTTCGTGTCATCTGCTACAGCGCGGGAGTGCGAAGCAAGAGCAGCGCTGTAGGAGGCCATAGGCGCAAATCTTGCTTTACGCGCTGCCGCTGCCGGCGCTGCCGGCGCCGGCAGCGCGTAAGCAAGCAGCGGCAGCGCGTAAAGCAAGATACGCGCTGCTGCTGCCGGCGCGTTGCTTTGGCAATTGCCGGCGCGTTGCTTCAGCCACGGCCGCTACATAATTTGTCGCCCCGCCACTGTGGTCTAGTGGTTATGGCGCTTGGCTGTTGATCCCAAGGTCGCGGGATCGAACGGCGGCCGCAGCGGCTGCATTTCGATGGTGGCGCAATATTCAGGCCCGTGTGCTGTGCGATGTCAGTGCACGTTAAGAACGCCGGGTGCTCAAAATTTCCGGAGACCTCCACTATGGCGTCTCTCATAATCAAAGCTGGTTTTGGCACGTTAAGCACAAATAAACCGTCGAGAAGCAAATGATGCATCTTTCGCACAGTGAAGTGTGCGTTCACAAAACGATCCGGTGACAAACAGTCCGATTTCGCTTGCAAAGCTTCATCGTTTGCGGACACTCCTGGTTTATGGCAGGTTGGCGCAGTGCGCTGGCGCGTTCTATGCAGTGTCTCCGGTGAAGCTTGTCTGCAACTTTCGAGGATCCCTGCGCAGCGTCGAAGTGCCGCTCATGCGGACATGCAAGGGGTTCACATGTCCAGAGTATCCAACCCATATCACGCCCCCTCGATTCGCCAGATCGATGCTTACGTGCGAAGACATGTTTCGCTTTCTTGTTATACCGATTCCCGTGACAGAGGGATCAACCACATTCTTTCCTTCACAGACGTGTAGCGCTATCACTAGCACTGCCATGCAGCGGTGTGCCGAGGCCAAAACTGTGGGTAGTGGGTCCCGGGCATGAATGTACTGCAGCGGATCGCCGGAACGACTGAATGGCTGCTGTTTGCCTGCACCAGCGCGTGCTGTTACCGGTTGCCAGTGCCAACGCAAACGCTCGCTATTCCTGGAACTTCTTTGGTCGTTGTTTTTGTCAACCAGCACTTGCGCCCGCTGGCGGATCTTTGCCCACGCGCCCATCTTTCCGACTTGCACGGGCATGTTTGTTTTAAGTGCTAAGCATTTCCTAGCGAACTTCGGCGACCTTGAGCGTATCTGTCTAGCCGCCTACGACATTGTGCTCTCCTGGCCGTTTCCTTGATGGGACTTATACGAAAATTGGTATGACACAACATGACTCCATGGCGAACATAAATGGCAAGTCATAACATGAAAATCATGATATGCATGTCATAAGCGGCATGATTTACGTGCCACGGTCTTGGTGCTCTTGCGGTCGTTTCGTTAACTTGGTACATACGAAAATTGGTATGGCGAGACAACAATGTATGACGACCACGGGTGACACGTTCTAAGAACATGAAAATCGTGACATGCGTGTCATGAGCGGTACGATTTACATGCCACGCGTTTCGTTAATGGGATATATTCCAAAATTGCTATGGCGCAACACGACTGCATGACGAACGTAAATGGCAGGTCATAGCACTAGCATCATGACATGCGTGTCATGAGCAGCATGTTTTACATGCCACAGTCTTGGTGCTCTTGCGGCCGTGTCGTTAACTTCATACGTACCGAAATTGGTATAGCGAGACAACAATGCAGATCCATTTTACGTTCCTGATGCGTGCTTCGCATTTCCTTGATTCCCACTGCACGTGGGATCTGCCAATTTTTTTCTTCTTTCTCTCGTGTCGATCCGTGGCGCCCTCTCGGGCACGCGACAAGGTTCAGAATAAACGTTCAATTTCTTACCGGACACCGTCGTTGTCCGTCCTGTGCGCACGTGCTCTACAGTACCTTGCGCAGGCTGTGTGCGCTGTGTGTAAGCTTTCTTTCTTTCTTTCTTTCTTTCTTTCTTTCTTTCTTTCTTTCTTTCTTCTTTCTTCTTTCTTTCGATATTGTCCTCCTTGGCATAATCACTGCGATGTAGTAGTGTGGGTATTGGGCGAAGGACAAGACCGGGTCCTCTCGCAGGCAGGCGAATGCTAGCGGAGACCGGTACGGCCACAACCCGAGTTTCAACAGCTCCATTTATTTTTTTTATTTATTTTTTTATGGAGGGGAGAACCAGCGATATGCGCGAACGTACAAAAGACGGTCGAAGAGCTCAGCACCCGCATTCACAAACAGCACATATGGTAACAATCTTCGTAAGATAAGTTTCCAGCCACTCCTGATGTTGGAGATATTGTTAGCGAAGTCGGCTGACTAATGGGAAAGAGCAGTTACGAAAAAGAGTATTTTTTTTATTTGGGCCCCAGATTCACAGTCGTATTCAAAAAGTCAATCAGCGCTCTTGTTATCCTCTGTACCAACGATGGTCGATGTCAAGAGCACAGGATTCTCATTTATTCTTTTTTCCGTGAACATTCCATAATCCAGGCTGCTTGAAGCGGCGCGTGGTGTCCTCTTTTCATTCTTAAGTTAGAGGCAGCCCATAAAGATGTATTGCAGCCTTATTCGCAATTATAAACGCTGTGCAGGGCAATATCCCTGATCGCAGCACGGAAACGGTAGGCGCGCTTAAAGGCGACGCCCGACCGTCACTGGCATGCAAATTATGTGGCCTTCGAGATAGGCCTGGCGGCCGTATAGCCAAAGACGCAATAAATTAAGGGTCAAGGGAGTGCAGTATAGCGAGCTGGCGCATTCTGGCGAATTCAACCGTGCTGAAGTATACCGATGAGCAAGTAGGCGATCTTGGCGTGCCGGATCTGACCTTGACAGCGGCACTGCCACACGCTGGCCTTGTTCGTGGGCGGAACGCGCCGCTTGGCCGGCTCTGTATGCCGATGAAGACAGATGTCATTGAATTTCTTCTGCTCCCAGTTTCGGGAGCATCGTACGATGACTCCGATTTCGGATTCCAGCTGTTCAGGGAAGCTGTGGGTCAGGCACGACAGCAGTGTTCGGAGATACGCGTTCCTTGATATGGCCGGTCGGTTAAGTTTCCGTTAATGTATGTGTGGTCAACAGCCGCAGACGCCAACTTCTATATTATTGATTTGTTGCGTGGAACATCTTGAACTTCACCGATGCCCGCCTTCAGGGAGGCACAATACCGGTAGAGTTGTCTTGAACAAAAGTAAAACTGACTTATTCATACCCAAAATGAGAATATTTCCTATACAATTGCGTTGCCAGGTGAATTGTTCAACGGCCGCCAGTCGCTTAATTACTGACCGTGTTTGCGTGCAAAAATGAGTTGATGATCGAGAAGTGGTTCTGAGGAGCATTATAACTGCCGTGCATTGGGGTACCACAGGAAAGGAAAGAGGAACGAACGAATGAATTTCCGTTGGTAAAGAGGGGTACGGGTTTCTTCGGGCACGGCATAAGCAGTCGGTATGGATCCAGCAACGAGCGTGCGTGTGCCGACACCTTGGACCGCGACAATCGATGCGCATTCACAGGAACACGGACGATAGCGGAAGCCCGAAACAACCAACTAGCCCAGTCTCGCACCGAGACAGATCCGGAGTTCGTGTTACAATTTCGGTTCCTTTGGGTATGCAACAATGCATGCATGGGTATGCAACAATACTCTGAAGTCATAGGCGGTTGCACTTTTATTTTTGCGTAGATCTGAAAAAGCTGCTCAACTATATATATTATAGTGTATCTACAATTAATGATAAAAAAAGAACTGTCGAAGCTTGCATTAATGGCGCACGGCTGGCGAAGCGGATCTGCATTTGGCCGGTCCGGGTTTGCTTCCAGCACACCCACGTTTTGTCGTCCTCCGAGGCTTCGGGAAACGCCTCGCGAAGCACTGCGAGGCGCATCGGATGCTTCTTAAGGTATCGCACCGAGCTCAGCGCGAAGACGTTCGCGTCGAACCAAGAACGGTGCCAGACGCAGAACGCGTGGCTTCGGCTTGACGCAGTCCCAGTTCCTTACTACACAATGCACGCCTATGCTATTCTAGAAGCTGCTTTTATGGCACGCGAGGACTCATGCAAGAGGCGTACGACTTGGAGCAACCACAGTAAGGTACCTTGGTTGACCGCGAAGGGGCACCAACACCAATCCGGCGCTGACTTGCTGTGCGGTGAAGGCGAAACAACGGGAAGCCTTGTGCAGCCGTGTGATGGTAAGCTTCATAAATTGTTTTCTCAGTTGAAACAAAAATTACTCCTTTAGAATTTTTAGTGAAATAACCGTAGAGAGTACTACTTAATGAGTTGTGGGCCACATTTTACAGCGTGAGCTGTTACGAGATCACAACAAGGGCCGTCTTTTGGCGCCGTAGTTGTCCGCCGCCGTTGGTGTCCGTAACCACTATCGCGCAAATTTTAGAAAAAATAACCAGGACCGAGTAGTATACTTGTCCTCTGCGTGGACTCGAACCCACACCCTCTGCGTGGCAGTCGAGCATTCTACCACTGAGCTACGCCTGTTTTTTTTTCTTTATTACATGGAAATGAAAACTGAGGTCACAGGGAGATAACGCCTACACACTCAAAACTCGGGCAAACACACACAGACGTCCAACAAGTGCATCCAGTCAGGAGGTACTTCCTGGGCAGCGTACACACTTCCAACATAGGCCACAGTTTCTTGGTAGATAGATCTTGTGGAACGCGGATTTTCTGCATGGCGATCACACAGTCTCGATCTCCATAGGCTGTACAAACCAAGTACTACAAACATATCATAGGGTGGACCGGCAGTCGTTTTAAACGGTAGAAACCTAATTGTGTACGGATTGATGTCAATGTCCTTTTTAAGAGTCCGCTGGAGAATGTCCCAAAAAAATATTGCGTCTGTACAATCAACAAAACAGTAGCTCAAGTCCACGTGCGGAATTGAGCTACGCCTGTTTCTTTTTTCTTTATTGCATGGAAATATTTCCGTAAATGCGTTTAAACTGTACTATACAGTTGCACACATATTAATAACGGTCTAGCATAAAAAACACACTTTGCACTTTCAAGTTCATAGACTCTTCAAAAGTCAGGTAAACAGACACAAGCGTCCAGAAGCGAAAACCAGTCCGGAACAGGATCAAAAGTCTCAACTACACTGCGTACTTGGGCAACCTCTTCTCGGAACACAGACTTCGTTGAGCGAGGTGGTTCAGCATGTCTGTCAATCATGCGGCTCCTCCAGAGGGCATAAAGTCCTCACAACATGATCATATTGTCACGGTGCAAGAATACTAAAGACGACGACGATCTCGAGAGGAACAAAGGTTGCGTAGCAGTGGGGCGCAGGCTGACGGTCCGCCGTTGGGGCTGCACCGGCTAATCGCCCTGTTCTAAAATATACTACCATCAGAAGCGTATCCCTGTGCCCGTTTCATTTTGGTGGAGGTGCTGGGTATCGCACAAGACGGAACTCCGCAGCGGACTTGTGATCAACCGCTCTACAATGCCCACCGACGACCAGGCCTCTGGATCAAACACGGCGCCAGCATCGGCGTCGTCAGCATCCTCGACGCCGCAACATTCAGTCGTCCTTACTCATCCTCGTGACCCTGGAACTTTTTCCGGCAAGTCCAACGAGAACGTGGATCAGTGGCTTGGCTTGTACGAACGAGTTGCAGCGCACAACCGATGGGACCCCACGATGATGCTTGCAAACCTTCTCTTCTACCTCCAGGGATCAGCACGCATTTGGTTTGACACGCACGAAGAAGAGTTGACCAGCTGGGACTTATGTAAGCAGAAATTGCGCGATCTCTTTGGCCCACCCGCCGGTAGCATAATTCGTTGCGACGGCGACCCACTTGTTTCCATTTCTGGATGTAGGGAAAGGGCCCAACAGGTCAAGGCCGACACGATAAAATGGTTCGGTGGGTATGTCCATTGGCTGGAGTAATCCAGCTGGAGACAAAGCGGGCTTTTTGCGACGTTGGCAAGGTTCGCAAGCTGCAACATAACGTCGCACAGAACGGTAGAGTCCTGGCCAGAAAAATCGTCGCCGGACACGATCGTATGTTCTGGAAACGCCAAGATGACCAGCGGTGGGTACGTCATGGAGCTGTGCGAGTACAGTTGCCCGCAAATGCGTGGTAACGACTAAGAGCAGCTCGTTCCCTTCAGGTCGCATATTGCGGCGGTATAAGATGCCATCCAGAATGAGGTACATTCGAAGGGAAGGGTCAGGCGGATCTGCGCTGAGGCGGGTGATGATGTCGAGTAAGGTTGCGTCACGTTCTTGTTCTAGGGCGATGTTGTGGAAGGCGGATAGCGTGAAGATTCCAGCAGGCGCATCATCGGAGCCTGGGCCGTCGACAGGGTGTCGAGGCAAGCAATCGGCATCCTGGTGTAGACGGCCGGACTTGTACACCACTGTGTAGGTGTAGTCTTGAAGACGTAGGGCCCAGCGCCCTAGACGGCCTGTGGGATCTTTGAGTGTCGAGAGCCAACAAAGGGCGTGATGGTCCGTCGTAACAGTGAAGGGGCGGCCGTACAAGTATGGGCGGAATTTTTTTCGTATCCCTGTGCCCGTTTCAATATCATACGGCGTTTTGCTGCTGCTCTTGCTGAACGGGAGGAACCTAATACCGTGAGGTGTGAGAGGTAGTTCTTGTCTAATTGTTCGCTTGAGAACGTCCCAGAAATGAAATGCATCTTGACAAACAATAAAACAATGTTCAATCGTCTCAGGTTGACTGCAGAGTCTACAGTTTACTGACCAAGGTACGTGTATTCCTTTTTCATTAAGCCAGGTCTTCACAGGTAACGTACCCGTATGTAGCTTGAAGAAAAACGTCTACGCCTGTGCTTGAAAAATTATCGCTAAATGACCTAAACAGGTATAACGTCTGCCGAGGAATCACATTAACAAATGTAATGTTACGTGGCAGATTATTAATACGCCACTACACGTCGCGGAAAGTGGATTTCATAATGAGTTCGGGGAATCATTTGAAAGCACACAGGGGTGCATGCTTCTTAGTTCTGCTCCCATTACAGAGACATCATTAACATCATCATTATGAAAAATATTCTACAACTTTTCCATCATCATTATTACGAAGCGCTGCCCTTTGAAGCAGTTTTGTCGTGTCGTGCCCTGCGTCAAGCGGCAGGCGACATGCGCAGCCCCGACAGCAACCTGACTTGACCTGATGGCGCCTCCTCGTAAGGGGCGGACCGCTGCTGAAGAAGCGAATCGCAGAGCTACGCGCGCGGCTGCAGCAAGGCAGCGTCGGTCAAAACAGACAGCTGTGCTGAGAGAAACCCAAACCGCGCTCGCCGTCCACGCATGGCCGAGAGTTCGGTTCGTTCTCGGGAAAACGACGCCAACAGACTCTCTAAGATGTGCAGTTATACAGATTTGCACGTTACAATACCGCAGTAATTATGGCGTAGTGGGTATTTCCCTACAAGGCGAAGTGATGAGAGTTATGGCGCAGGGGATACCATACCACCTCTATACTTGCACTACTTTCCTCAATCGTTTAAGATGACCCCTAAGAAGGTCGCTCCTCCAGCTTAAGCTGTTACTGTCCTGCGGTTCCGCGCAGGCCTGGCTCTTTTTTATGATTCCACAGTATTTCTGTCTATTAGTTCTAGAAGATAAGAAATTAGAAATGTAATTACATTTCTCATACTTCAGTCGTAGTTTGTATTAAAAATTGCGACATATGCTACATTGAGCGATCATTCGTCATGGCCTAAACTAATGTAGATTATGTAAAAGATGACCAGATTATACCAGTAATGAAAGAACGACACCTTAAGAATATGGAAAACATTTGTCCCACACACACACACACACACATATATATATATATAATATATATATATATATATATATTATATATATATATATATATATATCTATATATATATATATATATACGAATAGTTGGTAAAGTGGGTAAGGGGGTAAAATCTGCTTTGTCGCACTCGCATGGCTAGTGGCCCATTCCTGCAAGTGGTGCGCATCGCCGCACAACTCCGGTGTACTGCGGCGGAACTAACAGCCTTGTATTGCGGCGAAGCTAATACTCGCGTATTGCGGCGAAGTTAGCTTCCGCGTGCTGCAGCGAACACTCGCGTACAGCGGCGAAGCTAACACCCGTGTACTGCGGCGAAGTTAACACTCACCTTGCTGTTGCACAGTTCAGTGTTGAACTGTCCTTCAGGACTTTGGAATGACACTGTAGGCATACACGTCACGCAGTAAACTTTTGCCTATGTTTAACAATACATTTCTGGATAATTAGATAATGTATTATTAAAAAATTTTCGAATGATATGCGAAAAATATTCGACTCGATTCGCACATGAACATAAATATTAGAATTCGCTTCGCACTCAAAATTTTCCCATTCGCACAGCTCTATTATATATATATATATATATATCTGTGTGTGTGTGTGTGTGTGTGTGTGTGTGTGTGTGTGTGGAGAGAGAGAGAGAGGAAAGAAGCGATTCTTGGTTCGTGCAAATGTGCACAGTAGAATAAGTAGACGTGCGCATGAAGCGATTTATCGACATTTCGGCAGGGGACCGACCTAGCTCGGAATACCCCCTCCGAAACGTCAATAAATCGCTTCATATGCACGTTTACTTTTTGTACTACACACAAACACACATACATACATACATACATACATACATACATACATACATACATACATACATACATACATACATAATGTGTGTGTGTGTTCGCGCTTTCTTGTCGATGAAACACCACCAATACGTGCCACTCTTAATGGTACTACTGCCTGGAACGTCCTACAGATTTCCGACGCACTATACGTGGAACCTAACAGGATACAAGCGAAGAATGATTATGTCGTATTATAAAACTGCCTTTTCATGTTACCAAAACACCACTATCGCGTGGAGGAGGTGCTTGGTAAGCTAGACAATGCACAAAAAGACATGCTTATGCTTTTGTCCTTCCTTGTGGCGTTCTTTTTCGTATGCGTTGATTGTGCTTCTCATATTATGAGAATTATGATGATTATGATTCTCAATTATGAGAATCATAATATTCTCGTATTATGACAATATTATGGTGATGGCTTAGCCGGCTCTCACGTACCCTACATTCCCATGTTCCCACATTTAAATAAAAAAAACAAACGCAAGTGGTGGCGCCGCTAGTATGTTCCCCGCGCTAATACGGCAGACGTCATAATTTTGGCAACGTCCAATGAGGCCTACATAATTATTTAGGGCATAAAGAGATATACATTTTGTATAAGTGTCGTGTATGACGTCGCCTCAGACACAAAGGAGCACGTCGAAAGGCTTATCGAACGAAAGGACGCGGGCACAGACGCAGAGCAAAGCCAGAGAGAGAGAGAGAGAGACCCATTTCTAATCACAGCAGATCCTTCAATATACTCTAGGGCGCCGAACACAGCGCCCCGAAAGGCGGGTCTACAGCGGTCCAAATCGAGAAACCAATACATAAGCACTAAGGGAGCCAGAGACTTAACATGGCTTCTTTCAGGCAACTTAGCTGATCCAATGTGGCGAGGGCACGAAATAAAATAAAAAAGAATGAAGTGGAGCCAGAAAAATGAAAGTTTGTCCTTGGTTTTCTTTTCGAATACTGAGCAGCAGTATTCGCGTAGAATAATTTGTCAACTTAAAGCACTTCAGTGTCTCGCTGCATCTCCCTGTCCGCGCCACGTACTCGCTGTAGATTGTCGTATTCGTGCCGGCCGCGATCACTTTTTTTCGCGTAAAAAAGGATTGCAGAACAGGCGTTTGTTTACTTTTCGTTTTGTTTCTTGTCGCACCCGATTTCGCGGTCCTTTGCAAGTCAGAAAAATCTGATGTTGAGTAGTACTAGAGAGCAGCAGCTAGAATTCTGTGCGCTCGCTCGCTTGATGCCCAACAAGTGGGAGGCGGTGGGCGAGTGATCACATTGTTGGGCGCTCCGACGGAGTGGTGGGCGGCGATACCACAAGCGCCCAACATGGGACGAACCCTGGTTTATGCAGAGGTAACAAACAGCCCCAATTGTATTAAAGGGAACCATAGGTAGTTCACAACTGGCCCCGCCAAGGTAGTCTGGTGGTTACGGCACTCGGCTTCTGATCCGCAGATAGGCCGCGAGATCGAATCCCGACCGCTGCGGCTACATTTCGAAGTATAGTATATGCGATGTCAGCGCACGTTAAGAGGCCCCAGGTGGTCGAGATTCTCGGAGTCCTGCATTATGGCGTCTCTCATAATCGTGTCCGGGTTTTGTGACGCAAAACCCCAGCAATCAGTCAACTGATCCATAGCTGGTGAAAATTCGAAAGGTGGAGCGCACACACACACGCAAGAAAAGAAAAAACTGAGTGGCGACGAACGAAGACGTCGATAACCTGCTCTTTCCTTTGACAAGGCTACATATGGGCTGACGGGCCACTACAGTTGTGCATGCATGTTCAAACAGCGCAAAAAACAATGCGAGCGCTGTCCTTGCAACCGTCCTTACGCCGATGTTTCCGCTGTATGAAGTTCCAAAATGTGTCTGGACCAACTAGGCCTTGGGCCTAGTTGGTGCTTTCTCTTGTTAATAGTTGTGCATGCGCAGGAACCAAGATATGGAAGCATAGGCACGTTTAGCCTTCATGAAATGAAGCGCTCCAGCTAGAGAGAAGACAAAGAAAAAGAAAGGCGGGGAGGTTAACCAGACGAGCTTCCGGTTTGCTACCCTGCGCTGGGCGTAAGGGAATGAGGAACATAGAAAGGGGAGAAGAGAGAGACGCTAAAGGTACCACGTGCCATAGAGCGACGCTGCTTCTGCAGTTGTAAGAGCCGTAGACGTAATACCAGTGGCGCACCGACGGGGGGAGAGGGGTTAGGGGGTTGTAACCCCCCTCCCCCCTGAGGCTGACCTAACCCCCCGCCCCCTCCGTAACTGCTCCTACGTCCTTGCACCGAGTCCCCAACGTACACCTTCAAGGGCCCTGTTGACGTAATTTCAATTCACAATATGGCTTGCGGTCTATTTTTCCTGCCCCTAGAAATGCATTGTATTCACTCATCTACTTATAAATTGAAAGAGTGCAAACCACAAGTTGTGCCGGCGCAGAAGTAACAGCAGGAAGGCTCTCCTTCGGGGTCGGCAGTGTGCGTGGACGGACGGTTCATGACGGCGTCTGTGCGTACACGATTCCGCGGGTCGGGCGTATGCATGCGCCCTCGTGGTAAGTCGCATGTCGGCGACCCCGCATTTGATGTATTGTGTGTGTGTTGCATAATGTACTGTGTGTGTGTTGTTGTACATCCATATACATGGGTGGATGGATGTGATGAGCGTTCCCGTTTATGATGGGGCGATGACCTTTGTACTATCAAGCTCAATATTTAGGTTGGCCCAATGTTACCTGTCTGAATATCTCTCCTTTTCAAGGATCTTTACGTTCGCGGGCATTCGCGCTGAATGGATGGATGGATGTTAAGAGCGTCCCCTCTATAACGGGGCGGTAGCCCGCGGGCCACCAAGCTCTACGTTTATTGTTTCCTCTACAAACAATTTGTTTTCCCGAATGACATATATTTTCATAACTAATTTTCTCCCTCGCCTCGCCATTTTATTTATTATCGTTTCGCTGTGAAGTAGCAATCTTTTCGAACTACCTTGCGTTTCTGCTTGTTCCATATCTTTCCGCCACCAATACTCTAAGCACCTTTTACTTATCTCTATCGCCGACATGTTCAGTTTTCCCGTGTTACTCCTGAAACCCATGGCCTCCTGTAGGGTAGTGTCCACAGCTATACCTGGGTGGACATCTGTACATTCAATCAAAATATGATCTGTCGTCTCCCTAGCTTTTCCAAAGACCCGGATGGATAGCGCCATCTGTTGCCATGCGTTCGAAGTGATGACCTATAATTACATGGCCATGGCGAACGCGCGTATTTAAAGTTCTTTAAAGCTCGCTGCTTCCTCATACAAGCTTATCGCGCCACTGAGAATTGCCGGATCAGGTTCCGCAAGTTCATCCGACATGTGCCAGGAACTTTTTTCTTTAGAATGTGACCAGACCCGAAGCACAGGTTACCCAACAGCACGGAAAAGGAATGATGTGAATGCACGTAGGACTATAGTTGACACCCTTCTTCCTTGCAAAAATAAATTCCAAACCATGTTCACTTGCTTCAAGCGTAGGTCACTTATGGTTGTTTTCAGCAGCAGCAACATATTTCTTTGCAAGCCGCCTTTCTCGTCTCAACCGCCCTAGTGGTTATGGTACTCGGCTGCTGATCCAAAAGTCGCGGGGTGGAATCCCGGTTGCTGCGGCTGCGTTTTGATTCAAAGTAGCGCTCCCTGTGAAAGTTCACTCTGCTTGCTTAGAGCTTCCTACTCACAATGCATCATTGCTATTTTCTTTGTTGGATGTTCATAGTATTGTATGCTACGTGTGCCTTTGCCTTGGGCCTTACTAGACGCTAGCCAAGGCGCGGTCTTCCTTAGAAGCGTTCGTTAGAAGCGTGTGTGTGTGTTCGCACGTGCTGCTCTTCTCCTCCTCTCTTTCTGAGGACGGGGGAGAGTGTGCAAAGGCGTACATAAACGAACGCTGGAGAAGGCAGTTGCCGCCCTGACGAAGACAAGTCCGCTTGTCGAAACGTTCGCTCCCGCGACATTCCCTGTTTTAAATCGTACCTTGCGATTTGTTCATCGATTAGAAGTGTTCTGTCACTTACACCTGTGCTTTGGAAAGCAGAGTTCACACTGCCAGTGTGAGATGTTATCGCTGAGCTCCACTGGGGTAATGGCACAACTGCGGTCCCTAGAATATACTGGCCATAGTAAAATTCCCAAGGTTGGTAACATAGGCATCGTTCGCCTGTGATTGCCGGACCATCAGCAAAGTATGTACAAGCAGTCTGCTAGCCAGCTTTACTCTTCTTCTTTTGATCTACTCACTTCTGCAACACCTTGGCGCATGTAGCTGTCTCAATGAAAAATCACTTAAATAAGTAATTTAAGGAACACTAAAGGCGACTGATAGTTTAATGCTGGAGGGCTCTACTGTAGTTAACTCCGCCAGTTGATGATGAATATTAGAAGAAGAAAAATGATGATGAAAGTTTCTTCTTACTTTCGTCTTTGAATCCCGCGCCAAAAACTTCGAGTAGATGACGTTACAAATCTCGTTCCTTTTTTTTGTGTGTGTTTTGTAGCCGCGTTGGTTCATTCTGATTGCCTGAAATACGCCATGTTATATCTTTGGCTTCCTCAGAACGCAGTGTAACTCTCTTTTTACCGATAAATGGTCATGCAGGGCTTAGTAGACACCGAAAAAAAATGTACGACATCATGTATAATAATGCTGTTTTTGCTGGAACCTCCGTGCACAGGTCGTCACTAGTTATTTCTCCTTTCTTTTTTTGCGGATTTTTTTAGTTTTACCAAACATCCTCTCGCGGGAGTGGTGCTTCTGTTGCTGTCAAAGGATAAGTTACTTATGCGAGAACAATCATCATTCGCTTTATAGTATCCCTTTTGACTATTATTAAAGTTCGATGCTGCTCGCGTGGTTTCGAAACTTCTCGCGAGATCCGTGAAAGCCTCACTAGCAGAATATACATCCTCCGAAGGTTGTTGTACCGACCGTTCGATCAGCAGCAGCAGCGCCTCTTCGTCCCAAATCTGCACCCTGTCCATGAACACCGAGTCCGGGTGCACCGGCCGGTTCCGTTGGTGACGTAGCGAAGGGGAGTACCGGGGACCGTCGACTGGCATTGCTGCAAAGACCACACCGATGTAGCCCCTCTTCAGGAACTGCTCAACGCAAGGACATCGCGTTTGGTACATTTGAAATTCTGTACGAACTCGTTAATTCTGCATACTTCTGTTTAATTCCGAGGTCCCAAGTACCGTTTTGAAATCGCTTACCATAATCCGTGGGTATTCACTGCACGGTAAACGTATCCGCTTGCGTGTTGTGAATTATGTTCTCTGAACCGATACTGTAATGAAAGTCTTGGCGCCGTCGGTTGAAACTGTATGGGCCCTTTGTGTTATTGGTTTGCTTGTATTGGCCATGCGACTACAGCAGAGCCTATATATGCGGTCTCGTCGGATGCTCTGCATCCACTTTTTTAGCATTTCATTCTCACGACACCATTAAAGAAGTGTAGTACTGCAGTTGCCATTTCACCGACCATAAGGCGATGCTTGTGGCGGTTGGCCGGAAGAGGTCTCCCGAAGAACAAATCGAACAGCTGCCAGATAGTTAACGCAAGAAGGACGACAGAATGTGACCATTTACGAATAATAAAAGTGTCACGCCTACGCGCAGTTCATAATACAGGACCATGTGACTACATCACTGTACAAAATTTTCATGAAGTTGATATAAAAGTGCTCTTAAATAGATCGCAAACCTCTACCATTACTATACATACGTCGCGCGCGCGCGTGTGTGTCTGTGCGTGCGTGTGTGTGTGTGTGTGTGTGTGTGTAACAACACACATTAATAAGTATGCACTGAGCGGTTGAAATGCACACTAGGGGCCGGATTCAACTCTTAAAGGCGAAGCTTAAGGGTCCCCCAATTCTTTTCCTTTTTTCTTATGGCGTATAAGGAATACGATTTAATTGTATGTTCAATTTGTACAGCAGCTCCACATTCATGCTATGACAAAATCACATTGACGTGTAGGGAATAAATAAATAAATAAATAAATAAATAAAACGCGTCACATGCATCATTTCATTGGACGCCAACAAAAAAATTACGCCTGCAGCCAAAAATGACATGTCACACATGAAAGGTTAGCAGCAGCCCAACAGCACAACCCAAGTAGCAAAAACGTGCAGGCGTGCTACTGAGCGTGGGTCTAGTCCTTATGAGATCAAGACATGTTAAAAACAATATCTAATTTGAACTACAATGGAACAAATGGACCGAATTACACTTACAATACAAAACTCCTTTTTTTTTCTTTATGCGGATAAGAAAGAACAAAGAGTAAAGTATAACTGCACTCTCTTCATCATTGCAACAGAATCTAGATGCCACAGGAGGCAAGATGATGTTCCACGATTTTCGAACATCAAGTGAAAGATGTCTACAGTGTGTTCACCCTTCAGAACGACCCGTGCTTGCTGTTCAGACTGGCTCAGACAAAGCCAAAGAATGTTGTCCCTCCCCACGTCATAGGTGTCGCCCCACGCGCTTCCCTGCGCCCCTGCGGTCGCCTGCGAGTGTAACTAGCCTCCGTAGTGCAACACCTGCCACTTCTTGCTTGCTTTGCAGAGCGGTTTACTGAGTACAAAATGTCAGTGACGGCGAGGCCCACACATGGATACTGTAACCGCATTCTCAGAACCAATGCACTGAGCGGCGATAGTAAAGCACGCGTTGACAGTGTGTCATATCGAAGGAAGCCGTAGCGGCGGGACCTGAAGGGACGAAAGGAACTTCTACGTTCGCGACGATTCAGCCTGCGTTGCCGTACAAGGCTGGTTGAGAGCAGGAATTTTATTTCTCCAGCCACAGGGAGCCGCCGCAATGACTGCATTGGCGAAAGGGAAGCTTCGCCCCCGTCGAAGCCTCGAAGAGAGAGAACAAAGGAATGGTGTTGGGCGTGTGGTTTTTATTTGACTGAAACTGCTAACAGGAAAGCGGGGACTCGAAGCTCGGCCCCTGGGTTGCATGCAGCCAGGCCTATCCGCCCTGCATGTGGAACGCCTGTGGAATGTTCACAGAAGGAACGTCTTCTGTGAACATTCCACAGGCGTCCCTTTGCCGTTACTCGTAAATATAACGCATTACCGTTACAGTTCCATCAACCCTTAGCAGAACGATGGCGTTCCTTCGTTCCTCCAAAAAGGAATTAGTTCCAAGAACGCCGTATCTTGGAACGTACTTCCGTAAAACACTGATGCTACATCACGTGACATGACGTCACAACAACACATGGCCGAAATAAGTTGAAGGAGATGAGCAAGCAGTAGTAGTAGTAGGAGGAGGACTCGTGGTGGTGGTAGTAGTAGTAGTAGTAGTAGTAGTAGTAGTGGTAGAGGTGTAGTAGTAGTAGTAGTAGTAGTAGTAGTGGTAGAGGTGTAGTAGTAGTAGTAGTAGTAGTAGTAGTGGTAGAGGTGTAGTAGTAGTAGTAGTAGTAGTAGTGGTAGAGGTGTAGTAGTAGTAGTAGTAGTAGTAGTAGTAGTAGTGGTAGAGGTGTAGTAGTAGTAGTAGTAGGAGGAGGAGGAGGAGGAGGAGGAGGAGACCAACCAAGTGCCTGCTTCGCTAGTCTTGCGCCACAAGTGCAAGCTGCGCTAAGTTTTCTTTTTCTTTCTGTCTTTTCGAGCTACAGTTTTCGAGCTACAGCGGTTGCAGACAGCGGCAGCGGACAGCATCGCCACCAAAAGCGGCTGCAAGCTCACGCTGCAAGAAAACACAGCTATAATTGCGAATACGACCTTAATGGTGCAAATGCAACACAGGGGTTATGAGAGATTCTTCATATTGTGAACAGCCCTGAATGTACTGTTGACCGCCTAGAATTATTGATGTGGACTCGAAGGGTGCTTTTTTACTGCTTCGCCGTCCCGAAGAAGTCCCCTTATACAGACCGTAATCGATAACCCTTGACCTTGTGCTGCGGATCCTAAGCCACCACCACTCTTTCGCCACGGTTGCTATTATCCTGTTTTGCATACGGCAGTCAAGGTCAACAAACACTTCCTTCATCCATCAACTCTTTACACGCTGAAGTCCTGGAACGAATCCTTGCCGCGTGGACGGGGGGAAAGGGCGTAGCTTGAGCGTCCAAGTAATCGGTAGCGTTGCCTTAAGTAATCGGTAACGACCTTAATCGGTTTGCACTATCGTGCAAGCGCACTGCCTCAAGGCGTCGTCTTGAGTAAAGTGTGGCCTTGTATGTGATTGAATGTGTCGAGTGTTTACCGCTATCGCTCTCTTCTAACACATAGGCTGTGTTCCAATTCTGGACAGCATCGTAGACAGCCTATTTCGACAGCTTCAAACACAGCTTCGCGTGCTTTTCGTCCGAGTAATGGAACGCGCCCGGATGACGTTTGCACGACGAGGCGCCATCTCGTGTCGACAAAAGAAAGAAAAAAGAACGCTTACAATGTCCGTTAATTTTGCTTGCTTTGTGTTTCAATCTACGAAAAACTCAATGCAGCTCATGCAAATCGCGTAAGAAAGCACCCATTCGCGAGCAGACGACCACTCCGGCGAGGTCCGTGGATATTCAAGCAATCCTCGCAGCCGCCATCTTGTTTGGACAGCAAAGTAGCCTGCATCGTTTTTGTCTTCGTATGCCGTCTTCGCGAAGCTGTCTACTTTGCCGTCTACGTGAGAAATGGAATGGGACTTAAGATGGCCGCTGTTACGTAGCTGTCTATTTAGTCGTCTACCGTGAGTATTGAAACACACCCATAGGGAGCCTACATGACTGCTTTTTTTTTTCATGTAGGCTCCCTACTGACACATGCTTCATGGCGCCCCGTTGCGACAAGTGGCCGCAGGAAACGCCGGTGAATATAAATGCGGGCACTTCGAGCTAAATATATAGTATAACAAAAGTGCACACACTATGAACATACGTAATGATATGGCGCTGCAGGGCTGCCTCATGTTGTGTGCTATAGAGGGGTCAAGGCTAAGTTACCGTTTTGAGGCCTGTAATCGTTGTTCGACGTATCGGTGTACGGGCGTGCAATATACAATCGCTTTTCTCTCTCCGCGACGCGAGCGAAATTTATGAGCTGCCAGACGGCAGCAGAGGTTCACGTATACGATGCTATCTCTAGTGATCACTTTATAGCTGAACTAACCTGTAACAGTTTATCAATCATTCCGTTCTCCTGCAGAGCTCGTGTCAAACGTAAAAAGGGCGGGAAATGGGAAGGGGGATCCACAGCTTACGTCAAACGTCAGCAATGTATGAGCCCTTTTTAATGGGTTCCTTGCTTTTTGTACAACGCAATCACATTTGTTAATTCTGATGCATAGGCCTTTATGTATAGGAGCCGTTATATATTATCCATATCCTTTCAATAAAGGCTTACCAAAAATGAACTGGTGTTCTTAGAATGCACTCATTACTCCACCACAGTGGCTGGCTATGGCACTCGGCTGCTGATACGAAGGTCGCGGGATCGAATCCCGGCCGCGGCGGCTGCATTTCGATGGAGGCGAAATGTTGAGGCCCGTGTGCTGTGCGATGTTGGTGCACGTTAAAGAACCCCGGGTGGTCGAAATTTCCGGAGACCTCCACTACGGCGTCTCTCATGATCATATCGTAGTTTTGGGGCGCAAAATTTCAGGAATCGATTACTTTTAAGGCACGCCTTAGCCACTTGTTGTTTTTAATCTACTAGATGAATGTTTTTACTGACTCTGCAATGATGCTCTGATAACTTAATGTGCGTAGGTATGGGTTCGTGTTCTGCGCAGCTCGGTACGCTGTGCGGTTATATGCGCTGCCTTGTCGCAATAAACACCTCCCTGTTCGTCAAAGAGCGTGGTGTCGTCCGCGCCAAAAGCGCTGTTTCATCACTTCGTAAACTGCACCGCGCATATTTAAGATAGTTCACACCTGTGGAGCTTCCAACCTACAAACTGCAACAACGGCTATACATATATGATTCAGTAGATGATTCGAGAATTTGAGATTTCGCATATATAGACGACGTACCCGATATATCGCACGAGAGATATACAGAAGTCGTCAGGGATGCCATTTTAAACGCGCGAAGGCATTGTTGATATCTACAATAGACCGTTTACTAAACGGTGTGTTAACCCTGCTACGAAATGTAAAGCGTACATGTCAACGTAAATAAGAAACATTCATCGCCCTTTCACGACAACCATGATTAAATAATATAGTTAACGTAGCCGAGTAGTTTTGCAGACATCTGTGTAGCAGCTGCGGCATCCAAGATAATTTTGAAAGATGGAGCAGTCAATACAAAGTAAACATCCGGCCAGTAATAACACAAGATGCAATGAAAGCCTTGAAAGAAATGCGAGGGGGCAAAGCAACTTCGGAAGATCACATAA
Source organism: Hyalomma asiaticum (assembly GCA_013339685.2). NCBI lineage: Eukaryota > Metazoa > Arthropoda > Arachnida > Ixodida > Ixodidae > Hyalomma > Hyalomma asiaticum. The sequence goes on along the minus strand of CM023489.1, from coordinate 58,597,353 downwards.
CAGCAGACTTCTTGGCAGATTATACCAGAAAAGCTGGTCGTCCTCCATATGCAATGCGTTCAGTTCTTGAGCATACCACAAAATTGGAAGAATGTGAACCTCATCCTAATGCGTAAAGGCTCTTCAACTACCGTGAAAATGGACAAATGGCATCGCTGTTCACCACCACTACGCTAGCGCTGCGCTGACAACGCACGCACGTGTGCGTGCGTATGCGTGCGTGCGTGTGTGTGTGTGTGTGTGTGTGTGTGTGTGTGTGTGTGTGTGTGTGTGTGTGTGTGTGTGTGTGTGTGTGTGTGTGTGTGTGTGTGTGTGTGTGTGTGTGTGTGTGTGTGTGTGTGTGTGTGGCCGCCGTGCTGTCGTTTTGGTGTCCCTAGGTTATGTATCGCGGCATCATGGCTTTGTATAGGCCAGGAACAAGTTCTTCACAACTATCCACGTTGACGTAAATACTTGACTGACATACGGTAATTGAGTTCACCTGTAGCGGAAAAGGAAGTCGTTACATGTCAAGGAACTGCGCGCCCTGAAATTTGTATGCATTTTGTGACATAACAAAATAATATCGAAGACTTAGTTTTGCGGTGGCCTATAGTAGACAACCGCAAATGTTTTCGCAATATTTCTGCACTACAAGAGCATAATTCACAGCACTATCGACAGTATTCTTGGTAGCAATACTGTACCGATGCTCCGTCAATAATACAATCGACATTTCATCGGTAGCCTTGCTATCGATAGTTTCAAAAGTACTATCCATACTGTGGATGGTTAATTTACCGATAGTTTTGCACCACTACTAAAAAGCGACGTGCTGTTTGCTCGACTTACTTGAGCCTCTGTGAATGAAAGTGGAAGGTTCTGCTGATTGGTTGGTTATAGTGTGACGTGGTACTGAGATACTATGTTGAATGCTGAAAGGGTTTACGCTTGCTTCGAACAAAGTCATCGTGGAGATGGCCCAGGAGCCAGCACGGTGCACGTGGTCCTCTTCTTAGTCACCGCAGTCGCACTCACGCGGTTTTTCTTAGCGGCTGTACCTTCTTCTCTAGAAGTACTTTCCCGGTACATACCGCTCAGCCTCCCTGGTCGAAAAGGCGTTGTAAGGCTTGAGCCTTCGTATGTTAACTGCATCACTTCGCTCTGAATGCGACGTCGAACAACCTCCGTGCACGAAACCACTCCTTCGAGGGAGAACGCTGCGTTTACACGTGTCATGCATGCGACAGGAGCTTCTCGCAGTACCATACGACGAGAGCGGGTAATCAAAACAGCGTGCTGAAGGTGGACTCTTTACTATCTATCTATCTATCTATCTATCTATCTATCTATCTATCTATCTATCTATCTATCTATCTATCTATCTATCTATCTATCTATCTATCCTTGCTATATCACGCTGGGTCCCTATGTTCCAGATAAAAAATAAACATTACGAAACGTCCATTATAGATTTACTTGATGATGTTTTTTTTTTTTTCAGAGTACCTTCGGAGAATATGTTGCTGCTGCTGAGATGACAACCGCATTTAGCGTACTAACTCGGCTTCATCATCAACGAGCTAGCCCCATTCGTCGCAGTACTTACTCGGATATGCTTGAGCTCGTGATGTGCCGGACGAGGCTGCCTGGTAAGCATCTTCGACTTGTTTCACCGTTAGGGTCAGTTCCAAATCTACTGCACCCGACACACACCCAACTAACATCCACGACGCTATCACTGAAAGACAAAGTTTCGCACAGTTCGAGAAGGCCATCTTTCCTGAACAGGGCCGACAAGGGACAGTAGCGCAGGTCAGGGGGGTCTCTGCCGACTCCGGTCCCGCAAGTAGTCGCGAGCAAGTGCTCTACTGATCGCGGCACTGATGAGAGGGCGAGATTCCTGTTTTCGCGGTCTTTAACCTGCGAACTTTCGCTAGGTGTCTGCGAAGCCACTGTCCTAATGTCAAGCACGTGTTGAAACAGAGTGAGTGAGAAGGCGATTCCTCCCATTCCGCCATAGAAAGTAGTACCAAGTACGGCCGTTGCATACTGTGACGTTTGTTACACACCTCGGCTGGTGGGAACGGTTTGTTCAACACGTCGGGTACTCCTTACATGACGCAGGCCACATGGGACTTCTAATAATTGTCTCTACACTAGCTGATCCGGTGTTTGGTGTATACATAAATGAGGTTCGATAATAAGTGCAGACGCGTTCGCGGAGGGATACTGCACGAGCCCTCTCCATTCCTTCGAGTTGCCGCACGTTGCTTACCGCATTACTTATCCAGTATGTTACTATATAGTTGTTTCTCTTGCCTCTCGGCTTTATTTTCTTCTTTATAGTGACGCTTTCCGGCGCATGCCGACCGGAATGTACCCACTCAGCGCAGTTTCACTGCACGCGCGATTCGACGAACCGAGGGGGACTTGTGGGATGCTCGGTTGATTTAGCACTACGCGTCTACAGGTAATCCCACATGTCCATAACACGCTTTGCTTATACACACTTGGAAAGTTATGCACCCCTGGATGAAACACGAAACGCGGGAATGATTGAGTTACACGTTGACGCCCGACCGCCCGCGGCGCAGTGCGCCGCAGTAAACAACCAGCGTGGCTATGTAAGCTGTGCGGGGTTGGCCGCCTGGATCGCGACGCCGAGAAGCACGTGGGACAACGTACGCTAAATTTGTTGTCGTGGTAGAAGTGTGTCTGGCATGCGGAGGGCAGAACCCCGCGTAAGTGTGAATAATTGCGTGGGCGTGGTATACTCCTGAATATTTATGGTCCGGTATCCCACGTGCATTGACTGAGGCGAACAGAATCGCTGTCAGCAGCATTGAATGTGCGAGTCCGTATGGTATGGTATGAAAAACTTTATTAGGTCCTGAGGGATCGGTCTGGGGATACTGATGCGGTGGTGATCGAAGATGTTTTTTTACGCTTGTCTCGTCCTTGGTCAATTCCCAATTCCTGCTGGTTATTTGAAAACACAATTCAATTAATCTTTACCGGCAAATATCTATGTGGTCCCTAGTAGGCGAGTTCGAAATCTATGACGTCATAGCGAGTTGGCGCCGGATGTTCAAGGCGACGTAGGCAGCCGTGTTTTCTTTTTGCGCATTTTCTCCCTTACCGAGGGACTTCTCACCGCAAGAGCGATTTCGCGATACGAGAAATATAGTTGTGCTCTTTCTGTCCCCTTTAAGTTAGCATTCTCATAATCCCGGTATATTAAAAGTACCCAAACGTCATCTCCGTTATCCTAATTTTGCAAATAAGCGAGTCCAAAACGTAACGACAAGCTTGGGATAAATAAAAAGAACATTCTTTCCTGAACGCGTGTTTTACGTTCTCAGTGAGTACCTGGTTGCTCAGCTGTCTTGTCGTCTCTTGTCATCAGCAATAGTTCTTAATTATCTGGCTGCACAATGCTGCACGAGGACTTGTCAGCCGTGCAGCCACAAGGCAAGAAGATGCTGAGGTTCAAGATTGCAGGGACCCCCCTTCTCAGGTGCAACGAGCTAACCAAGCACTTCTACATAGGACTCGTGGTCTACCTTCCTCCGCAAAGCAAACTAAATAGAGCTCAGTCTACTACGTCAAGGCACTTGCAACGGTGAACTGTTCCCAACCTGTTATTAATCAACAAGATATATCCGCAGTTCTCAACTCCTGCAACATACGCCAAGTATAACGACACCACTGAAGAGTCCTGGAGCGCATCCCTGCTCAGTCTTGCATTAGAAGAACAGCTATGGGCAGTCCAACGGGCCCGCGAAGCCTTTCGGTCCCAACGTAGCAACATACCGGTTCGAGCTCGTGAAACTACCGCGACCTAATGGACCTCATAAAAGTTTTTCCATTCATCCTCACCGTCACTATCGACTACTGATTGTATGGGCGTATCCTATTTCTTTCAGGACAGATGTTCAGAAAGAGATGGAGGCCTGAAGTTATGAAAAGAGAATCGTGTAATATGGAATGTAGACTTTTCTTTTTAGAGGTGTGGGTCTCGAAACTCCGGGGGAAAACAATACACCGGAAAGCCACCATGCGGCCTGATAATTCACAATAGCACGTACTTCTAAGTTCCTGCAAGCTACTGTTGCTGCTACTGTGCTGCCCAAGCACAACAGGAACGGAATAAATTAAGATGGACGGCACGGAGAGCTATGTGCTGTCTGTTTTTCTGCATGTTGTGCTTTCTCAGCCCGCTACTAGGTGAGCCAGCTCGTTTGCAAAAAAGGTGATGCTTGTATTCCTGGTCATGCTCCCACTATTCAACCCCCTTATTCTTTTTTGAAACATTTAGGTGCTACTTTACATGGTCCGAAGTTGGGATCCACCAGTGACTGAGGTGATGAAGCTAACAAGCTTCTACGATAGCTGTTACACGACCTTTAGTTTCGCCTTTAGTGAAAAGTTTTTGCCATGACATCTTGAAGAGCAATGGTGGTCGCGTGGGTGGAACTGCACCAACAGTGCCGGGGCTTCCTTCGCCCCTTTTGTTGGTGTAGCATTATGGTACACTGGGTTGACACCACGCGAACAATATGAGCATGCTTGTGTCAGTGTCAAAACATCGCAAGCGTCCACCTTCTCACTCTTCCACATGGCCCCTGTCTACGGTGCGACGGCAGGATGCATGCGCCACCTGAAACACGCAAACTCCTTGGTATAAATCGTTCGTGGAACTCTGAGACGCAATTCATTTATCTGGAGTGTCGAAGTTCTGGTTTCGAATATCTCCAACTAACGTTTACAGAGATTCTAACGCACGGAACAAATCTTTTCGAAAAAAAGAAGCTTCATTGAGCAAAGAATTGTGGTAAGGAGCGCACTTTGACGCTCTATACCTGGCATCTTTGTCCTTGTACTATGTCTCAGCTTGATTAGATAAAATAAATGGTTCAAGCTTGCACTAAGCCTCGCAAAGCTTACACAGCGAAGCTGATTGATGTCATGCTTATTTATTGCCGCAACGAGGTTGAACTTGGCTTTATCTAGGCAGAACTTGGCTGTAACGAGGCTTAACATGGCACCTTTCTCGGGAGTGTGATTTAGCTTCGTGCGACCCATGGCTACGTATGGTTATCGCGCGAGCTGCAGACTTAAATTTTATAACAGCAAAGTTAGCCTGCACTATAGTGGCCCAAGGCTAGCGAAGCAGGTGGGCACTTGCCTGGTCCGGGTTTGTCTCCGGCACACCCGCATTTCGTCGTGGTCCGATGCTTCGGGAAACCCCTCGCAATTAAAGCACTGCGAGGCTTAGCGAATGCTTCTCAATGTTTCGCACCGACCTCACCGTAAAGAGATTCGGGTCGAACTACAGACGGCAGACGCGGCACGCGTAGCCTACACAATGCGTTTGTGCATAGCTTCGCCTCATGAGAGGAGGCATGCTCTCGCAGTGCAAAGCTATGCACTGGCGCATAGCTTTGCGAGGCCCTGTGCGCCAGACCAGTTGACGCACACTGTCTTTGTCTTCTTTTTCTCCTGCTTGCGGCCGCCAGCCGCAGTTTTGCCAGTGTAGTAGTGAGCTGAGGGTATGAGCGCAAGAGAAGAAAGAAGAGCCGTGCGAACGCAGCACATTGGACATTGCATAGAAGTGCATGCACCTTCTTGGGGACCTGAACTAATGATGATGATATCTTTTTTGGTTCGCCAGCCAAGGAACGATTTGCTAAACAGCTTCTCTGTTCAGACAGGTTGTCTCCGAAGCATTTTCCGGGTTCCCTCTTAAGAAACACTATTTTTGTGACGACAAGGGCTGGTAGAGTCGACATTAAAAAACTGGCAGATCCCACGTGCAGTGGGAATCAAGGAAATGCGAAGCACATATCAGGAACGTAAAATTAATCTGTATTGTTGTCTCGCTATACCGATTTTGGTACCTACGAAGTTAACAAAACGGCCACAAGACCAGGAAGACTGTGGCATGTAAACCATTTGCTCATGGCATGCATGTCATGATTTTCATGTTATGACCTGCCATTTATGTTCGTCATGCAGTCACGTTGCGGCATACCAATTTTCGTATACATCCCATTAACGGCCACAAGAGCAGTAAGACTGTGGCATGTAAACCACCCGCTCATGACATGCATATCATGATTTTCACGTTATGACCTGTCAGTTATGTTCGTTATGCAGTCATGTTGTGGCACACCAATTTTTGTATGCGTCCCAATACCGAAACGGCCAGGAGAGCACAAAGTCGTAGGCGGATAGATAGATAGATAGATAGATAGATAGATAGATAGATAGATAGATAGATAGATAGATAGATAGATAGATAGATAGATAGATAGATAGATAGATAGATAGATAGATAGATAGATACGCTCAAAGTCGCCGAAGTTCGCTAAGAAATGCTTCGCATTTAAAAAATGGTACGAAGAGCGCGCGACTGATATGAAATACTAGTGGGATGCCGTTATGGAATTTAAAGGATTTGACGCATACCACTAGCGCTGGCTATAATAGCTCACTGCTGCCTAGCGTTTATTCCTGGAAGCCATTGTTTGCTAGTCATACCTTGGTGTTTGCCAGTGCCTTTTGATGCTGCGTTGAGATGCCAATTCTTGCTTGGCATGAGCAGCTAATGCTTTGCGCTCGCGGCAATCACCTTTTCAAAAGAGAATTGCCGCAATTTTATGCGAATTAGGATCTGGTTAGAGGACGGCACGTGTGCTTGAATGCAAGCATTTAATCTTGGCATCGTTGGTTTTCGTCCAAAGACGACAGCCTTTCTTTGGATACTTAAACACTAAAAACTCTGTCTGTCTGTCTGTCTGTCTGTCTGTCTGTCTGTCTGTCTGTCTGTCTGTCTGTCTGTCTGTCTGTCTGTGACTCGGTTCAAATACCTGGCCAAAATCAAGCGAGCGCGGCGTCACACACGTCAACACGTTACTGCGAAAAGGAAACCTTCGGCCTCTTTGCGGCAATATGTATGTACGGAACCGTTATCAGCAGCGTCCGCTTATTTAAGAGGGCACATTGGACGTTAGTAAATAAAAAATTAAATCGTTATAAATGGTGTCGACAAGACCGAATGCGTTAAAAACACTCCCACCTGATGACACGACAGCAGGGTGACTGCGGGAAATTTGAAATTAATTCAGCGAACCCTTTGTTGCATCTATCACCGGATGAGGAAAGGGGTGAGAGGGTGTTACGTACCAGAGGCGGCATGAGGCTATCGTCTTTCGTCGTCATTTGCAGCTAAGAAAGCAAATATGCGGCCATTTTTTTTATTTTTCACGGCTCTAATGTAACCACCCCAAGCCCATCCTCACAGACTTCATTTGAACATGTTCAATGTTTCAAACGAAAAGAGCCATGGAACGGAAGGGAGAAAAGGAGACACGGGACAAAGCATCAGAGAATCAATCCATATAGTTGTTCTTACAGCTCACATTTCGCCCTTACCGGACCAATTCGAGCCTTCAAGTTACTAGAGGCTGATCCCTTGCCCACTCTTGTTCTTTTCGACGCGCCACGTCTCATTTATTGCACTCTCAGAACATGCACGTCACATACGTGCACCAACTAGAAACTCGAAAAGCCTTTCTCATTATAACAGTTGTAGAGCTTCTTGACCCGGATGACGTCAGCGGCGCTCAGTCCCGGTTTGTCGTAGACCTCAGTCAGGTGGCTTCCATCCTTGGCAAGCATGGTGACAAGGCCTGGCTCCTTAGCGAATGCGTGCGATCCGTACAGCATGACGGAGTCCATGTCGAAGGGAGTCAGCAGGCGGTTCTGCCACGACTCCAGCTTCTCAAACTGCTTCACGCTATCTGCATGCAAGATGACGCGGTACGCAGAGCCTAAGAAAAACTTCCCGGACAAAATAATAATAATAATAATAATGCACAAGATAAATTGACTGGTGCCGAAAAACAGTTTAAACTAGCAATGCTAGAGTGAATCGACTGCATTGGTTCACTAGTACTCACGGCCGAGAGTGCCACGGCCGAGATTCACGGATTCTTCAAAGTAGTGCGCCGACACTTGTAAACGCACTAGAAGCCACCCGAAATCGCTCGGATCGGCTAAATGTTCTCATTTATTGCCGCAGTTCCAGTATTCCTTAAAAAAAAATAATTCTCTTGACGTACCTAACATTTCCTTCAGAAGGAAGCTGGCCCGTTTGTGTATTTTTCATAAAACCTTCTTCTGCTTTGTTATGATTCATCAACTCAAACGGTCCCATTTCTAGCCACCTTGTAACTTTTCATCCTGGGTTGATCAGAGCTTGAAAGTTTGAGCGCCGTTCTGCTAGTGACCCGTACTTCGCCCCGCCACGGTGGTCTAGTGGCTATTGTACTCGGCTGCTAATCCGAGGGTCGCGGGATTGAATCCCGGCTGCGGCGGCTGCATTTCGATGGAGGGGAAATGTTGAGGCCCCTGTGCTGTGTGATGTGAGTGCACGTTGAAGAACCCCAGGTGGTCAAAATTTCCGGAGCCCTCCACTACGGCTTCTCTCATGGTCACAGCTGGTTTTGGGGCGTTAAACCCCACATATCAACAACAACCCGTACTTCAACCCATTCGTACCGAACATGTCGTACCAATGGAATCACTTCCCCGCCTGCCTTGCCAGCAAACCTGGTTATGCATCATTCAAGGTTGTCCTGATAAGCTTGAAACTCCACTCTTCTCTGTAGCACCGCAATGTTATTGAATATGAATGAATGAATGAATGAATGAATGAATGAATGAATGAATGAATGAATGAATGAATGAATGAATGAATGAATGAATGGGCTACACAAAAACGTACCAACAACAATCTTGTAGAAAACTTCGCATTTTCTCCGAAAAAAAGAGTATTGATGACGAGCTTATATGTTACAGAAAAGTCACGCACGAGATTTTGCCAATGCTTTTGAAGTGTGAAGTGTGAAGCACGTACCTTTTTTCGCGTTCTCCGTGAACACTTCGATGTAGGCGTCCCTGTCTGAGCGTGAGTGCTCGTGGTAGAAGCCTGCGGCGTGCAGTAGTTCGTGCACCATCGTGCCCCTGTAGAGACAGCCATAGCCGAGCGAGACCGGTTGGGAGCGTCCCAGGCGGCCGATGCCCGAGTAGCACCTGCGCACAAAACGCACTCAATCCTAAAACCTAGAAAAAAAAATTAGTTGCAAACAAACGGTGAGCTTCAAACTGTAGGGACCTCATTCATTCATTCATTCAGCTCATATCAGACAACAGTCTCGGATGCAAGGGCAAAGGGAAGGTGTGCTCCGCCTGACGGGGACAGCAGCACCCGAATGTATATATTTAGAGCATTTACGAGGAGAAACAGTATTGTACATTATTAATACATACGAAGCACAGCTTTCTCGCCTTATTTGGATTTTAACAGTGGGCTCAACATTTCCGCCGTCCCCGATCTCCACTGTCGCGTAGGTTGAAGCCTATCTGGCCACAGCTGGTATGACCTGTTCACCATAGAAGTCGCAATATCTTCATCTGAGACCATACAGATCTCCTGTCAACAGATCCCCAGACCTAACACTTTACCTTGGAGGAGCCCGCCTACGAAGAGTTACCACCCTTCGTGTACTCGGCTTGCACCTTCAAGAGACAACCAGCGCGTAGGTCACTATAAATCGACTGCGACACACAGTCAAAAGTTTGACAGGACTCATCCGAAGAATCGCGAGAGACACGTTAATTCTGGTACAGGCCTTGGGCTTGCCGACTCGCATGTGCTCTCCCCTTCCAGTTAATATGAAAAACTGAAGATGCACAAGCTGATGCTTTGATCCGCATTGCGACCAAGTCAGCTCTTGTACTACCGAACGGACGAGCACGGAGCGCCTATTTGAACTGGGTGTCCATAATACATTTGAAAAGCTAGCAGCAGCTACATTCATTTCCCAAAGAGAAAGGCTCTGTGGTACACGTCAAGGGCGATCATTTTTACAACGATTAGGCTTCCCGATCACACCCCTGTACTGTTCGGAGGCCACTGACAGAATAACACCAAATCTTCGCTCATGCCTTATGGTAGAACCCATTCCACGATATATGCTTCCTGTTCACCATGCTAAAAGACGCACCGCCAGGGTACGCAAAATCCAGAGCTTTAAGAATAGGCAGGATGTTTATTATACTGATGTCAGTCGTTATCCAAAACAACCTGAGCGGGCGACAGCTTATGCTCTCGCTGTCGTCAATAGAGGGAAGCTTGTGAACTCCGCCACAATTGTGACTTCAACCAGTGGATCATCAGAAGTAGCTGCTATCGCTCTTGCACTCCGGATGGCCGACTAACAAAGCATCCCTTCATAGGTAGTTTCGGACTGTACCTTAAAGGACTACCTTAAACCTGCACCTGTACCTTCAATGTACCTTAAAGTATTACTACCTCTAAAATCAGCCAGGATACTGGGATGTGTTCTACACCAGGATCATGATCTGGTCTGGTGCCCTGCTCATACGGGCCAGCTGGGCAATGAACGTGTCTACTGTTTCGTTCGTGCAATTACCGACCGAGCCCTGCCCCAACAAACCACCGGGGAGACGGACTTCTTGGAGATCCTGCCTACAGACGAGGTGACACGGCACAGCACGCTAGAGAGACAGAGCTTGGACCGCAGTGTTATGGCGCCGCCTCACAAGGAGCTAAACGCTCAAAAAGCGCAAGACTGGCATCGCTTACAAACCAGCACCTACCTCCACTTGCAGAAACTGCACACAATGTATCCCGACAGATACACGAACGTATGTCCTTGGTGCGGAGGCACTCCAACACTACCGCACATCACATAAATTTGACCGCAGAGACCAGCCTCGGTCGACTCTGGAAATACACGACAAATACGTGCGTGGTCGTAGGAGGCGCGACTTGTCGATCTGACCTTGGAAAGCCAGCTGGCAACCCTCGGTCAGTCCCGGCAAGGTGCTGTGGCCAGCAGTGCCCTGGAAGAGGGGCTCTGCCCGCGGTGATCCACCTAGTGTTTTGTGGCATTAAAGTTTATTCCTCCTCCTCGTCCTCCTATCACGCAGAAGGAAGAAGCCATCCCTCTTATGCCACTGACCCACTACCCGCCCCACTGCCCTCATCCCAATACTACGAGATAGTGATAGTGCTACATGACAGTGCTACCTAACTTGACACCCTTGCCTCAGCTCTGCCGTTTACTCCGATTTCGCAGGCTTGGAACTGCTTTTAGTTGGTTTCTGCTTTGTCTCTCTCTACTTTCTACTTTGTCTCTACACTGCCATCATTTGCTTGGTGATTTATGTATTGAACAAGTGAATAAATGTTATTTCGGCAGCAGCATCCACCATAACGCGGCGGTGTCCTCACTCCAAGTGATCCAGGCCACGCTACCGAGCGTTCAAGTTAACCGCACTGCCGACTGTACATTTTGGTGTTCGACGTATACCATACTGTTTCATCTGCCCATCTACGAGGGAATTTTTTGTAACCTATGTCAGTCAGTCAGTCAGTCAGTCAGTCAGTCAGTCAGTCAGTCAGTCAAAGAACTTTATTAGAATATCCTTCGCTTTGTGGGGTGGGCACAAGGTCCCGCCTTAGTAGCGGCGAGAGGTTTTGATCCCTGACGGCTTCCCCGGCCCGCTGGTGTCTGCTGAAAATTTTTCATTAAAAACCAGCTGGAGATACATTTTATCTTGTGAAACGTTCCCACTCAGAAGGCTTTTTGGGGGTGCTATGTCAACCAACAGCGTAGCCAACATTCGGCTGTGCTTAGCCGCTACGAATCAAACTATAGTTTAGTCATTGTATTCTTGTACAAGTTGGTAGGACAGAGGCACGTCCGGTAAACACACTCGGGGCAGCACAAATTAATTGTATCAGTACTATACAGTGTGCTATATAATTTGTACTTTTCTTAAACTGGCGTGCCGGTACACAATATGCCTTCGTTGTCTTAACTGCGATTTCCAATGTATGGCATTAACTTTCTATACGGCCTACAACTTTCTATGTTATTTTTTTATGGGAAGCACAAATTCCTAGTGAGTGTTGCATTTTCGTGCTTTGGAACTTCGCCTGTTGAAGTTTATTGTATGGGCAAATTGTGGAGCACGTGTTTGGTGCGTGAAAGTTTCGAGGAAGCGGCCCTGATACATTCTCTCCCGTACATATCTGGTACCTCATAATCAGATAATAATCACTGTGTCACATTATGACTCCAAATAAACGTAAATTTGAACCGATTGATTGATTTGTGGGGTTTAACGTCCCAAAACCAGCTCTGATTATGAGAGACGCCGTAGTGGAGGTCTCCGGAAATTTCGACCACCTGGGGTTCTTTAACGTGCACTGACATCGCACAGCACACGGGCCTCAACATTTCGCCTCCATCGAAATGCAGCCGCCGCGGCCGGGATTCGATCCCGCGACCTTCGGATCTGCAGCCGAGTGCCATAACCACTAGACCACCGTGGCGGGGCAAATTTGAACCGTGTCAACCATATATACGTATAGTGTTTAACGGCCCCGCAAAATAATTTCGGTGCTTTACACAGGAACGTTGACAATTCTGCTGAATTTTCACAAGTTCATCGGCCACGGCTTATTCTAAGGCAAAGTTACGGCTGCCAGTGGCTGCACACTACACATATACAACAGAAGTAGTGCGGCAAGCCGCAGCATCGTTTCTCTGGAACGGTTTCTTTAACACGAAAGTGTTTTATGCCGCGGTCCACCAAGAAATCTGTGACGTACTTCCGTAACGGAAGTAGATTTGTGACAAATAAACACGCACTTCATATTGAAAAAGTACGACCCGCTGGGATTCCAACCGACAACCAATCAGGGGAGGGCAGTAGGAGCTGAGCGCTGGAAACGCCACAGACAGACTCGCAGTACGGAGGAAACGACGGGTCTTACATATTTGCTAGACCGCTTTCCAGTTTGCATCTGATTGATGTCCCGTTAAAGCAAACGTATTCAGCAAGCAAAATTGCTTTTAAATTAACGTCGCCTCCCTTCTTTCACTGCACTCTTGGTTCTCAGCGGTGGTACCGCCACCTAGGAACGATTGAGCGAAGTCGCAAGTCGCCACGTTAATATGCGCGCCGGCAGTTAGCGTTTCAGTAGTTTCGACGCCTCTATCGCTGCTCAGGCTTCGGCCTCCTGCCGGCGCGTTGCTTCAGCCTCGGGCGCTACACAATTTGTCTTGTGTGACATCTATGATAGCCAGTTATGTTGCAACGCGCCCTACTCCAGGAACGCAAAGGCGGCTGCCGACAAGCAAATGGTGCCTCTTTCGCACAGCGTAGTGTGCGTTCACAAAACGATCCGCTGACAAACAGTTCGGTTTCGCTTGCAAGCTTTCACCGTTTGCGAACGCTCCTGGTTTATGGCAGCTTTGGTTAGGGCGCTGGCGCGTTCACTGAATGTCTCCGAAGAAATGTGTCGTTCGAGAGCATTCGCTTGTGTGAAACTGTCGAGGATCCCCGTACAGTGTCGGGGTGCCGATGATGTGTACATGCAAAGGGCTCGCACGTCCAGAGTACCCAACCCAGCTTCCGCGCCTCGATTCGCCACATTGTCGCTTCCGTGCGAAGAGAGGCTTCACTTTCGTGTTATGCCGATTCCTATGACAGAGGGAGCACCCACATTTTAGATGCGAAGCAGCTCTTTGACTAGCCTGTGTAACGCTGTCTTGTGCGTCCGTACGGCGAGAGCAACGCGCTCCCCTCGGCGCAGGTGTTGGAGCGGTGCCAAGTAACTTGTCACGCCGCAGCTGCGCGTTGACGTCACGCTCCCCTCGCAGTGCGCGCTGACGTCACTCTCTCCCTCGCCAGCCGCGCGCTTGCCGCAGCGCCCGCAGCTGTTCGATGAACGCTTTACTAGCTCGCAAAGAACGAGAACGCGCCCTCACCAGCGAGAGACAACCCTGACGCAGGCAGTGTCTGCTAGCGTCGAATCAATTCAAACGCGACACCTAGTCAAACCGATGCAAACGCGGTGTGCACACCCCGTGCTGCTTCGCGTCGCCTCATGGTCCCCTTTAGCGGGAGATGGTGCGACTTTTTTTCGGGTGTTTGACAGTACATGCGAGCCAAGAAGATATTGTAATACACAGGTGCTGTTTTAGTTAAGTTGCCAGTCCAGACCTACCACGGAGGTCTAGTGGTTATGGCACTCGGCTGCTGACCGGAAGGGTCGCGGGATCGAATGCCTGCCGCGGCGGCCAAATCCTTTTATTATTGTTAATTTATTTTTTAAATACTGTCAATCCCTCAAAGGGATTTTTACAGGAGTGGGAATAAACACGAACAAAATCACAGCAGAAGTGATGCCAAACACACAACATATGGTCAAAGGTAAGGTTGTAGACAAAGATAATTACATCAGTTTTACAAGGGTAATAATTTAGCAAGAAGATAGCAATGACAAAAAGAAAAGTCAATGAGCATCGCAGCTATGCGTACGTCTGAGACAGTCGCTTCTACGAGTTCAGTGAACAATTCTGTCGTTGATTGAACAACAATGTATTCATCTAAAGAATTCCAATCTGTTACCTCTTGAGGAAAAAAAAAAAGAGAAGCGAAATACATTGTTAGTACAATAAAATTCCTCTCAAGTGAATTTATGCTTGTGACGCGTTTGTCTGGATGAATTATATCTAACAATTGATTTGGGATTTATATTGAAATTTTCGTGCAACAATAAATACAATAATTTCAACCTTTGTACTTTCACTCGGCTTGACGATGCCGCAAGGCCAGCCAGTTGAAGTAGTTCTGTTGGGGGGGAGTTGCGAGCTCGTCACCACCGAGAGCGGTCGCGCGGCCGCCTCGCTCGCACGAGTACGGCGCCGTGCGCGTCGTGCCCCTTCCGTGCCTAACGGATTAGCGAACACGCGAGTGTTCGTGGTTCTACTGACTGTGCACGTTCTGTTAGTGTGTTGCGCCATGGACGCGACCCCGCCGAACGCCAAGCAGTGCACCTGGGACATCACTGTCCCAGACTATCAACGGGCTCAGCGCCAACTCGCTGCGGACATGCGCCGAAAGTCCCAGCTGGCGTTGGAACAGCAGGCCGCCACAGCCATCGGAGGGTGGATGCGGAATAAAGCGCAGGAGACGCTTGCCGCAACACCGACGCCTGCCGACTCGACAGTGAACGCGGGAACGGCTACGACCCCCGTCACCACACCTGCCGCAGCTGACGCGACAGCTCCCGTACCTGGCCCCAGCAAAGCGGACGCTTCCGAGTTGCCACCACTTCCCCCGCCCTCGGACGAGAAGATGGATGTGACTACTTGCCGGAAGCGCCCGCACGACACGCACGACGACGACGGCCCGCGGAAGCAAGCCACGTGCGACGCATCCGCACCGTCGTCACCCTCATCATCGCCGGCAGCCCCTACGAGCACGGCACAAGCTTCCTCTTCGACCGCCGGCCCTGTCGACAACGCGGCTGCCCCCCCAAGGACGGTCGTGACCTTCGTCGGCAGCAAAAGCGCCCGGCGCCGAAGAAATAAGCGCAAGAGGCAGCAGCGGGCGCAACAACGCACCCCCGAGCCCACAGCAGCAGTGGCCCCTCCTACGTCGAGGCCCCTCAACTCCCCGGCCGAGCGTCCGCCCCGGACCCCCACCCCTGCGCATGCCGATGACGGATATCAACTCGTCGTCAGTAAGGCATCGCGCCGGCGAGCACGGGCCTTGGAAGCGGCGGTCATCGAGCCCCAAACAGGCACGGTAGGAACTGTGCTCTACCGCCCCTCCACTCCCGGCAGTTCGTTCACGGACTCGCCTCGCCTGGCCCTCGCCGCGGCACTCTCCTCGCGGCCCGGTGTGGCGGCGGTGCGCGTTAATCACCGTCGCAACATTGTGGCCGCGGATGCGTCGTCGGCGGAGCGCCTGGCCGAGCTCCTGACCATCAAGGAGCTCAACGGCGTGCCCGTGTCTGCCCGGGAACCTGCTGATCGCCGATCCAGCCTCGGGTACGTGTACGGGGTGGACGGTGACATCACAGACGAGCAGCTGCGTACCGGACTGGATTCCGCAGCTCCAATACTCTCGGCGACGAGGGAGGGACGCGCCGTCAAGGTGCGTTTCGGTGCTCCTACCCCTCCCGACGTTGTCAAGATCAGCGGGCTGCGGCTTCGAGTTCGACACGTGAAGCCGCGACCACAGCAGTGCCGACGGTGCGGGCGCTTCGACCACGTCGTCGAGGCATGCCGGCGGGTCGGTGCATGCATCATCTGTGGCCGCCAACACCTGGCCACGGATCTATGCAAGCCCCGGTGTGTCAACTGCAACGGGAGCCACGCCGCCGACAATCCCACTTGCCCGCGATGGCAGGAGGAAAGGCGCGTGGCGACCGTGCTTGCATCATCACCGGCCCTGCTCTCGAGACGGGCAGTCAAAGCTGCAGTGCGCGAAGAGTCCCGCGAGGTGCGCTCGTACGCCGCTGCAGTGAAGACCGGCCCGCCCAAACCACCTGCCGTGGCTCACGGACGCCAGCGCTCCGCGCCAGCGCCTCGCCCTGCTACACCACCTGTTGCTGCTGCTGCCGACGCTTTGACGCCGCCTGCTGCTGCCTCACCGGACCCCGACGTCGACCCCCGCGATGCCCTCATCGCCATGCTCATCGGGACCATCAGGGATGTACTGGACTGTGTGCCAGCAGACCACCCGATGCGCGCGGCATGCGTGAAGTTTGCCGCCGTGCCAACCCCTCTGTTGCAGCGCGAGTGATCGGACACTCGCCTGCGGCGGAAACGCCACCACTACAGTGTGTTGCCCCGAGACGAAGGCGGCCATGTGCGTGCGGTGTGCTCGTGCTTGAGCGACCGCGAACACTTCTCACTCCTCTTTTCTTCTTCTCTTTCATTCCCATACCCCTACCCCCAAGGCGCTTAGCCGTGTCCCCATCATGGGCGACAGAAATTAGCGTCCTTTTCCTCTCATTAAAATCACTACTACTACTACTACTGTTGGGGAATCGGAACGCCTATACTGATTGAAAATAAAGCGCACAGCTTTTCTTTGAACCTTTTCAAGTGTAAGAATGTTGTTTTTCGTGTGCGGAAACCATGCAACACTGGCATATTCTAGTACCAGTCGGATAACGCTTGTGTAAGGCAGATATCGTGTTTCATAGGTGGCATAGAGTTTCCTACTAATATACTAGAGGAAAAACTGGCGCTAGTGTCTATGGGAGTTTCAAACAAGGCGGTTGAGCCTGCATGGGAATGATGGGTATGACATGGATTTGCCTAGTCTTCGTTCTTCTGGCTTCATATCGCTTTGCGACTTCAAAAAAATAGGTAGTTTACGACATAATATTGCACTAAAATGGAAGATTTTGGAATAATCATGTGCGTGCGCAGGTACCTAGTTGCTTTTTCGCGGTTAGAAAAATACTGAACGCTCAGAAATTTAGCAATATTGTGCGATATGGCAATGTTGCCTGCTCTGCTTGTGCCCAGATTTAGCAGCGTCCATACAGGTTTAAGTTCCAAATGTAGTTGTGTTCGAACTTAAAATAAAGATTTTTGCTCTTGTAAGTGACGTGCTGACATTTTTAAGTATGTAAAAGGTAGATGTGTCTTCTAAATATAACAAACGGGCTTTCGCTCGCTTCTTTTAGTGCATGGCAAGTGCTCCACTGTATTTTTACAATCTATATGCATGGGTCAATCCCCTGAGCGATGCCGTAGCAGGAGCGCAGTATCGCCCATCGTTTGATGGTTGGTTTTATGAAAAAAAAAAAAGAGTGATGTTAAATAAACAGCCGCGCCGTTAAACTCCGTCGGGAACTGCCCCTGAGACTATCTGAGCTGACTTTTTGAGCGTCGTCCGCAGGCGAGTCTGCCTATCCTCCACTCGGCGTCTACTACGCGCGATAACTGTGCGCCTGCTTGGCGCGTTCGGTCAGCGTTAAATTAATCAGACAGCGGAATTGAAATGCCGTAGTACAAGATATACGAACAGCTATACTGACAAGGAATGTATGTCAGCCGTGAAAGCAACCCTACGGTTACAGATTCTATCGCATCTGATACAAAGAAACAACAGAAGAACCGCATCGATAAGGCTCGCGAGACGCAGCGCGAATATTTCTAAAGTTGGGTAAAATACCGCTGCAAATAATATGTGTAGCCATCCATCAACAAACGCAACAACGAAGCACTGCATATCACCTCATCATTGCAAGCGCTGCCTTCGTCGCGTAATGAAAGAGTATAGTAACGTCACTCGCGTCACTGAAGTTAAAAAAACAGGAATAAACAAATCCAGCAAAACGTTTGAAGCCGCAGGCACGAAGACTAGACAAATCCATGTCATACTCATCATTCCCATGGCATCTTCACGATCGTAGCGCCAGTTTTCCCTCTAGTATTTTAGTAGGAAACTCTATGATAGGTGGAACCTGGAAGCGAGAGTTTCAGGAAGAATAGTTTATTCAGTGCCTTCCAAGATACGTGTTGCACATGCGTGTTCCAGCTGAGATCACTGCTTATCATGACACCCATGTATTTGTATTGTGAAACACTCCGTAGCAGCTGACCGCTAATGCTGTAAGGAAAGAAAAGGGTTGATATCTTGTTTGTTATGTTCATATAAACCGTTTAACACCATGTGCCATTCTGAGCACCGCTGAGCTACTTCGCGAAAGTAATTACTAAGTTTCAATTGGTCGTCACGGGTTTTAGTTGTGTGACACAGTGCGCAGTCTTCTGCAAATGGCCTGATGTTTGCATCAACGTGGTTAGGTGTATCGTTTATGTACAACAAGAAGAGCAGTGGGGCCAGAAGAGAACCTTGCGGAATGGAATAAAAGTGAAAGAGAATAATGAGAGAGCGCGCAGCACGATCAAGCTGACGCTACCGCTGGGCTGCGTCCTCTGCGCCGACCTGAAAGTTTTTCATAAGCAATGTATACACGTTTTCAAGTTATTCATGGGCGCACAAACTCACCCCGATCCACGGTAAATGGTGATGTAGTCCCTCTCGATGGTGCGGGGTACGAAACGCAGGCACGTCTTGTCCTGGATCTCGTCGATCGCCTGCCGAATCATCTCCGTGTATCGACCTGCGACACACCCCCATCCAAGAAAAATAATCGTTACAATGTAAATAATGAAAACATCATAGTAGCACGTGACGTTATCTTTGCCCACGCAAGCTAAGATTCAACCGAAGCCCACGTGTACTTGTGGATTGCAGGAGTTGGAGCTTGCAGATCACAGTGACGCTTATATATAACTTGCGCGGAGAACACAAGCCTGCTCGCAACTAATAGATAAATGAGACTTTCAAGAAGGTTCAAAGAGCACTTTAAGATATCTTGAAATGGTTGGGTAATAAAGTGCTGACCAACAACGCCTGCAAAATGAAAGTCAACTTGTTTAGGATAAAAAACAATCACTGCCTTCTACCCGCATATCTGTGTCTCCGAGGGACTTCAACCGATATTGTACAAAATCATAGGCAGCTAAAGGCGTCATTTACCGCTGTAAAGAGGTGAACTTGGTAAAATTGAATACCTTCCTAAATCTCTGTCGGAAGTTCTATCGCGGTACCGCCGTACCTTTGCTAAAAAAATTGAAAATGCGAATATACAACGCGGCGTTAGTGCCAGAGCGAGCTTTTGCACAGTTGAGTGGGAACAACTACACGCTTACGGATCGCCGCAGAGTTGTCTTCCCGCGGAAGACAATGTCATACGATGTCTCATTTGATGGCGTTTCGTGCGCTCATCTTCCCAAAGAACTCCTTCTCTGATTTCAAGTCATAAACGTCATGCTGTATAATCACTGTACCGTCTAGAGCACTTGCTTTTCTACAACAGTGGTTGCAGCACAAAAGATTGTGTTCGCATAACTCCGTGCGGTACTTTGGCTTTATACTACAAGTGCAAGCGTATGTGCTCAACTTCGTTATAAATGTAAACACGAACTCACCGAGGCTTGACTCAACGACGAATGGTATGACACCTCCGGGCCAGAGAAGCACGTCATTCGTCACTGCAGTGCGCTGCGCATCGAGAAATGTGAACGTCATCAGCCGCGTCGTGATCCAGGATGATTAGCGAAAACGCGACATACGCGCTAACTCTCATAATAGTTAACTGGAGTTTGACTAGTCCGAACCATGACATGATTGTGTAGCATGCTGTAATTGAGGGCTCCGGAAACTACGGGCACCTGGGAAGCCTTAAAAGGCACTGACATCGCACAGTACAACGGCACAATACACTCTCAAATGTAGCGCCAGTTCCACGCATTCCACGCAGTTAAGCCCCGCCACGGTAGTTTTGGGGCTATGGTACCGAGCTGATGATCCGAGGGTCGCGAGATCGAATCCCGGCGGCGGCGTCGGCTGCATTTCCACGGATGCGAAATGTTGAGGCCCGTGTGCTGTGCGATGTCAGTGCACGTTAAAGAATACAAAGTGGTGGAAATTTCCGGAGCCCTCCACTACGGTGTCACTCGTCATCATAGCGTGGTTTTGCGGCGTTAAACCCCAGAAGTCAATCAAATCATTTTCACGCAGTCAAATCCATCGGACGGCAAAGCTGTAGCCCTTTCTAAAAGTCAGCCAAGGACACGTTCGCCCTGGGGAAGCTGGTGCCCGAGCCAAGGAAACACTTGTAGCAGAATCAACACCAAAAAAACATCATCAATGCAACATCTCACAAGCGTTTATGTACAGCGCTGTCGTTACAACGACTGGCGTCGGAGTGTGGGGACACTAGTTCGATGCACAGCGCCGGCAACAAATTCTATTTCTTTATTTCGGCCTGTCCTTCCTTTCTTTCTTCGCTTCCCTCCTTACTCGGAAGAAAATCTAAGGCGCTCGTAGAGTATGCAGAGTGTATTTGCTGTTAGATTTGAAACCCGCGCTTACACCTGATTGGCCAAAAGGGGATCGCGTGACCTGGAGGCTCAGCCAGTGAACCGATGAATATCCTGGACACTACCACTACAACGTCGCCAATGACAAAGGGTGGGCCGTGACGGCTATGCCGTAGAAATGGTGTGCGAAAACGCAGGCACGCAAGACAATCACGAAGACACGGAAGCCTGTCATCATGATTGTCTCTCACCCTTGCGATTTTTGTATGCGTTATCTTAGCGGCGAGAACATGTCATGGCATCCAACAGGCGGGCCTACAGAAGGTTTCCACTGCACTGCAGTAAGCGTGCGCGCCCCGTCTTTGAAGTACTTGTACCCGAAGTACACCTGACCATATATCTATATAATTTTTCAACTTTCGCAGAATGGTAACAGAGGTTCCTCTTTTGCGATGAAAAAAAATCGAAATAGGGAAATGGCAGATCCCACGTGCAGTGGGAATCAAGGGAATGCGAAGCACGCATCACGAACGTAAAATCGATCTGCATTGTTATCTCGCTATACCAATTTTAATACATACGAAGTTAACGAAACGGCCGCAAGAGCAGCAAAGACTGTGGCATGTAAATCAGGCCGCTCATGACACGCATGTGATGATTGTAATGTTATGACCTATCATTTACGTTCATCATGCAGCCATGTTGTGCCATAGCGATTTTGGTATACATCCCATTAACGAAACGCGTGGCATGTAAATCATACTGCTCATGACATGCATGTCGGGATTTTCATGTTATGACCTGTCATTGGGTCAACTCGTGGGTTAGCGCTCGTTTGTCTCCCTTCTCTGTATTTCATCATGAGCGCTTATGCCATCACGAACACTTATTTCATCAAGAACACCTATACCGACTCTGCCAACTATCAGTTTTACTACACTCCGGGACTCGTGGCCTGAAACCCTCATCCTTTCCCTCTTTCTCGCACTAACTTCCCTTCCGCGCCTCCTCTCTGTATCGCACATGTGTATTCTACTGTTTGCACCGGCCCTCCCCTGCTAATTTCCTCCTTCCTCACCTTCACTTTCCTTTCCCACCCCGTTGTTATACGTTTTGCCTGCAGGGAGTCACTGCCGCCTCGGGCCTAACGAGTTGGCGACTTCCCTCTTCGGGCTTATCTTGCATGCCAAACGCAACATACCATAGCTTACATGGATATGTGCCCCGCCACGGTGGTCTAGTGGCTAAGGTACTCGGCTGCTGATCCGAGGGTCGCGGGATCGAATCCTGGCCGCGGCGGCTGCATTTCGATGGAGGCGAAATGTTGAGGCCCGTGTGCTGTGCGATGTCAGTGCACGTTAAAGAACCCCAGGTGGTCGAAATTTCCGGAGACCTCCACTACGGCGTCTCTCATAATCAGAACTGGTTTTGGGACATAAAACCCCACAAAACAACAACAACAACAACAACATGGATATGTAGCTGAAGTCCTGATGAAGACAGGTTTACTTGGTCGAAACATTGGCTCTAGCGACATTCCCTGTTGTACACCGTTTTTAGCGGCCTGTTCATGGATATGCTTTAGTATATACCACGTACAGGGGCTTTTATCCAATGCAGCGTCAACTGCTGGCGTGGCTCTTTGGTAGAACGCCTGCATGCCGCGCAGACGGCCTGTTTAGATTCTCGCTAGAATCCAAACAGCGTTTTTGCTATGTTAGCATAAAGGACTCGAATGAATCGTAAAGTGTGTTGCAGTGAAAGCGCTCTGATCTGGTTGTGCGAAATGTTAAGTAGGTGCAAAGAACTGTTTAACCGGAGATGACCCTAAAACTTTGATTTAGTGCCCCTGTGGTGCATGTCGGGTATTCCGAATTTTCAGGTTGTGACAGACATTTTACCTCGAGCTGGAACACCTTCGCTCTTAATAACTTATTAAATCAACAATCAACCATTGTTTTTCGTAACATATATGCCGACGTCAGAACCGACCGCACCGCTAGTTTTCTCTTATGAGCGCTAAGTGCGAGCTGTACTTTGCAATATAGCCAATGCACCAGCCATAGCCAACGTAAGTCCAGAGAGTGCGCGAAAAAGGTTTCGCTTTGCGAAGTAAGCACTTCCCGAAAGGCTTCCTGCAACCTTTGCTGAAATGTATGGGCTATTTTTGGTGTCGCCGCGTCATTGACCAAGGTGTGCACTCATCGCGTTATCTACAAAGTGTACCTCCGTGTCAACGTCAGGTACGCCCTAAAGCACTATAGCACACTCGCTTGCGCAACGTTGTCTATCATAGTGTAGCAGTCGACCACGGAACTGAGCTGGTGGCGGTGTGTTACGGCCTCGCTGATATCTGCTCAGTACTCTCGCCATGAAGGAAGCGAACTAGGGGGAGGCATTTCGTCCCTTGACTAGCCTTGGCAACACAGGCACGCCGCGGTGGCTTATTTGTTGTCGTTTTGCGCTGCTGAGCTTGATTATATGGTTTTGTTCTCTGCTGCGGTGACTCCATTTTCTCGTTTTTTTTTTCTTTTTCAAGCGAGGTTTGTTACCAGTCCCAAATATCGGTGGCGCTGATGATGTATGCAAAAAAAAAAAAAAAACGCAGATCAAGCACGTTGGGCTTGTGCTCCCGCCAGCGCACAGGAACTGAAAACAGCAGTGTGGTGTTTCGCGGTTGCGTTTCTGGGTTTTTGCAAGAAAAAGAAGAAAGAAAGAAAAAGAAAGAAAGAAGTATTCGAGGGACATGCAGGCCAAGCTTCGCCTGCCCCTATTTTTCTGATACAGAAAGGGGTGCGTAGTGTTTTATTTTCTGTAATATTCGCATCGTAGTACCGCAATCCCTTCCAGGCGAGGGACGGTATCTCGTCGCAAAACCGGTCCCTCGTAAAGATAGCCAATCATGCGACATGGAACCTCGGGCATTGCAGTGAATGTTTTATTTCCATTCTATGCGCATTGGCTACAGGCTGTTATGCGTGTTGAAGCGCAGGTGGACGAGCAAGCAATGAGCGCAGTCGAGCGCTCTGGGGTTCTATGCTGTACGATCGAATCTGAAATACTATTCTGTACTGGTTTTCCCTGGTTAGTGAGTCCCGCCATGGCAGAAAGAATGGACCAATTCCTGATCAATCCAGAGTCCCTGCTCCGTCAGTCCCGTCTTGACAGGCAGAACTGACCAATGGGGAAGGACCAACACAGAATCGTATTCCGTATTGGACGGTATGCGGCATAGGCCACTGGAAGGGACGATGATGTAGTGGACCCATTTGCCTGGTTTCGAACACAATGCTCCCTTCCATTTGTTTCCCGCTTCCGCGACAATAACTACTTACAGAAGCATTTTTTCCTGACTTAGGAGGAACGTGGCGAAAATATGCACATACGAGGAGAACAGGGTACGGTTCAGTTATCAGTTTCATCATTTTTTCTTTCATCCTGTTCTTTTGTGTGTGTGTGTGTGTGTGTGTGTGTGTGTGTGTGTGTGTGCGTGTGTGCGTGCGTGTGTGTGTGTGTGTGTTCATAACATTGGCAGCATTGTTTGCACAACTCAGGCAGCGCAGCGCAGTCACCAGGGAGAGAGTCACTTACATCGTCCGAGTTGTTTCCGGGAAGCAGAATGTCACCCTCGAAAAGTCCGGGCGATTCCAGTGCCTGGTTTCCTGCGTGTTCAAAAAGGACCTAATGAAACTTTAGGTTCGATTGATGAAATCAGAAACGTGAGGATCAAAATACCTAGAAAAGAAAACATATTGAGAATCCTCAGCCTGCTGGCAACATGTGAGATCAGTGTGAAGCCTCCAAAACTATACGCACCAAATAATGTAGTTAAATATTACCGATAACAAAGAACCAGGGAAAATAATGGCTTAAATAAACCACATACCAAGACATATCAAGGCACATTCGCTAAACACCACAGACACGTGTACAATAACAAAGGCTTAAGCGTGAAAGGACAATCGGCACGGCTTCAGCAGAGTTCGACCTATTTCGTTCTGAAAAATGTTTGTAATTTGGACAGAGTGCCAGCTAAATGAGTTCAACGTTGCAGTTAGCCAGCACAAGGGTAGTCAAGCGACTAAGTCGCAAGGAACCTCGTTATGTTCCAAGGAGTTCCAAGTCCGCCTCGGTGGAACAGTGTCCATGATGCTCGGCTGCTGGCCTCAAGAACGCGGCTTCGACAGCAGCCGCGGTGGTCGCATTGTCGATGTACGCGAAAATACTAGAAGTACGTGGACTGCTTGTTTCTATTGCACGTGAAAGAACCCCAGGTAGCCCGAATTCGATCCAGGAGACCTCCATATACGGAGTGCTCACAATCATACATCGCGGTTCTGGCAACTAAAACGCCAGCAATCCTCGTTAATTCCAAGTAATCCCAGAGGAACTCAGTCAATGTCACAGCGAGCCTTGTCGTAAGGAATGGTAATAAGTAACCCAATGACTTCTAAGGAAAATCGAATTTAGTAGTACGATTTTATTGATAGAAGAGTGCAAGTGACGCAAACGGTAAAATGCGCAGCGCTTTAACGTTTACCCTACCAAACCTGTATAAACATCTGTAAGAGTTTCAAGCAAAGTTCATTCGGTCTATATCCACCTTTTACCACAAGATGGCTTCGCGAAATATCTTCACAGAAGTGCTAATTTCTCTTGAAAATGCCACTTCGCGGCGTAGCGGCGCTCCTGCAATGGAGGCTAATTTTCAGGCGATTTACGGGCGGAAATGTATGTGTAGTGATAAAGAAACCTGTAGAATGCATGTACAAGTCGCCCGGGTAACCAACTCTGAGACCCCGCGATTCAGGGAGGACATATAAGAAAATTTGACCTTCTGTAAAAAATCAACACCGCAGGTTAAAATGACTGTGAAAACATAAGCCTTATTGACGGCAATCTTTATAAAGCCCAATAAAGTGTTGAAGAGCACCTTTGCATTTCAAACGCCTGAGTAACACTTCATTATGCTTTCTCGGGTAGGTCGCTGAAACCTCTTACCGATGAACTCGAACATATACAAAAGACTCAATAAGACCTTCCGGTGGGCGAGTTGATACATACTTGCAATTAAAGTACAAACAACCGCACTACATAGCGAAAACCCGCACTGCAGGTTGGCTTTTTGATGCGACATATTTGCCAGTACCCTTGAATCATTTCAAGCGATCTTGTCGGTCGTACGCTAGCTCAACACTGCTTAGCAACAAAATTATAACCTACAGATTTATTGGGGCAGAACCTTGTATTTCGTGCGAAGGTGACCTTACAAGTTCGCAGTGTTCTTCTAGAACAGCTGGCGTCCCCGAGGATCTTACAAAAATGTGTTTGATCCCTCTGTCATGGGAATCGGTTAACACTTTCGTGTTAACCGATGGTTAGTTTACCACTCTGGCAGCACGTCGCCATAACGAAATCTTAAAATTCCTGCACGTTTTAATAAACTCCTCCACCTCTACCCGCTTAAGTAAATACCTTCAGTTTGCTCAACCTTCCTGTCCCCGTGGTTGTCATAATCTTAATCTTTTACCACTTAAATCTAGAACTCATTCGTACAAACATGAATACTTTCCCTTAACATAAGAACGTTGTAATGCACTGCCCGGACTTGTTCGCTCTTTACAAATAGTTGATTTTTTTTTTTGTCAGCAGTTGGCATGTAATGTTGTCTCCACTCCTTCTACAGCCCATGAATGGGCTGCAGTATCTAGAAATAACGTGAAACCCGTTTTCACGAAGACGTGGAATGCGTAAGTGGCAATGTGGCAAATAAAGGGGCGCGAGATGGGTTGGGTACTCTGGACATGTGGACCCGTTGCATGTAGACATCAGCGGCACCTCGACACTGCACAGGGATCATCAACAGTTGCACACAGGCGAAAGTGCTCGAACGACTCGCACTTTTCCGGAAACGCAGCATTGCACACGCCAGAGCCATGTGCAGACCTGTTATAAACCAAGAGCGTCCGCTAACGGTGACACCTTGCAATCGAAACCGAACGGTATGTCAGCGGATGTGTTTGTGAAAACACACGTCTTCGCGCTTCTGGAGCAGAGCGCGTCGCAACACAACCAGCCATACGAGACAGATCTTGTAGCGGCCGTGATTGTACTCAGGAATGTTGTACGTATTATGAAACCCCAATAAAAAAAGAATTTTGAAAACGCTTGAGCTTCGCATTTAAGAGTAGAACGCGATAGCGTAGGTGGGCCCCGTTCGCATCGCCTCCTCATAACAGTATTACGTTTTCGCGAACGTTCAAAATACGGTCCGAGCTATCGTCTTTGTAGGTCCTTGTCCGATTGCAGTTTGCAGTTTTTCTCGGGGATTTTGCTTTGAGAAATTTTGTTCACTAACGCGCCTGTGCCAGAGCGGAGGGCTTTGCTTGGTCGGGCGCTTCGTGAAACTCGTGGTAGCTCGAGATGATTATTAACGTTGTGGACGCCAACGCCGATACCGACGCCGAAGCCGGATTTTCCGCGCCGCAAGCTCCTTAAATGGCAACTCCGGTGATTTTTCAGTGTCCATTGATTTCAGCGAAATTTTCAACGGGTGTTCTCTTCGGTGCGGAAATGATATATAGGTCAAGCCAGGCAGTTGAAGGTCATCTAGTTTTCCGGAAAATGGATTTTTTAAAATTTTTACCTGCTTCCCAAGCCGGCCTCCCTGCATTTTTTACGTCGTTACCTTCAACGCTACCTACCAGAGCGGGCGGACGATTGAAAACAAAACTGATACTCCTGCGCTCAAATCGTCGCTGTCAAGTTCAGAAGAGCTGACATATAACTCAGCACATCATGTCGTCATGGATGATGTCGGCACTTTCATTTTTGTTGCACCAGCCCCATATTTGTGACGGCAGGGAGGCTGTGTCGTCACCACACGCGCTGCGCGAAGCGTCTACCCATTTCGGTTTCGCTTTGAACACATCATTCACCCGATTATTTAAAATTATTGGTGAGTTTGCGGGTTAAATTAACCACCCTACCTACTGCAGGACTGTCAGCTGTGATGTCAGTGCGATCTAAATACAGCGCTTTATATGGTGAAAAAAACAGCCAGAGTTCCCCTTTAACGTTATCATGTTAAAATAAAAACTCGGGTATCGTTCACTTGGTGTCTAAGGAAATTGCTATTCAAGGGTGCAGGTGTATGACTAACATGGGCCGTAACAACGTGAAACGCTCCTCTGTTACGTCGCGACTGGCGGTAATAAAATCGCGCGGCTCACGCCCGCAAAGAAAGAAAGAAAGAAAGAAAGAAAGAAAGAAAGAAAGAAAGAAAGAAAGAAAGAAAGAAAGAAAGAAAGAAAGAAAGAAAGAAAGAAAGAAAGAAAGAACGTATCAACGGTGGGTACGAGCCCTTTTTGGATACGCCGATATGGATGTTCAGCCGCACGTGATTGAATTCCTCTACTGCCTACACAAGTCAGCGAACAGTTCACCAAACTAGAGGCATTAGTTAAATGGCACATTAAAGGGACACTAATATCAAACACTGGAGTGGTTTAGACTGACATACTGCTGGGGGACGCTAGTATTGTTGATTTCACCATTTTATGTTCAATATTAGAAGACAAATTGAACATCAAAGCTTCATGTGACTTTCATCTTTGAACCTCTCACCAATACTCTGAGAAGATGACGTCATGGCCCCTATTCCTTTTTCATGTTTGCTGCCCATATTGGTTGAGTAAAATTGTCAGAAACATTCTGGGTCACATCTATGACTTCTTTAGAGTGCAAGTGCATATCTGTTTCACGCATAAATAGCTATGTTGTACTTAGTAGACACCGACGACATCGCGCACATTGCTGCTCGAACCTCCGACCAGGTGTCGCCACTTGTAATTTCTTTTCGGGCGTTATCTAACTCACCAGTGCAATCGTCTCCAGTTCTCAAAGTGGGGCTGTTGGTAATGTAACAACGTAATTTACTTATACCAGAAAAAGAAAACGTAATTTGCTTTAGTGTCCCGTTCAGGTTGCGTAAATCCTTTGATGATCCTAGCCGGCAAAAGCTTTTTGTATGCTGACCGAAACGTGGTCCAGGGGAATCCCGGATTATTTCGTACATCAAACAATTGGCATCGATATCACTCGGTATTCACGTACCTGGGTGTGGCCACAGCGGTGAAGCTAGGAAGGTATGCACAACTGACGTCAGCAACAGTGCTGCAGTGGAGGTCACCGATGCCAGTCCCATGCTGTCAGTCTATTAGGCTCCGTCTTGCCACGCTAAGCCGTCTTCGGGCTCTCGCTGTTGTTCGCCTTCTGCTTTCGTGTCTCGCTCGCTGAACTTTAAACGTCGTGATTAGATGTGTTTGCCAAGGTCTCGACCCTCCGCACCCTTTCCTACGCAGTAGAATCTTCCACGAGCGAAAGTTGTTGGCCTAAATGTTTTGGGAAGCGCGGCCTATGCCTCTGCCGTTATGAATCCGTCCCCTGACAGGACTTCCGATGTGGCCGTGCGATATCACTCCCTCTGCTGCCGACGTCAATGCCAATTACTGCGAACGACTTCGGAGTCCGTCCCCAGGAGAGATAAGCTTATCTGCTCAAGCGAAGGCACACCTTTCTGTCGCGGGCTGGTATTGTAACGGTGATAGGCGCCTCTATATCACCTGCAATTGTTTCGAGCGCTCTGTTTTGTTGACCCCGCGTTCGCTCGCGAATTGTGTAAGCGCATAGGCACTGCCGATGGCCATGGGCGCGAGTTTAAGCAATGCACAGCTATGACGCTAAGTGTGCAAAACCGATTTTCTGCTAATATTGCTAGAGGTTAACGCAGCGCATTCATGTGCGTTTTCTGGTGGTCCGCACATTGACATATGGCTACAGTGAGTGAGTGAGTGAGTGAGTGAGTGAGTGAGTGAGTGAGTGAGTGAGTGAGTGAGTGAGTGAGTGAGTGAGTGAGTGAGTGAGTGAGTGAGTGAGTGAGTGAGTGAGTGAGTGAGTGAGTGAGTGAGTGAGTGAGTGAGTGAGTGAGTGAGTGAGTGAGTGAGTGAGTGAGTGAGTGAGTGAGTGAGTGAGGCGAAAATCCTAGAGGCCCGTGTGCTGTGTGATGTCAGTGCGCGCTAAGGGACCCCCCAGGCGGTCAAAGTTTCCGGAACTCCCCGCTACGGCCTTCTCCTCAACGCGAAATCATAACCTTAAGTACTACAATGGTTATGTGCAAATTCAGGAGACAACTAAGCCGTGTCAGTACGAATCTGGCGCTTCACTGCGTGACCGCTCATTAAGTGATATGTACAGACGATGTTATGTAGAGGGTACTGTTCCAAAAGACACTCTTTAATTCTCCTTTGAGTAAGAGCAGCTTCCTTAATACTAACGGAAACGAAAGGGAGTTTTATAGTAGCACCACCACAGAAGTCTAGTGGCTATGGCGCCCTGCCGCTGACCCGAAGGTCGAGGGATCGAATCCCGGCCCCGGCGGCTAGCCGCATTTAGGTGGAGGCGGAATGTTGGCTAGATTCCGTGAGTCGTAGCGAATTGTGGGCTCTAATGTGATCCTAGTCCATTCACCTGGAGTCCTTGAGAAGACGTACAATTGCTTAATGAACCTCGGTCGTGCCAATCCAGGCTGTCGTCTGTGTAAACCATGATATGTGAGACGGTGGACCCCTCTGTCGAGTGAACGCTGCCTCGACAGCCTGAAATATTGGATCGCATTCGTCGAGGTGCTTTATGGGAGTCTCCGCGGCCAAACTTTGATAATGTGTTCCACATTTCGTCTTCGCTATCCCCGCGCTCTATGTCGTGGTGGTGACTCTTTTGGGGCCTCCTATAGGCGTATCTGGCCTACTTTTAACATATAGAAACGTGCTGTGAGCATTCCTCTCTCTCTTTACTTATCTGCAAGTGATTTTCGTTGAACGACATGTTGCTTATGCATTTAAAAGAGGACCTACAACACCTCTATAAACAGACAGAAAACGGTGCCAGTTTGTCGCGTATGCTCCCGTGAACATGTGAGCGAAAAATTATTGCACAGCACGTGGCAGCTGGAAACCGCCTGCTCTTCTTTCAACAAGTAACATTACAAGGGCCACCAACTTCGTCGCTTGAAGCACAACTAGCATTACAGATTTAATTATCATTAAAACATCTCCGCAGTAATGCGTTATTCATTCGCACGAAATTCAGAAAACGTAACTTTTTCGAGAACACCATAAAAAGTCGAGCGACGTAGCCGGCGTTCCTCGTTACGTCGTTTGTTGAGCGCAGGCGATTTCGGGGCTGCATGTTAAACAAAACTGCGAAGCCCGTAATGCGCGCAGTGTTACAGTATTTGGCTTCGGTGCTTGTAGGAGCCTGAACGCTATTCAAATAGTGTTGCTGGGCCCTGTTAAATTAGTGTGTATGCGTTTGAAAGTATGCGCAGTGTGGTCCTCCGCGAAAAGGAAGCACACGCTAGCGCTTGCCTGTGCTCTTCGGCAGCTGGAAGTGGCGTTCATAGAAAAGAATCCCGATTCTGGCGTCATCTGCTGGCACGCAGAATAACCGGCCACGGCTGATAGGCAGCGCCCGATAGCACAAAACTCCGCGCGATAGCACGAAACGTGAGTCCATTCCGCGATGTTCTTGTGGCCAAGAAGAGGAAGATGTGCATCGTCTAATACTCGAGTGCACGAAGTACGATTCGCCACGAGGTGCGGCGCGAGCCAGTGTGACGCGTTTAGATAGAAGACGAGTCAACCTGAAGATCTGACCGCCACGGTGGTCTAGTAGCTATGGCACTCGGCTGCTGATCCGAGGGTCGCGTAATCGAATCCCGGCCGCGGCGGCTGCATTTCGATGGTGGCGGAATGTTGAGGCCCGTGTGCTGTGCGATGTCAGTGCACGTTAAAGAACTCCATGTGGTCGAAAAGAACTCCAGGTGGTCCACTGCGGCTACTCTCACACATGTCGGCATTCTGGGGCGTAAAACCCCAGAAATCATCAACCTGAAAAAATTCCTTGGTCCATGGGCAACAGCGCGCCTTCAGAAAAGAGCACATCTAAATTCAAAATATTCTTAGAAGAGACAAGTATCCGCTGGAAATATTGATCTTCACCCTATTAAAGTGACACAAGTGATGTATTTGCTCGGTTTTCAAAGATGGTATGTGTAGAGGGCGCTACGCGCCATGCTTTCTATATATGGTTGAGGGGGATAAAGCAATGGGCATTCGTTCGGTCATCATGGCTCGGAGTCACTTGTGTAGACGCGCCTAGCGTCTGTCAGCTACGGGTATCGTACATGGTGTCAGAAGTGGCCGCCGTTCGCTCTTTGTAATGGCGGACAAGCCCGACGCTGCGTTTGCCGGGGTACCTGGACTCCAACAGCCACCGAACTTCGACTTCAACGACCCAAGTGCGTGGTCCACCTGGATTGAGCAGTTCGAGGACTATGACTATGCTACTGGAATGCACCGAGCTACCGACGAAGTTCGGGTACGAACGCTTCTTTACTGCATGGGTGTTCAAGCTCGACGCGTGCTAGCGTCTTTCAACTTGACGGCCGAAGAAGCTCTGTCGTACAGCGTTGTGAAAAGCAAGTTCACCTCGTATTTTGTTCACCCGCTAAACGAAGTTCACGAGAGTTATCGTTTTTCACAAGCGGACGCAGCAAGCAGACGAAAGCGTCGATGCTTTTTATTCTGCATTGCGAAACATGGTCAAAAAATGCAACTATGGCTCAGCGTCCGTCGAGGATAGGCTCGTTCGAGACCGATTTATCGTCGGCTTGTTCGACAGCAGGTTATCAGAACAACTCTGCCGCACCTCTGACTTGACGCTGGACAAAGCGCTCCTGCATGCACGGCTGCACGAAGATGCCGAAAGAGAAAAACGTGAACGGCGTCCCGCTCAAATTCAAAGTCGACTCCGGAGCGGAAGTTACCGTCGTTCCAAGCACTTTTCAGGGAGTACCGTCTCAACTCGAAAAACCGGAAGGTCATCTAACAGGTCCTGGAAATTATCCTTTAAATGTGCCGGGCCAATTCAGAGCTACGTTAGAGTGGAAGAGCCGCACCTGTGTACAGCCAGTGTATGTCATGCCTTCGCAGTCTACGCCTCTGCTAGGCTAGCCTGCTATCCTCGCATTGGGAGTTGTGAAATTCGTCGACGCCACACAGCGACATGAAAAGCCAGCCAGCTCTTCAAGCGACGCCACCCTTAGCCAGGATATCTTCGATGGACTTGGTACCGTAGGGGAGGAGTACACTATTAGGCTCAAGCCAAATGCCAAGCCATTTGCGCTCAGTGTACCTCGCAGAATTCCCATTCCTCTGTACGACCAGGTGAAGCAAGAGCTGGACCAGATGGAAAAACAAGGCGTCATCAGGCGCATTACGAAGCCGACGCTGTGGTGTGCAGGTCTGGTCGCAGTACCGAAGGCATCAGGCGGCATCCGAATATGTGTGGACTTGACAAAGCTCAACAAGGAAGTTCTCCGTGAAAGGCACGTGCTTCCAACGGTCGAATGGGTTCTCGGGCAACTGGGCGACGCAAAGGTGTTCTCTAAACTCGACGCGACAGCAGGATTTCACCAAGTGCGATTGTCCCAAGAATGCCAAGAGTACACCACATTCATCACGCCATTCGGACGCTACTGCTACTGTCGTCTACCTTTCGGCCTGACGTCGGCACCGGAGTATTTTCAGCGAGAAATGGCTTGCATTCTGGAAGGACAACCGAACGTCGTCAACATGATCGACGACATCCTGGTTTTTGGAGAAGACCGAGAAGAGCACGACAAGCGACTTGTGGAGGTTCTTGAACGTCTGAGGAGAGCCGGAATTAAACTCAACAAGTCGAAGTGCTGCTTCCGTCAAGACAAAGTAGAGTTTCTGTGTGTAATCATCGATGCCAACGGTATCTCGCCGAGTCCCAGCAAGCTCGAAGCCCTACGCAACTTGGAGCCACCCAAGGACGTTGCTGGTGTTAGACGCTTCCTCGGCATGGTCAATCATATTGGTCGCTTCCTGCCCAACCTTTCGCAGGCAACCGCCCCTATTCACGCCTTGCTAGGCGAGCAAAATGCATGGCAGTGGGGACCGCTTCAAGAGACCGCTTTTAATCGGGTCAAGGAGATGCTCACCTCGGACCTATGCATCGTGAAGTATCATCCCGGTCGTAATACCATTGTCTCATGCGACGCGAGCTTATTTGGATTGGGAACTGTTCTTCTGCAAGAACAACCATCGGGGGAGCGACGCGCGGTAGCGTTTGCATCACGGTCGTTAACCGATGCAGAACAACGCTACAGCCAAACAGAAAAGGAAGCGTTGGCGGTAGCATGGGCAGTGCACCGTTTTGACCAGTACGTGCGGGGCCTCAACATTACGGTGGAAACCGACCACCAGCCGCTGGTGACACTACTTCAAAACGCTGACTTGGACACGATGCCTCCACGTATTCAACGGTTCCGTATCAAACTTATGCGATACCAATTCAACGTGGTCTACGTTCCGGGCAAACAGCTAGCCACTGCGGATACTCTTTCAAGGGCTCCGGACGAGAAGCCGTCGATCAGTCTAGTGGATGTGGTAGAAGAGTTCGTGGAATTCCAAGTTGCAGCGATCACTGACACGAAGCTGGTTACTGCAGATGATGTCCGCAGGCACCAAGAACAGGATGGTGAATGCAACCAGCTCGTCAAGTACTGCACCCAGGGCTGGCCTCGTCGAGACAGGCTTCCGGAGATCATGAAGAAATACTGGAACCATCGAGGTGATCTCTCTTTGTGCAACGGCGTCCTGCTAAAAGGCAATCGCTTTGTCATCCCGACTTCGCTGCAAAAGGATACGCTCGAACTTATCCATGAAGGCCACCAGGGAATTAACCGATGCCGGCTGAGAGCACGGGATTCCGTGTGGTGGTACGGACTTTCACAGCAAATACAGGACAGAGTCAGTCGCTGCAGGCAGTGCGCAGCCACACGAGCGCAACGAAGTGAGCCATTGGTTGTGACGAAAACTCCAGCGCAACCATGGCAAGAAGTAGGAATGGACTTATTTAGTCGCAGGGGACACAACTACCTACTAGTAGTTGATTATCGTTCTCGCTACCCTGAAGTCATCTACATGCGAAGCACGAACTCTGAGGCGGTCATCAATGCCGTCAAAAGCACTTTCGCTCGTTTCGGCATCCCCGAAATTGTACGAAGCGACAATGGACCGCAGTTCGCTTCACATGCATTTGCAGCTTTTGCGAAGCATTATGGCTTCCAACACATCAGCTCAAGTCCCAACTACCCGCAGTCTAACGGGCAAGTTGAAAGGATGGTGCGCACGGTCAAAGATTGTTCGAGAAAGCAGAGGATCCTTTTCTGGCACTTCTGTCTTACAGAGACACTGCAGGCGTCACAGGGTTTAGCCCAGCGCAGCTACTGATGGGCCGCAGCCTACGAACTAGGCTTCCCAAGCCAGCGGATTGCCTGGAACCGAAGTGGCCTGCGCCTGACGTTGTCAAGTGCCAAGACGAGGAGGTAAGAAGGCGACAGAAGAAAGACTGATCGCCGTCGTGCTGCGACCGTCCTTCCTCCGCTGGAGCCAGGGGACACGGTGTGGGTTCGAGACATCAAGGAAACGGCGTGCGTTCTCAGCCCAGCCTCGAAGCCCCGCTCGTACGTCGTGGAAACACCAACCGCGGTGCTTGTGCGTAATAGGGTGCATCTAGTGCCCTATTCGGACCCAACCACGAGCCAACTCAACGAGCCAGCATCGAGGGAAAACAGCGAGGGGCACGAAGACCAAGCCACCGTTACAGACGCCACGGCAACAGCGACGCCACAAGTCTCCAATGAATGCGGAGTGCGAGTCTCCAGATTTGGTCGCCGAGTTAAGACTCCGAAAAGACTTGACTTGTGATGTGTCGTGTTTTGTTGTGTGCATATCTCGGGGGAGAGATGTAGAGGGCGCTACGCGCCATGCTGAATACTGGTGGCAGAAAACTGGTGGCAGAAAACTAGAGAGAACGGACAAAAATAATTATTGGGAAAAATATGGAATTTCTGCCATAAGGGGCAGGGAACTGGGATATGAAAATCCGTTTTTGATATGGCATGATCGATTTGATTGAAGTAAATTTAAAAGGCATGAGGAAAATTAAAAGAAAAAAAAGTTCTTAAATCTTCTTACGAGCCTGGTGGCGCACATGTCACCGCCCCGTTACAAAGGGGAAGCTCATAGCATCCATCCATCCATCCATCCATCCATCTATATATGGTTGAGGGGGATAAAGCAATGGGCATTCGTTCGGTCATCATGGCTCGGAGTCACTTGTGTAGACGCGCCTAGCGTCTGTCAGCTACGGGTATCGTACAGTATGTGTTTTCATTATGTGCATTATGTTGCGCATAATTACTTGTGTTTGTACGTGTTGCTCGCATACTCGCCCATACCAATCTATTCGATCTATATGTGCACGCGCATGGTTCTTTTCGAACGCGATCTACAGCACTGAACTCGGTGACTCATCCACTGTCAAACCACATATTGTGTTTACATCGAAGTGTTTCTACTATGTTCTATATTGTTTCTTTTTTTGGGACTATTTTTTACGACTACCAAGTGAGAAGGAGCGGCGGGTGCCATGCTCAAGGCACCGTCTCTTATCCCTCATTTCAAAAAAAAGGAATAGTTGTTCTGACGAATGACATCATCATCATCAGCCTGTCTACGCCCACTGCAGAGCAAAGGGCTGCCCCATAGATATCCAATTATCCCTGTCCGGTGCTAACTGGGCCGAATTTATCCCCGCAAACTTCTTGATATCATCTGCCCACCTAACAGTGAATTATTTGCCATACCCGGCCACCTTTTTCTTTCGCTCTTCTCTCTTTCATCTTTCTATTCCACCTTCCCAATCCACCAGTGCAGGGTAGCCAACCGGACGCTTTCTGGTTAACCTCCCTGCCTTTCTGTTTCCTTCTTCCTCCTCCTCCTCCTTCCCACCTAACTTTCTGCCGCCCCCTGCCACGCTTGCCTTCTCTAGGGGTCCACTCTGTTACCCTTAATAACCAACGGTTGTCTTCGCATTACATCGTCCGGCCACGCCCATTTCTTCTTCTTAATTTCTATTAATATGTCCCTAACACGCGTTTGTTCCCTAACCCACTCCGCTCTCTTCTTGTCCCTTAAGGTCACACCTACCATTTCCCGTTACATTGCTCGCTGCGTCGTCTTCAATTTACGCTGAACCCTCTTAGCCTCCAAGTTTCTGCCCCGCAGGCGAGTATATATTGACAGGATGCAGCCGTTAGACACTTTCCTCTTCAGAGACAGTGGTAAGCTACTATTGATTATGTGAACTAGAAGAGAACCTCAGGGGAAGATGGATGCTTGAATCGATGAACAAATCGCAAAGTACGATTTAGAACAGGCAATGTCGCGGGAGCCAACGTTTCGACAAGCGGACTTGCCGCCCTGACGAAGACAAGTCCGCTTGTCGAAACGTCGGCTCCGGCGACATTCCCTGTTCTAGATCGTATTCATTATCTGAGAATGCTTGCCGAATGCGCTCCATCCCATTCTTAGCCAACTAATTATCTTAGCCTCATGGTTCGAATCAAGGGTCACTACTTGGTCTAAGTAGACATATTCGCTTACTAGTTCCAATGCCGCACCACCTATCTCAAACCGCTGCGCTCGTTCAAGGCTATCCAACACTAGTTTTCTGCGTATAAATTTCAGGCCCGCCGTCTTACTTTGCCTGTTTAGGTCAGTAATCATACTTTGTAATTCGTCTCCCGAGTTACTTAGCAAGGCAATGTCATCAGCAAATCTGAGGTTACGGAAGTATTCCCCATTAACCCTTCAACCCACATCTTCCCAATACCGTGTTTTAAATACTTGTTGTAAACATGCTGTGAATAACATTGGAGAGATTGTGTCCCCTTGTCTTACGCTCTTCCTTATAGCGAAACGGAAGGCATCAAGGGCTCGTTCTTTATTTGTTAGAAACAACTTAATGAGCAAACAGACAATGAAGCCAAGGAAAGTATAGGGGAAGTTACTTGTAGTATTGTAATTGTAGAGAAAGTAGAAAGGAATTAAAGTGGACAAAAAGGCAAACCTGCCTTCGGTGGGAACCGAACCCACGACCTTCGGATGTCGCGTCCGATGCTCTACCAACTGAGCTACGAAGGCGGTCGTCGCTCCGTCCACTTTATTGCGTATTTATGTACGTATTATCCTGGGAGTGTTAGGCAGCGCCACTCGTTGCCAAGGCGGCGTGTGTGGAACACACTTTCTTGCCAGGAGGCGTCACGTAGAACGTGAACTTAGATGAGATGGCTGCTGCCCAATAAGCCCTCGCATGCTACCTATGGCACCAAGTCTGCCGTAACGAGACCCAAGCTATGAAATAACGAAAGGGAAGGCATCAAGGGCTCTTTTCGTCCACTTTAATTCCTTTCTACTTTCTCCACAATTACAATACTACAAGTAACTTCCCCTATACTTTCCTTGGCTTCATTGTCTGTTTGCTCATTAAATTGTTTCTAACAAATAAAGAACGAGCCCTTGATGCCTTCCCTTTCGTTATTTCATAGCTTGGGCCTCCTTGCGGCAGCCTTGGTGCCTTAGGTAGTATGCGAGGGCTTATTGGGCAGCAGCCAGCTCATCTAAGTTCAAGTTCTACGTGACGCCTCCTGGCAAAAAAAGTGTGTTCCACACACGCCGCCTTGGCCATGAGTGGCGCTGCCTAACACTCCCAGGATAATACGTACATAAATACACAATAAAGTGGACGGAGCGACGACCGCCTTCGTAGCTCAGTTGGTAGAGCATCGGACGCGACATCCGAAGGTCGTGGGTTCGGTTCCCACCGAAGGCAGGTTTGTGTTTTCGTCCACTTTAATTCCTTTCTACTTTTTCCACAATTACAATACTACAAGAAACTTCCCCTATACTTTCCTTGGCTTCATTGTCTGTTTGCTCATTAAGCCCTTCCTTATAGGTATTTTGCTGCTCTCTTTGTGGAGGATTATGGTGGCTGTGGAGCTGTTGTAGATGTCTTCCAGTAGTTTTACGTAGTGGTCGTCTACGCCCTGATTCCGCAATGCCTGCATGACTGATCAGGTATCGATCGAGTCAAATGCTTTCTCGTAATCTATGAAGGCTATATGTAGGGGTTGGTTATGCTCCGCGCATTTCTCTACCACCTGATTGATAGTGTGAATACGGACAGCTGACACATGTGACGACAAAAGTGGAAGTTATTATTATTTTTTATTTTTGCTTCGACTTGCTGGCACCGTGTGCATGCAGTCTCCAGCGAGCAGACGTCACACGGTCGCGTTTTCTGTCCCTTTCCTTGAAGAACTGCCCTGTCCCTTCGCTCTATTTTCAAGCGAAGCTTCAAATCTTGAACTGGCTGGCCTTCGAAGATGTTGTTCACCGTGGTGGAACAAAAAAAAAAAAAGAGCAAGGTAGGCTGATCCCGACTGCAGAGCACCGTGTGAGGTGCGGAAAACTTGGGGCGCCGTGAGGAGCGAGTGTGCGTTCGTGTGTGTTTAGCTCGAAGTTCCGGGTTCAACCACCGCAGCCGCGGCTGCAGTTGCATAGCGCCAAATGCAAAGAAATAAAGAAAGAAAGAAAGAAAAAGAAAGAAAGAGAGAAAGAAAGAAAGAATACATTGCAATTTCATTACTGTAAAGATGGAGAAACAGAGAGGAGGCCGCTTTCAAACGTTTACAGGAGCGCGCCCGTGATATCAGAGAACAGGGAGAGATAATTGATTGATCTGTGGGGTTTAACGTCCCAAAACCAGTTCTGATTATGAGAGACGCCGTAGTGGAGGTCTCCGGAAATTTCGACCACCTGGGGTTCTTTAACGTGCACTGACATCGCACAGCACACGGGCCTCAACATTTCGCCTCCAACAGGGAGAGATAGAAAGGAAGATATAGAAAGAGAGAGAGAAAAGCAATGACCCAGAGAAAGTGAAAAGAAACAACAGAAAACAAGAAATCAACAATATTAACGTAGCCTTGTTACACAGTGTGAATTCAACATAAAAGAACATCATATAAACTTTATTTCAGGAGAACTTCACGTTACACAATAAGAAATAAAACAGAAAATAACTCCATCACATGATGGAAATCGATGAACGAGATGTCATAAATCAAACGCATAAAACTTTAGTAAGCATGCTCAATATCATGGTGCATTCGTGTGGATTTGATAATGGTGTTAGAAGGCATGGAATTAAAATCTACGAGTCCGTGTAAACGATTTAACATTGCAGGTATTTGAAACTGAATGTGTTGCTTGCCATAATTTGTCCTCAATGCTGGAATTTTCCTGTGTTGCTGACGCATGTGGAAATTAGTATCTTCAGGTGTGTTCTAAAGACATTGCGGCCTGTTTTGTTTAACCCATTGCGAAAGTTTGAAGTTAGACAGTCCTGTTATCTTTAACATTGCATATTTTTTCTAAGAGTGGTGTAGTTGTTAAGTCCCTGATAGTGCCATGGTATTGCCCGACTGCTCGCGAAACTCTTTTTTGGAGAACTAGAATTCTTGGTAGTTTGTCTGCGTGGTAGTTCCCCATACCAAGACACAGTATGTCATTTCAGAATAGAAAAGTACATATGTATAGTAAATTCTACTTGTAACGATTTTGGTAAAACTGGGCATAGCTTGTATGAACATCCTACGGCTTATGACACGACAGTCTGAGAGGTTCTATTTAGTTCTTTGTGATTGCATT
The DNA here is from genome assembly GCA_013339685.2 of Hyalomma asiaticum. Taxonomy (NCBI): domain Eukaryota; kingdom Metazoa; phylum Arthropoda; class Arachnida; order Ixodida; family Ixodidae; genus Hyalomma; species Hyalomma asiaticum. Next base: position 58,556,858 of record CM023489.1, on the reverse strand, counting down.
TTACACGTGTTCGTTGCTTTCGTAATGCATTTACATTCCTTCTCTTTATTAATTAAACCTGGTCCATTGCTGGTATCTACCCCTCTTCTTCCTTGACCCTTACATCCGGAGTGCGTTTGTGCAACGTCCTGCAAAAGTAGCATGGAAGGTGTCCGTGCTGAAGGATGGGACACCGGTCGCGACGCCAGAAACCAGCTACACCCACGTAGCCTTGCTTGAAACGCAAGTCCGTGCATTGCTGATACGGCGGCCCACCACAGCAGAGATTCAGGTCATCGAAGTGTTCCAACGCTGCACTCACGACACACCAGTCACCTGGAGATCGCATCGCAATTCGCACGTTTTCACAAGCCCTGCCTCCACTTTCTGGCCGAGCACAAAAGCATTAAGAGCACACGTTGCACCTTGAACTTGCAGGACGTTATAATCCTTGACCGACAGCGGAATCCCGGAGGACGAAAACCTTGCCTGCATAAAGCAAAGACAGCAATGACCAGATAAGCGTAACGTGTGGTGGTTACTCAGAGCTTGGCAAGAGGGCGTTCGTAGGGTCTTCTGGGCGATCGCTCTCGTTGTCTTCTAGATCCTCTCAAGACAGCATTTTTGGTGATACAATGCCACTGCAGCCGTTGGCACCTTCTTTCTTGCGAACATTTCTGCTGCCCTCGCTGCTCGCTGGGCCACATAGCACTTCCTTGTGTTCCTCCTTCACTACAGCAACTTCGGGGACCTCTTGAAACTTGCCAGGTGGTGAGATCTCGGCAAGAACACCCGTTTGCAAGAACACCCGTTTCCTTAGATTTAAATGACCATTAAAGACCTCTCGGTCACGCAACTGCTACAGGATCCCCCTAGAAGGGGACGTCCAACTGCAGTTTCTCAGGACCAAAATAAAGTTCTGTGCCTGCCTGCCTCTCGGTGACCAGTATTAAATCTAAGTGCCCCACTACACCGTGCCAGACACCGCAGTTTAAATTAATTCCTTATCGGCGTATAAACCAAACAAATGACAACAAATAATCCAGGATATCGCGTACCAGTCTCCCCGATGAAATACACTCATGCCATTTTTTTATTTATTTATTTAAATATGAGAGCATGGGAAGTGCCATTTATTTATCTTCCTCTTTGCTATAACTGTACTGCCGCCGAATTTATGAGTCTTGGCTAATCCCCCCAGGTGGGTAGATACCAAATGTGAGGGATCATCATCATCATAATAATAATTTCTGGTATTCCCCTCGTAGTGGGTACAGCGATCACCAACCAAGCAATTATTTTACGAGCAAAGTCTTTCCAATGGATTCCTCTTCTAGGCTTCCCGAAACCCAGCCGGTTGCAAACAAGACCGGGCAGGTCCCAAGGATATTTTTGACGAGCTCTTCGAGCAGCATGCGAATTGCGGGGCCGTCCAGCATCAGTAACGTCGACACCGAGAGTGCGCAGGGCGTCGCCGGTGCGGGGCCTTTGCAGAGTGGTGCTCCAGGTGCAGCGCGGGGTTCCGGCACTAATGAAACGCTCCGAACGGTACGTCGCTATTCGCAGTCGCTCAGTATCTGGTTCAATATTAATTTCAGAGTGTTATTACACGCGCAAGTATGGCTAATGACGCCCGACTGGTCCCATGATTGCTTTTCGCCATCGTTGGAGTGAACTAAGAATCACCGTCATGACGTATCTAGGCGACATTGGCAAAGGCTAACCGAATTTTGATGTAATTTCGAAAACACTAGTCAGAGCTAGTCCTAGTGGTCTGCAGGCAGACAAGGCAGCTAAGACAGGAGAGGGTGACCCAAATGCCGTTCGGTTTTTCTTCGCTCATATGCCATTTAAGCGCGAAATCGAATTGTAAAAACGAAAAAAATAAGCGTGTCGGTTTTTAATGTAGAGACAGTGAATGAAACAGCTAACCCACAGCTGTATTAATGCAGCCAATAACAACATTATTTAGCTGTAGCCCCCCCCCCCCCCCCCGCCTTTTGCCGGCAGAGTAGTCAAACACCGATTGAAATATTGCCTATATCGAACACTTGCTATATCACCAGCAAAATCGCATGTGTCTTTAATTTTTTTTATTTCGGACGGGTTCGGACGTAAAATGGATATATCGAACTCCGCCACCCCAGACCATGTGCGCTCTGTTGACAGGCGGCGAGCTTTCCCACAGCGCTGTCGAAGATAGCGGTGGCGCGTTGGGCTTTCCCGACTGCCGCGCGCTAGTAGTGCACACCGTCAAGTTTGTACACCACCTTAATGAGAAGTGGCGTCCACATCCACGACTTCGACACAGGGTGGAACTTACTTGGACAAAGGGTGTCCCCACCTTGCTCCAGGGAGAGGTGGCACTGACATCGAAGCACCCTAGTTGTCGGAGCCATGCGGCGATGCCATCGCAGGGTGCTGCTACTTGCTGGCTATATTGCTGGACGCTGCTTCCTTACTAGGACGTTCAACTGAGAACCTGACGATTTAGCATCCACAACTCACAGGAATTCTTCAGTGTCAATGGCCTATCGACGCTTATGTATCCTCGCATGTTGTCTTCATTTATGATCTTTTATTATTTTTTTGCGCATACACCGCATGGTACAAATGAAATAGAAACAGACAAGGGCAGGCTACAGCTGAAACTTTATTGAGGGCCTGCGTAAACATAAAAATTCAGCAATGAAGAGAGGAGAAAACAGGTGCGAACTAAGGGAGTAAAATGACGCCCTGTAGGAAAGAGATTCACGCAATCTAAAGGTGAAATCGACGGCGAAATAATAAAGATATAACGGGTCTTTCTAATGAAGAAACTTCAGGCTATCTCTAGAACTCTCATCTGTCGCCCAGTTTTTCGTTGCTCTTCATCGCTACAGCTCAAAGACCCTTGCGAATCGCAAAATGCAGGATCGAGCTGCAGAAAAGCAGTCCGACGCGTCTCCCCTGAGCACCGGTACGAGAGGTGCGGTTCCGAACGATGACCACGGCCCCGCCGGTGAGAACGAAGTTTCAGCCTCCGTTCGAGTGCGTCTTAAGGACGTCGGCGAGCGAGAACCGACGAATGCTGCCAGTAAGTTCCAAACATTATCACTGTGATACGGCTGGGAAGTACAGCGCTGCCACAAACATGGACAAAAGAGAAAGAGAAAGAAAGGGGGGGGGGGGGGGGGCGAGATACGCATATTGAAGCGAAGCTTGTTATGACTTACATTTTTTTGGTGATGGTGTTACGCAGAAGCTCCAGGTTGGCGTGAAAAGAAGTTGTCACAGCTGGGATTTGAACCCAGAGCCGGAACAACCAATGATCTTAATGACTATAATGCACACCCGCATTTTCGAGATTGGAACACATCTGAGCCCTATGATTGATTGCCTTTGATTTCCTATTATAGAAAGAAAGAAAGAAAGAAAGAAAGAAAGAAAGAAAGAAAGAAAGAAAGAAAGAAAGAAAGAAAGAAAGAAAGAAAGAAGCAGTCAGGCACTCGCCAAGCCTCGTCTGGCCCAGTTTTGCTATAAGGGAAGGACTCTTGATTTTCGACATCGTCCTTTGTTCTTGTGTCTTGCCTGATGGGCTAATGTACACGTTATACGAACGTGCCCGCATCGGCACCCTTATACTTACTGATGGCGCGCACGCTCTCAGACATACTCTGAGCTCGTTCACCATTCCACCGAAGCGTCGATTCCGCTCCCAGTAGTTTACTATGCCATGAGGCGGTGGTACTGCTGTGGCCATTTCAACGTACAGGTTAATTGCGCCACAAAAAAAAAAAATCTATGCTCAACTACTATGTACATTTATTTCTGCTTGATCGCTCCACTGCTCGTCAGTGGGCTTTCACTGTAATGCCCCGAAGACGTGCAAGACGTTCTCTGTGAGTACAGGCGCTACGCATCTGAGAGGCAGCCCTCTGAAGGCGGCTTTACACCTTCCATGGGACCCAGAACTGCGGCATGTTCCGAGCCCATGGCAATAAGCGCCATTTGAGCATCACGCGCCACGAAGGCGATGTTGACATTCTCGCGGGCAGCGATGCCGTAACAAAACTTTGTAAGTAGTATACTCTATGTCTGTGTGTGGTTTTACCTGATGTTAAATGTGTGTTTATTAGCGTTAATACCATAATCAGCACCCAGAACCTGAAGTAGCATGCCAGACACATAGCCAGGCTGACATCTCCAGCGTTTCACTGAAAAAAGTTTAAGGTCCACTGCTAGTCGGTGCTACTGCACCGTCGCATCAGCCGCGTCGTGGAATGACTACCCTGTCTTCGCGCTCCTTACTAAGGCTCCTTTCTAGGCCATGGCTGCTGCGTTGCGATACGGACAGGATGCGAAGATGTCCATGTGTCTAGATTCGGGTGCGCGTTAAGACACACAGGTGGTCAAAATGAACACGGCGTCTGCCCCTCCAGTGGTTGCGTTGCTTATTTATTGGAAAGGAAATCGGGAACACTGGAACTCTTCTGACCCACGATGAACACATTCTCAAACGACAACTGCACGACTAAAAGGGTCATTACGCATTGAGTCCGCAGTCACGCAATTCGTATATTTCGAATTTGATATTACTGTAGTTTCTGGCAGCATCGTTCGGGTTACAGTTGCTTAACGCTGTCGTCATGAGGGTGTAATCTGTGACAGCGCGTCCAGGCGCAGCCGCGGTGGCCGATGGGACAGTTGCGAAGGTGGAGGACCCGAAGCCTTCTTCAGTCACTGACTCCGCGGTTGAGAAGAACGGAGGCGCTCAGCAACCACGCCTTGAAGCTGAGGAGAAAGCCTCGCCCATACTTTCAGCGTCGGAGCCCGCTGAAAGAGAGATGACCTCACGGTCGAGTGTCCGGCATCCTGTTAAATACCCTCTTTGGTCCACTTCAGAGGTGTGTACAGTATTCTTCTCACACATGGTCTATCTGCTGGGGCGGCCTGTCCTAATTCTTTTATGGCCCTAGCTGTAAATGCTGCTCGCGGAGGTCTGTCTGCCGAAAAACTGAAATGCAAATGAGAAAACCATGAAAAAGACTATATATATATATATATATATATATATATATATATATATATATATATATATATATATATATATATATATATATATATATATATATATATAACAATACCCTCTTGAAAGGGTGGGAATTGTTTTAGTGTTGTATGCCACTGAGAGGATAAAGTTGAGCCGAAGCAAAGATTTATTACCCCCGTGAAAAATTAATGAAAATATAAATAAATGCTGATTTCACAGAGACGACACAAAATGTCGACATAGAATGCTTGGGACGGCACAAAGGTTGTCGTGATTCCTTAGTGAATAGAGCTAAGAAGATGGCGTCTGACATGCAGATAGATCCTACGTGCATACGCTTCTGGTTATTAACATTTATAGTCAAACCCACGACCCTCCCTAGCAAAATAGCGATGTCGGGGGGCGGTGTTCCCCCAGCAGGTGTTGCGCCAGCTGTGGCGTGGCGGTTACCCGGAGAAGTTTCCTACAGGCGCGGGGCAGTCGCTGTTGATAATGTACTTGTCAAGGTCATCCAATCATGAGTCATTACAGAGCTGCAATTATTTAAACAGTGCCGCAATGTATTGAATAATAAAATAAAGAGCGCCAAGATACAATGCCTCGAGAACGATTATGAGCGCCTCACATCACTGAAAAGTTTATGAAGCAAATTAATTCAGCTCTCCAAACGCTCGATGTGCTTACGCCATCTGGAAATTTGTGGGGATGCTAGTCGTGGTGAAGATTTATCTGATGCCTTTCCTTTTATTCCGCCCATCTTACGGTAGTTTCAGTTACTGACAAGACGTCCACAAGATGCAATACCAAATGTCCTCGTAATGTCTTCGTTGTACTGGCCGCAAGAGCCAACATTGACATATTGTCTTTGAACAGTACTTCTAGGTGTACTGCACAAAGAAAGGCCAAACAGAGCTTCTAAATTTGTAAGTTCTCTGGTAGCATCCGTTCTGACGTACACATTATGTATGTCAGTGCTTCGGCTATATGCAATACATTAAAAATTTACAGACTACAAGAGCCCTACCGAGTTGTTCTTCAACATTGTCTTGAAGATTTCCGTCGTCGTAATTAGTGACGCAGAGGCGCACGGGCCCTTACGAAGAAAACAACAATCGTCGCACATAATCGTCGCCCACAGGCTCGCGAAGATGGTGGCACGGCGGGTATTAGTGCACATGCAGCTGCGACGTTGGCTTTCCTGAAAGCAATGGTGCTTTACTTAAGATGTTAACCACGTTTGCTCAACATGGGGGCCAAATGCACCATTCACTAAAACGACCGAGTCTGCTCCCCATACGACCGTATACCCAGCAGCTAAGGGTTCGCGGCTATCATCGAGCGATAGCTGTAACGCGTAAACAATTCTTTCGTACCCAGGTTGCCTCGTCGAAGAAACTGCAGCCTTCCGGAATCGTCATCCTCCTCCTGTACGTCGGCATCGTCATCACTCTGGTCGTGCTCACCATCGCGCTGTTCACCAAGAACTTCGCGCAGCGTGCCCAAACGTGCGCCACTAGCGAGTGCCACGAGTACGCCGCGCTGCTCGCCTCCTCCGTGGACGCCTCGGTTAGGCCCTGCAACAGCTTTGCCCGCTTCGTGTGCGGCCGTTGGGACAGAGGCAATGTATTGAGTGTGCGCGAAGTCCCTGTACCAGAAGGCGCTTGATCGAATGACGAGTCACATTCGCACCGTCCAGGTTCCAGATTCGGGCCAGAACGACGTCCAGCGGGCGGCTGCGGCCTTCCGCACTTGTGACGACGTGCTCGGCGGTCGTGCTGACCACTTGGCGGCGGTCAAGAGGGCGCTAGGAGATGCAGGAATCACGTGGCCACGAGCTCCCGACCGAGTAGACGTCCCGCGTACGCTGCTTTTCAGCACTCTGAATCTCGCCTGGGACGCCATCGTGCGCCTCGTTCCCCGGTGTTCCGGAAACGCGACGACATTGACGATGGACCCCGGCAGACACTTCTACCGCGTCGCTGAAAAGGTGACGAACCCACTGTCGGAAAGCGAATTCAAGGTCTACTTTAACACGTTACGGAAGGCCTTTGGCGCCGGAGGCAACGAGGACGATGAGGCCAGCTTAGCGGAGACCGCCGCGCTCGACAGAATCATTTCCCTCGCGCTGGCCTCCAAGTACCACCACAGGACAGCTTCTCCGGTGCCCCTGGACGTACCACGTGGACATTCTCACAGAATTGCGGGCAACGCTGCTCGACTTCGGTTACAACACCACCGACGACTTAGCACTGGTCACCACGAGCCCCAGCTTCGTCGGCGCTTTCCTCGATGTCTGGCGCAGACTCGGCAACAATGGTACGCACCTTCTGACGTCATGGAGCACGGTTCAGGTGGCCGCCCAGTACGCGAACAAGGAGCTGATTCTCAACTACTACGGCGGCAACGGTGAGGTGGCCTCTGTTCGTTACACGGCCTTTTGCTTCAGCACGGCTTACCTCCTCTCTCGTGGTGCACCGTTTCGAAACTATGAGAGTGAAACGGTAAGCAACGACGCACGAAGGAACGCAGACCGCGTCATGCTCTTTGTCAGCAATGCGTACATACGTCGCCTCTCCAAATGGGCGCACTTTGAGGAAGACATCACGGTCGTTGCCGACTGGTCGGCGACGCCTTCAGGGGCCTTTAACGAAACGCGTGTCACCGCGACAGATGACGGTTGCCAGGGTAACGGCGGAGAGTTCCCCGACATGACCGATTCTCTGATGTACAATTGGCGTTCATCGTCCAGGCTGATTGCGAACATCCCGGACGACTTCTACGAAGTCGTTCGTGCCGTCAATTCCCTGGAGCTTTCGGTGCCGTCCCCTGTTTCGAAGACATTGCGGTTGCTCCCGATGTCTTTCTGGTTTCCTCTGTTTGACGTGCGATTCGCCTCTGCCGTCAACTACGCTGGCATAGGTGGTCAGGTAGGCTCCGCCCTCTCCTGGCTGCTGATCACAGCGTACGCCAGCGACTCGAGGAGTGCCGACGTCATCTCCAATCTGAGCGTGTGCGTCGACAAATATTCGTCTCCTGCTATCCAGGTAGACAGCGCTCTTACCCAAGCTTTGACAGCTGGCGTCCTCGTGGATGCTTACGAGTACGGAACCGCGGATAGAGACAGTCGTGTGGGTGCCTACAGTGGAACTCAGCTGCTTTTCATGGCGATGTGTTTTTTCGCGTGCGCCGGTAGAGACGCCGCGAACGAGGCTGCCGTCTGCGATTTGACGATGAGGCAATCGAGTGAGTTTGCGCGAGTTTTCAAATGTGCGCCCGGCACGCCTATGAATCCGAAGAAACGGTGCGACCTGCCTTGACGGCAGGTCCAACCTGACTGTAATCTCAGGAGCTCTGCTTTAATGCTCATTTAGTTATGCGACGACTAAAACAATTACCTCTATGCGATGTCGTTACAGTATACGTGCTTTTCATGAATGGCACTCAGCGTGTCGGCATATTGCGTGAGCGTTTTACATATATAATTCGCTGTTGTTAATGTTACTTTCGGTGGTCTATGCATACGGGTGCGTTTTTCACTTTGTGAAGGTTTGACAGCTTGTTGAACCTTTACAATGTGTAAGTATTGTAATCGTACGGGCGCTCAATTTCGTTCAGATAACTTCATCTCAGGGTGTTCTCTTGAAAACGTTTACTCGTTAAGTTTCAAGTGAATTTGTATCTGAATGGAATATTAAAGGAAGCAAACACTGTTTTATTCATACTACTTTCTTCTTTATCCGAAGTGCAAAGCTCTTTTGCGAGCGCAAAATGAATTGCTCTGCGCTCAGGAGACACCTCGTATGTCCTGCCGGCACAGGTTTGTCACCTTTATCATGGCTCATCTGTATGGCTCTGTGTGACGATTGATGTGCTGCATAGTTTGTTTGTTTTTTTTTTAATGGGCATGCGGTGATCACCTACGATATTTCCCGACCCATGTATTGCAAGAATTTTACGCTCATCTAGCCCGTGTACTCTTGCAGTCGGGCTTGGCTTGTCAAAGAACGTATCACATTGTCAAAGCGTATACGCAAGCGTCTCCGCGGCCTTATTTGCAACAGCACTCCAGAAAGGTTTCGTAAAATAGGGGCGGCCGTCTTGGCAAATGCACATCCTTATTTCAAGGTGGGAGCTGGGTTTATAGCATGGCACGCACCTAGTGCACCGGGTGACCTAAGCATTGAATTGCGTAAGGACTCGATAAATATAACTTTCCAAACAACACTTCAAGAGGAAACAAAAACGTTGCGTTAATTGGGAATAGTCAAGCGTGTTGATCACGCTTAATTTTTTTAAAAGCAGGCGTTTCATTATTTGGCTGCGTACTTCCGCATGAGCGAAGGCGTTTTTCAGTCGTGTTGTTCAGCACTATAGACATAAAGGCTATTCTATAAGTGCCCGCCGAGTGGCATGTTCCTTTCAGCATGCGCCGATCGTACAGACCAGAGGGGGAGGAGGAGGTCAGTGGCTTTCGCATGCCAATCGATGCACGCTAAAATGGAAAGTCCAAATATTGGGCTTTCTCAGTACAGCCTCCCAACGGAACATAGAGCACCATGACTACTGCTGCCCTAAGTTATTTGTGTGTGTGTGTGTGTGTGTGTGTGTGTGTGTGTGTGTGTGTGTGTGTGTGGTGTGTGTGTGTGTGTGTGTGTGTGTGTGTGTGTGTGTGTGTGTGTGTGTG